>OX451736.1:1525421257-1525969747 GCA_948472305.1 Vicia faba | reverse complement strand
AGAGAGAGAGAGAGAGAGAGAGAGAGAGAGAGAGAGAGAGAGAGAGATCTTTAAAACTTAAGCAACGAGTTTGTTTCTTCTTTTGGCCAACCTTTATTCAAAATGGACATCATGTGAATAAGGGAATATTTGGTCACAAAAGACAAAGAAAGAGAGGTTATGCGTGTGCATGTGATGTGCTACGTCAAACAAAATGATCCATAATGCACCAACTGAACAAAATAACAATGTGTACACTATGATGCCCATGATCCCACTACTTTGTTTCCATGCTCATAAGTTAATGATTCTTGCACAAAATGATAAACTCTCGGGCTCAATGGAAAGAGTGAATGAAAATGAAGAACTTTGATGTTGAAAGAATTTGGAATAGAGGTCTAGAAGCTCATTAAAATCACCCTCGAAAATGCTTTCTTGCAACTGAACATGAGCATGTGAAAAATTCACTAAGAGTTTGCAAATTTGACATATTGATGAACCAACTTTGAAACATGATATCTTGCAATTTAAAGGACCAAAATAGATGATAATGAGATGGATAGAAAGCTGAAAGAGTGTAGAACAACTCTTGTGTTGGGAGCATTTTGAAATGGGGTCTGGAAACAACCTAAAACTTGCCACGAAAACTGCCTCATGAAACTGCATGTGAATGAGTACAAATTTCACTAAGTTATTGACATTCTCCATATCTAAACATCAAACTTTGAGGCACGATATCTTGAACTCTAGAGACCTAATTGAGAAACTTTATGAAGCAAAGTTATAGAGCTAAGTTTAATCTTCATCTTTTGTGTTGATCATGCGACCAAATACATCTTGAATCATAGAGACATATGGTTGACAATACATGATGATGAACTGGATTGAGATACTTCTAAATTTATCTAAGTATCAGAATTCAAAAATTAATGATCATCTAACTTCAAAGCCTTCTAACTCAAGAACCATAACCTTTTTGGAGACAAACCCTTAAGGACAAAATTGTGGTATGAAATATCCTATTTTCATTAAATAAAAGTTTGTAAGTTTTTGACTATTGAAGAGATAGATATGGACTTGGAAATATGACTAATTTCAACCTAAAATCTCTACACTTAGAGAAAATTCCATGAACTTGAAAAGTCAACAAAAGTCAACCTTGTTGATTCTCTCGATCTTTGTAATTTTACTTGGAAAAATCTTAACCATTGAACATATTTGACCTATGGAACATAAGTTTAACCATTAAAAGTCAGGAATTAACTTTTAGCTTGCACAATTGACTTTTTTCTCAATTCAATTGATTCGCAATCATCTGAGCAATTGAACTTCTTCTGATCAAAATTGATGGTCAATTTTCCACACATAGATGCTTAGGAATATGTAGAATACCATGGAGTCAAGTTTTACTCAAAGAATTAGAAATAAACTAATTTGATCACAAACCCTAATTTTCAGTCAAAATGATAGAAGATGACGTCTCAGGCTCAAAATCCTAACTTCTCTGGGCATAATGGAGAATCTCTTGAACAAAAATGTCTTGTATGTTGATAATGCTTCAAGGATTTTGTCAATGAATGAGCCACTCATTTTAATATTCAAAACCTTAGTACAAGAACCAATGGATAGAAAAAATGTGATTCACTTCAAAACTCTTGCAATCTTCAATCATCTGATGAAACAGTGGACAAAATGAGATGTCCTGAGGCATGTAACGCCTTTGTAGCTTGAGTGACCAAAAGAATGAGGATATTGGATCCTCCTTGCACTCATTGACAATTCAACCATCTTTTATTGCTTGAAGAAGATCATAAGACAAAGACACCTTGATCCCATCTCAAATGAATGAATGTGTATGCTAAGATGAAATATAAGCCAATGAAGTTAAGAAAAAAAGAAGACAAATTTTGGGATACAATAATACTATATAAAAATTATTTTGTATCTTTTCACGCATTCAATAACTTTAATAGTGAAGTGTTAACCTTGTAAGTCTTGCCATTTCCATTCAATTAAAAGTCTAGTATACCACACCAGAAAATTAATATACCGCACCAAAAAACTAAACTATCGCATTTGAGATGTATTCGGTCGCTTTGTCACTTATCTCTAATTTCAAAATGGAACAATAATAATTGAAATATAATATGTAATAAATTATTCAGCATAAATTTTTACATTGCCGCAAAATGATGTTCTATTTCGATTCTGAGATGTAATTACATTTAATATTTTGATTAATCACAATCACAAATATTTATATTCAATAGAGACAATCAACGTGAAACAAAATCAAAATCAAAATATTATTACAAAAGTCCTGGCTAGGTTAAATTCCAGGTGCCTATAACTTTAACTTTAATTACTGTTTTGGCTTGTCAAAAGTTGAATGATTGTGCAACACCAAAAGCTTCACCTTTTGAATTGATAAACGAAAAAATTGAAGAAGAAAAAGAAGCCAGATTCCTTAACACAAAAGACAAGTCATATTATACAAAAGTTTTATCTTAAAAGGAAAAAAAAGTTAGGGATATGGATCCTCCTGTGGTAAAAGATTTGAATGGTTCCTGTTGTATGGTACCATGTCCTAAAGTGTAAAAGATGTAAAGAATAACTTATAATTTGATTAATAAAAAATCACTAGCTTTCATATTGACTTTAAGTTGGAGAATTTGATTCATTTTAGTTATGAGTTTAATCAACATTAGCTTTCATCATTTTGTTTTGTAAATTCTTTTCTTTTTGGTTTTTAACATTACCTTTCATCATTTTGGTCAGTAAAATTTTTTCCTTTTCAGTCTTTGGGTTGGTCAGATTATTTTGATGGGCCTGTATGACTTAAGAAATTTAGTAAGGAAAACTTTACTCTATACTTCTATATTTATTTTCCCATTTTATATTTTAATTTTTTTATTAAAATGCTTTAATATAAATAGTATATTTTTTAATTTTTTTTACTTTTCATCACTCTCAATTTTAAGACTTCGTATTGTATTCCAGAATATTTCTCATAAGTCTTTTAGAATACACTTTGCAAATTGGAACTAAATCAGTAAGCTTTTCGGTTTTAATGTATCATCAGAACTCATGAAATAATTTTTCCAGTTCACAATTACACACTGAAACTCTTCCAACATGTGTTTCGGTTTGGTTGAAACACTCTCCAGAACTCTTTCAACATGTGTTCCGGTTTGAGTTTTTGCATGAGTTCTGAAACTCTTCCATCATGTGTTTTGGTTTGAGTTTTTTTTTAATTCTTTATTTTTTTATATTTTGAAGTGGCGCGAACACGTGGTAGAGGCAGTCGAATTCCAGAGTGTGGTTTAGAACAAGACACTCCATCGAGGTTGGTAGGTGAAGATGAGCATATTAGTGTATCTGCATCCGCACCACAGTCAGTTGGCTTTTTAGGAAAAACGTACGATATGTCTCTTCTAGTAAAGTATGAGAATCATATTGCTCGCCATTTATGGTTCTATAGGGGTAAATAACTGATAGTCTATTCTGGTATAAATACTTAATTTATAATTTTGTGTTTTATAATATGTATACTTTTAATTGTTTTCATGAGAGAGATTCGAAGAATGGGCTGAAGATTGTTGGACATGGTCTCAAGTTTATAGGAAGGGTTCCTCATTGTCTCCCACCATAGATGGAGAGTTGGATGACTAGGTGTTAGCCAATAATTTTTTACTAAGGCGGAAATAACGACAAGAGTTGTTGAAGTACAAAACGAAAAGGGTATCAGGCGAAGAGGGGAATGTTGAAAAGAGTGTGTCGATCTTAGTAGCGTCGAAAGCTTTAGATTCAGCAAAATTTCCAATCGAACCAACCAAATGGATCAAAGAAATGCCTCAGGGACTTAGCTAAATGTTATAGCGAAATCTCGATGAAACTAAGTCGAAGGTGCATGCAGTTGACAGAAAGAAGTTGGCAGAACGGTTGCCAAGAACGTGGAGAAGTTGTCAAAATCAGTTTTTCATGAACTTAATACGTGGGAGGCTAGGAATGGTCGAACATTTAGATAGCAGTTATTTTAATATATCTATTTAACCAAGTTTGTATTCAGTTCTAAGGGTGTCATTTTACTACATTCAAAGAATTACTCAAAGTATACGCATTCTAGAGAGAAACAAGTTCAAGTTTGAAATCTATGAATGATTCCACATTTAATTTAATGCAATTTACGTTGTTGTATTCTTTTAAAGCCTTTTTTATGTTCTTTTGTTCTCACCCTACAATTGTTTTGTCTTTTACTCATTTCATTTACAATTCGGTTTTAACCCAGATCAAACACTAAATCCACACCAAACTAAATACAAAGTCTAGGACTTCTGTAGATGGTACTGTAAGTAACCTTTAATTAAGAGGTTAGAGATTGTTTGCCAGAAATCTATGCAAACTAGGTCTAGTCTATCTTCACTTTAGAGAATCGGTTTGACGAAGATAGTTACAAACCTGATATCAACATTTATAGAGAGATGGAATCCAAAGACATCTTCATTACACATGTCATTTGGTAAGATGACTATTACACTGGACGACGTCTCTTGTCTGCTTCACCTTTCCATCAAGGGCGTGTTCTGGAACCCCCCCACCTCGAGAAGTCACTAAAGAAGTTATTATTTAAATGTATGTTGATTACTTAGGAGTGCGATATAGTGAGGAAACACTACATGTCTGACTCTACAAATGTGCTTATTTTAAGTTGGAGTGGATGCACGAGTTATTCGCATGCCAACAAGTTGCTGGTAGATGGGACTATGTGACCGGAGCGTATATGATGATATTTGTGGGTTTCACGATTTTTGCCGATTGTTGCGCCCCAAAATTTGCCCTATTTGTTTTAACGTTGGTTGGCTTATACTTTGTTTGCATATACACATGCATGCATCTCATTGGTTCCGTATTCATATAATCAAGGTATTTGATCAACACAACAAAGCTCTCATAATTTTTCAACGCATGTTTGAGTTGTAGAAGATTTGGGTGTTTTCGGTGAATTTAAAACAGTGCGAATTGGAAACAGTGTTTTTACTGATCAGAGTTTGAAAATTCGCATCTCTAGCTTGGAATGGTGTTTTGGGTTGATTCATGAGGTTTTGAAACCGTCTCGATGTTCTCTTCAATTTTTGTGTTCGGACCAAAAGCTAATTCTCAAAGGAAAGTCTCCGGATAGGCGGTTCTTTTGGAAGTTATATGGTGAAAAATACAAAGAAAAAGGTGCTGAAAGTGCAGTTTTCGCACACTAAAAAATTCATAACTCAAAGACCATTTATCGTTTTGAACTTGTTCCGGTGGCTAAAATTCCGTCTTGATGTCATCTACATTTTGTATCTCACGGTCGGAAGCCAGTTCTACCCAGAGAGTCTTCGAATATATGAATTTATCAAATATATTCGCACGAGAAAATTGTGACAAATGTTCACCGGCTTCATCTTCAGAAAATCATAACTCGGTCGATTCTTATCGTATCGAGCCGGTTCGAGTGGCATTGGTTTAAAAATTGAGTTGGCTAAATATTTCTTTCAGCTTTCCAATTTGAGAGGTATCCGAAAGGCCTTCATTTTTGGTCTGAAGCGCGCGCAATGCGTTTGAAAATCCTGAACCGAGAAATATTTTTATCTGAGACGAAACTTCAAAATATTATAACTAAATCACCGTTTATCTGATCGAGCTCATCTTCGGACACGATGTTGTTTTCGACGTTGGCTACGTTTTAGTTTCACATTTCAACTTCGAAAGTCGCACTGAGATTCCTGCGAATTTGCCCGAAACGTGTCGCACTCAAATGAATTAAAATTCTGCATTAATATTTATGAATATTTGAGACCCATTAACCAAATTCACTCACATAAGCCCATACTATATATTCTTTTTACTCCAATTTCTCTCATAACTAAAAAAAATCTCCACAAACAATCAAAACTTTTCTCTCAATTCTCTCAAAGATCAAATCAAGATTCTACATTTTTTTCATCAAAAACACAACAACAACTTCATCAAGATCCAAAAGTCAAGATCAAGAGCAATTATTCTCCGATTGTTGATCCATTCATTGCGATCTCTATACTTAATCCTCCTCTTCACTTCTATCAGTGAGTTTTCTTGAATTAAGCGCTTTTTGAAATAAGTGATTTTTTAGAATAAGTGTTTTTTCTTGGTTTTGTGTTGATTGAGGTTTTAATTGTATAATTGAGGTTTACTTTTTGAGAATTGATTTGAATTGAGAATTTAATATCATTTTATTGAATTGCTTATTGAAATAAGTGATTAATTGAACTTGAGAAGTTGATTTTGGTTGTAACTTGAAGTTGACATAGTGTTGTTGTGTTGATTTTTAGCCCTAGGTGTAGTTACACTAGTGTTTAAGTTGAATTAGCTATAGAAAACTAGTTAGCACTAATACTAGTTTGAGATTTTGAATCTTGATTAGATTAACACCAGTTTCTAATTCTTGATGTAGAATTTGTTAATAGTTTAGGTTATGTAGATTCTAACACTAACTTTGATTTAGGTGTTGTAACATAAACTAACAATTAGTGTAGTTTAGGCTAATATTTGATTTTCAAGCTTCACTACATGTTTCCAATTATTTTTGGTTGATGATCATTGATATTTTTATACATTTGAAATACATTTTTGCATATGATCTTAAGTTACTAATTCTTGATATATACTAATTTTTGACCAATTTTTGGTTGATTACTTGTTGCTTGCCATTTCAATGAATTGAGATAATTTCTAATGGACTCAAATTCTATTGCTAAACATTTTTGAAGTAATTTTGATTGAGTTTGATAGAAAATATCTCAATACTTGGTAAATTGGCAAAGTTTGACATAATTGGTATTTTTGCTCTACCTTTTGATCCGTTTTGAGTTTTTTCAACTTTCTTTAATGAAAACCTATTTTCTCGAGCCATCCGAGGCTCTTCCCGCGAACGGTTCCTCGATTCGAGTAGTTTTCGGTCAAATCTGGGAGCTACTGACTTGTGTGTGAAAACCGCATTTTTGAATGAAATTTGACCGAATCGTCCGTATTTTGAGATCGTATGCGTGTGCATAGCTTCCGATAATTTTGATAAATCATTTCAATTGATTTTTAAGCGTGTGCCTTGTGTATCGGTTCACTTTTTCAATTTGTCTATAATTGTGATTCTTGGCCTAAATGTGACTTTTTGTCTTTATTCATTACTTTTCATAGTTTGTGATTGTGTCAATTATGTGATACTTGTAGCATTTGTTTGTTTGCTAACATTAGCCTAGTTTAGGCCTAATTCTTTGATTGCTCAAAATTATTGAAATCGAAATGTTAAAGAAGTTTGTCATTGGTTGATAATTCATGAGATTATGTGTAAATTGTGGAGTTTACAACTTAATTGAAAAATATTGTTGAATTATCTCATGGGTTGGAAATGGATGTTGAGAGTTATCTTTAATGTCTTGATATCAATAATATCAATTGTTTCTAACCATTTGATTGTTGATCATTGTATTTTTTTATATGTATTTTTGGTATATAATTTCAAGTTGTTTGATTTTTGACATAAACTATTTTTTGCCAATTTGTTGATTGACACTTGTTGTTTGTCATTTACATGTGTTGAGATAAATTCCAATAGACTCAAATGACATCATAAAACACATTGAAAACAAATTTGATTGAGTTTGGTGGAAAATGACTCAACACTTGAACATTGACAAATTCTTGACATAATTGGTGTTTTTTGCTCTAACTTTTGATCCGTATTGAGTTTTTCTGACTTTCTTTAATGAAAACCGATTTTCTTGAGCCATCCGGAATCTCTCACGCAAATATTTTTTTGATTCGGACAAATTTCGTTCCGTTTTTCTGCTACTGTAGTAGTTTTGAAAATCACATTTCGGAACGGAATTTGGCCGAACCGAGTTAATTTTTGGAACCGTTGGCATGTTTCTATGTCGCCTTAATTTTTGCGGTTGATTTTGGATGCTTTTCGATTAATTTTCTAACTTTCCGATTCAAGTTTTTTTGTGTGCACATTATCTTGTGTTTCATTGTTGAATTGTGATACTTTTTTGATTTCATACTTTGATGTCAAGTAATATCATTTGGTTTTAACTAATTGCTTGAGAAGTTTGTGAATTTAACGTATCGGAATATATTTTGATTTACAACTTTTGCGTTTGACAAATGGTGAGTTGATTCATACTCATCACAATTTTGACATAAATACATAAGCTCATGAATTGGAGTTAATTTGTAATTTGTTGACTAAATTTCGATACATTAAATTCATGTAGTTTTTAGACTTAAATTCTTGATTTTTAGATTAATCTTGAGGTTACATGTTTATGCGCAAGTTCCGGATAACCATCTCATGCTAATATTTAAGATTAATGCACTAAAACTTTGATTTCCAAATTGATTCATGATGAATTTCAAAAGGCGTGTAATGTTGTCCAGAACTTGTATTTCACATGTGCATTGAGTTTTAGTTTGTGAATAATATATTGTTGTACTTATTTGAGCATTTCATCGATATCGATAGCAAGTTTAGATGTTTATAAACCGGTTTTTGCACCTATTTTCATGAGTACAAGGTTGTTGTCCAGAATGCTATATTATGCTCCTTTGACTTGTTTGCTTTATCTTGTACATATTCATACTTCATTTTTGTGCATATTGCTAATTGCCATTATCACATTTGATTTTGTTGTTATCTACTAATAAATTTTATGAGATATGCATACTTTGAGAAGCAATTTGGATATCATTCGCTTTGGTGACGGATACGCTTTGCTTGCATATGTTCTTCACGCTTCAGATGCTATTTGTTGTTGATGCTTGTTTGCGGTGCCCTCCGAGCTTTCGCCATGCATTGATTTGGTTTTTGTGGATTTTTATTATCCATTTAGTATGGTTTCCAGCCATTTGTTGTAATATTATATTTACCACTTTCTAGAGATCATGTATAGTAGGGCCATTTATCACTTTCTAGATATCATGTGAAGTAGGAAATAAAGAGCGTGCGCTCGAAGTCGCTGTTCAAAGACCTGTAGCAGGCATTCCGCACTTCATTTACTACATATGTTGTGCTTGTGTTTGTTTACTTTCTTGTTGATCGATGAGTCACTCAATTTAGAAATTGAGATCACGACTTCGCTCTCAGTGCATGCTCCCTATTGGATTTTATTGCTTTCCTTTATTTCTCGTTGATCCAAGAGTCACTCAATTTAGAAATTGAGATCACGACTTACCTCTCTTTGCATGTTCCCCATATGATAGTTTTGTTAGACTTTCTTTGGTATGCTAGCCTAGGTAGGATCTCTCTAATTGTGCTCTCTTGAGCTTATTGGCTTGTTTGTTTGATTTCATCTTTGTGTGCATGTTTTGAGATGACATACCCTCGACACATTCTCTTAGGAGCTCTCGGTTCAACTATAGATAATGATTCGAGATAAACATAGTTTTAGGTGATAGACCCTTGCTATGCTCCTTTAGGACTTCTTGATTCATCTATAGATGATGAGTTGAGATAGACATTAGGATTTTTATTCAAGCATGTCAACTGAGAGTAGAGATTTCCCTTCAAAACTCAACCATATGACCACCATTGTATGATAACATTAGGGATAGATTTAGGCTAGTCTCCCTTAGATGTTTTTCTTTTCTTTTGCATCCTTGCATTAAAACAAAAAAACTTCTTTTTCTTGCAAACTTCAAAAACACTTAAAAATTACTGATGAGAATCGTGCCTTTGTTGAACATGGGAAATGATAAGCGGGTCTCTTGTCGATCTTATTGTTTTTCCATTCTAAGCCTTGGCATGGTTCAAGTCTCAAAGACTCATTTCATAAACAAGTAGAGAAATGGTTAATATCTCTCTCTTGAGATTAATTAGCTATTATCCATAAGCAAAAACACCAACCAACACAAACTCTTTTGCCTACGGGTTTTTCTTTCAAAACCTTTTAAAAAGAATATGTTAATTCACTTCTGTGTTGACGCGTAAGTCTCCAAAGGTCGAGTTGCAGAAAAAGCCAAAATTAATACTGTTCATTAAAAAATACAAACCAACAAAAACATATGAGCCGAACTACGACTGCTCTGATTCCTTAAAAGGGATACGTAGGCATCGGAGTAGGGCCCGAACGAGCACAACTTTTATTTTCCCTACATTCTTTTCTCTTCTCTTTTGCATGCATTCCCCCTTCAGTGGTATAGTAAATAGTAAGCATAGATTAAATACACCCATAAGATAGACAACAATAATGGATACCGTAGAGTACTACGGGCGTGTGGGGTGATAATACCTTCCCCTCGCGTAACAAAATCCCTTACCCTTATCTCTCGGTCGCAAGACCGTGACTTCTCCTTCCTCAGATTTTCTCGATGTTTACCTTTCCCTACATGTTGGATAAAAGACGTTCGATGGCGACTTCATTGTTTGATGATTTTCAGCCAGTTGTTTCAACTGGAGACTTCACTAGGGATAGGTCGACCAAATGCTGGTCCATCCCGGAGTCGCTCATAGCTCTTGTTTTCTTTTCTTTGGGTGTTTATTTTTATGCTTTTAGTTTAATCAATTGTACATGTTTATCTGAGCATATGTTTGCATTGCATTTTATTACTTTCCATGTTGGTTATCTGATGTGCTGGATTCTGGTTTTCCGTGTTGGGTGGGTGTTATTATTGAGGTAAAAGGCCCAGTACCCAGGCTAGAGTGCACCAGGACCCTAGGAATAGAGTGGGGGCATGACGGCTATAGGACATGGTCCGATTAGTGCAGTTATGTCATATACCACGCTCGGATGAGGTTCAAATGAATTACTATCGACACTCACGTCTGTGGGTAAGGCGATAGCAATTTCAGGCGGACCCGTGATTTCGAGTTACCCTTGTCTTACCCTGACTTAGTCTTCACATGTGAGTGGGGAGGGAATCATTATTATAGGTACAGTTGGTGACTATGTTCAGACGGTTAATCATGTTCAGATGGTGACTATGCGCAGATGGTGACTATGCTCAGACAGTGACTATTGGTTCTAATGGTTATGTTCTGGATTTCTGTCAGTGAATTACTCGGATAATGACTATATTCAGTTGGTGTGTTGTTGGTGACCGTAGGGTTCTCGGATTTATTTTCTGAGTTCTTGACTTATTCACTTGGAGGTTCATTCGAGCCTTCGATCTTGGTATTCCCAGCATGTTCAGAAAATGCTCAATAGTATCCGATGTTCCAGAAGCCTTGACCCCGTACAATGGGAGATCTACATGATACTTGGTTCTTATATGTGTGGAAGCTATGACAAACCTTTGACTTGATGATACTCATATGGTTCAGAAGCAGTGCAGCAATCATATTCAGAAATGATGGAACCTTGATCCCATTTGATCTCATGCCTTTGCATACATAACATGGTTAACCACATGCTTAACATACATGTTCTATTATTTCCAAGGAATCATATTCGCAAGCCTTGTGTTGAACCTTTCCATCTTTTACTTATGTAAAATCAAAACCAAAGCACATAAATTCCTTGGGAATGAAGGAACATGACATGACATCCATTCATGCACTCCATGCATATTCATGCATTCATAGCAGGTACTCAAAGATTGGGGATTCTTGCTCAGACCATGTGTTCTCCTCAGAGGTTCAGCTTGATTTCTTACTGCACTTGTTCAGGGATCGGTTATGAAACAACTCTGTGTGGTATACATGTAAGCTTTGGCCCGTGGTCATAAATCTCTTCAAGCAGGAAGATAATTGATTGAAAACTCAGATGAGCCAGGTCATGAAAGCTCTGATGACGATGTCAACAATCTTGCACCTATTGTCATAGTAAAGGTTCTCTCTTCTCCTCATCTTTTAGGGAACACTTTCAATCAGGGAGCGCTACATAATCCTGAGTTATTGGAACACCTTATCACCAGATGATTCCCATTTATTATAGGATCTTATATCAGTGCTTCGTTCTTGTTGACCAACGTCAGACGTGGTTGCCACATCGAGGCATCATACTTTTTAATCAGGGGCATCCTCCATAACTTTGTGTTCATTGATCTGTTCAACAGCAACCAGTCTTTGTTCTCCTGGTGAATTCGTGAAAAAGAGAAGCTTTTAAGCAAAAGACAGAAGATGCCTGATGAGCATGCTGTTACAAGCCCATTGCCCTACATCCTATTATCTCCAGCTCTGATTTTTGGGGTCCTCCTTCCACAAACAGCTCTTCTGATTGCCATACACAGGCTAGATGCATCCCCTATTCTAGGGTACCCGATTTTGATATTAAAGACTACAAAGGGGTTGAAATATAAAGCCAAGCACCTGTTTGGCGTCTCTTCCAAAGGTCCAATTCTTATTTGGCCAATTGCCACACTCTTTTTCACCAGTATTCATTTATTCTCCTGAAAGAATCTTCTACGTATATTATTCTGGGGCAACTGATCATTCGATTGAAGATGGTACGTCATCTAGAGACAAGGTCCAAGACAAGATCAATCCGGAGACTGTGGTGTCCAAATCATATCAGAAGAGGAATTCTCTCACTCACCTCATGCATTTTCATGCATCCATAACAGGTACTCATAAGATTCAAGTTATGGAAGAACTTCGTGGGTAATTGGACAAGATGAAAGAACATATGGGTTTTTTACTGCTAGACATGCATGATTTGGTCTGCGAACAAGAACTCTTGAAAGAAGAGAACACTCAGTTGAAGGCTCAGTTGAGTTTGTTTATGGAAATTCTGGGGACAATGTTGAAAAAAGAATATGGTTTTATGCCTGCTACAATAGGAGTTACCATTCCTCCCTATAATTTGGGGACTCTTTCAAGTCAGGGAGTATCTCCTCTACAGCCTTGCATGCCAGGATCTTCCCATCCGCAACCAGTTGTCACTTCCCAAGAGGACCCAAAAAGACAAAGTCTGTCAGCAAAGGCCAAAACAGCCTGAACGAAAATTTGATCATATTCCAATGTTGTATGCACAATTGCTTCCTACCTTACTAGGATTTCATTTGGTTAAAATCTGAATCTTCACCACACATGAAAGGCTCCCTCATGGCTTTGACGATACTGTTAGGTGTGAATTTCACTCTGGGGCACCCAACCATGATACTGAAGATTGCATAGCTTTTAAGCACCGAGTCCATGATCTGCTTGATGCAGGGACAATTCTCTTCACTCCCAAAAGTCTGAGCGTGCAAGTCAATCTCATGCCAACTGCTACAAATATTAGGGCCACGCCTTCTCTTCTCCAAATTTCATTCTCACGACTTGAGTCGCATCATCCACAACCTATAGTTATCACCAACAGCTGTTTACAAGTTATGGAAATCAGATGGTTAATCAAAATCACAATGTTCCTCATGTTCATCCAAGTTCGGTGTACTCCTCAGCAACAAACCTATCAAGAGAGACGTATGAAACAAGATAAACAAAGGGATAGGAAGCCAAATAGGGTGTTCGACATTGTTCCCATGACTTATGGCCAGTTATTCTCTCAGTTGCTCAAGCTTTCCTTGGTGGAACTCAAGCCACTGAAGCCTGTCATTCCTCCTTATCCTATGGGTTTCAATCCTAATGTGCAATGTGATTACCATGTCGGGGAACTAGGCCATTCCATTGAAGACTGCAGGCCATTCAAAGAAAATGTGCAATACCTGCTGGATGCAAAGGCTATTAATGTCGGGCCAGCCAGTCAAATTTGAAGTCTCTGTTGACTCAGTAGATATCAAGACTTACAGCGCATCGTTTGAAGCAACAAGTCCATACGAAGACTAGTCTCCTCAATATGGTATTTTTAAATTACATTCGCATTCTCATTTGTAATCTTTTTTGTTTGGTTCAGTACTTTCTTATCTGCAAAACTTGCTTATTGTTGAATACTAATCATAACGCATTGAGTATGTTTGTTTTGAATTAATCCATTCATATTCACTCGTTAATGTTTTTCTTTGTTTTTCTGGTACTTAGCTCTTGTTAAATAAAGTAAAAACCTCTGGAGGGAGGATGATGAGTAATATACCGAAAATTTAAACAGTGTGCTTTTGAATAGGACCCTGCTGACGATGTACATGCCTTGTTTCAATTCCCAAACACCGGAGATATAAGGGAGTGAAACCCTCATCAACCCCTTTGAGCTTTGAAGTAGGAGTTTCTTTTCTGTTCAGAAAAACTCTCACATTTAACCCGGGGTAGGGTAGATTTTAGTTAATCTGAATGAGCATTCAAAACTCATTAGGAGCGCGCATCAAAGGGTACAATAATGGCTATCCATCAGAAGGGTGAGAAAGAATAAAACCATGATGGTTAACTCTCATCTATCAACAATGTGCATCAATGAGAATGATATCCCAAAGAGTATCTCTCGCACATCAAGAGGTCAAAAGATGACGATACCATAATGGTTATTCCTCATCAACCAAACAACAAGGAAGTTACACCTTTTCAGTAAGTCAAAAAATGACTCAAAGTCACATGACTGATTCACGCAAAATAAAATGGTGAAAGAAAGAGAAAAAAAGCCCCGCTAAGCCGAAACTTGAAAATACAAGCCGCTTAGGTAAAAGTCAGGGCATCCCGTTGGACTCCAAAGTCAAATTCGAAAGGAATTTGTCCAGGAAAAAGTTAGGGAATACAAAAAGAAAACGAGAAGCGCGAAAAGAGAAAAGGGGATTACCAAATAAAGATCCTCCACAAAGGATAAAGTCGTGCGATCGAACACCAAGAATGAAAGAGGTGAGTGACTGCCATATCCTCCTCAACCATGGTAAACTCCTTTTGAGGGATGAGTGCTCGTATTGGTTTAACTGAATTTAGGACTGGAGAACATCGCGGAGAATGGGTGGGCACCAAATATTTTGAGCCTTAAATCCTTTTTTCTAAAAAACCGTGAACCAGGCCACGTTACTACCCTTAAAAGTCCTAACTGAAGCAAGGGTTAATTTGAAAGCACACTGTAACAAGAATACGGTAATCTGACTCCTATGAGGCTTACTAATTTTTTGAGTTAGTATCACACTATCTTTTGTACAAATTTTTTCTTTTTTTGTTTCAACATCTTTTCAATACAAGTTTTTAAACTTCAAGACAAACATGAGCTTTGTATTATAATTATCATTCTTAGAATAAACATTCTTTGCATATGAGCAAGTGCTTAAACATCAAGTAAGTTTTCATAATGAGCATCAGATGAAAATTTGATCATCTCAAGGGACAAATTGCTTCAAGATACCGTTTAAAGGTGAATCATTTGTGAGAATGGTCTTAACCGGGGGCAAATCTTCTGTTGACTTTGTTGAGTAAAGGAATACCAGTTTGAGAAATGATCTGAAGTAGATTGCAAAAGGTGGTTGCCCAGAGTCCCTGTCAAGCAGTGGTGCATTACTTTCAGTTGGTCCCAATGGACGTATTGCTTCAAGTATTTGCTCGAGAATGAAGCAGTTCAAGTCGAGAAGTGTGGTTGTGAAGTAACCTAATTTCAAGACATAAGCCAAACACTCTAAGGTTATTTTGTTTTCAAAAAAATCCTCAAGTTTCTCATCCCTCTGTGAGCATGAGGTAAAGGAAAAGGTTTGTCGAGATTCTGTTAAGCAGGGGCAAGCGTGTCGAATACTCCGTCAAGTAGGTATTCAACCAATATGAGGCATTCAAGTCGGGATTTTATCCCTCAAAGTGCAGTCAAACTGGAGCAATTATATTAATATTTGACAAATCTCTCTGAGAATGAGTTGGTCAGAGGAGAATCTTTCCTGAATTTGAAGATGTATGGGCATTCACTCAAGCATAGTTGGAATCATATCCAATTTTGGTTATCTAAACATCATGTTCCAAAGTTCATAACACTGGGGCAGATTGTCTTCAATAGTAAATCTCAAAAGTCCTCTCGAGGCAATTTTCTGCAAAATCCTTACAGACTGAGGCAAGAGTTTATGTAAGGGCTTTCTCTCTTCTTCAGTGATTGATCAGGATTGTCATCTTGGACTTATCAGAGACTCAAGTCCATTTACTGATATCCTTTGTCCTAAGTCAAGGTTATTATCCCCAGTCGAAGTTTGGATTGTTATCCTCAGTAGGATATAAGCAGTAACACAAAGATCATTTGGGGTTTGTTTACTCGTACAAGACGCGATGGAAATATTGTTTCCTAGGGGGATGCCACTTCCCAGTAAAAGACCTGTGGCTACTCGACAAAGATCTGTCTACCAGGGGTTTCTTTTATAAGATATTTTCTCCCCAGTGAAGCATCCTCATTTCTCTGCAGAAGGAGAATGGTCATTCTCCTCATGAAATTGGGAGTTTGTTTTAAGTCAAGATGATTCCTTTTCGTCGAACTGCAATTTATTTTTGCAGCATCTTTCTAAAGTCCACTTTTTAGTGGCATTCCTCCTCGGAGTCGACATGTTGAGTTTGCAACCTTGCATCACGGTTTTTTACTCAGTGATTGGTAGTTCAAATTGTCTATTCTTCAGTAAGGTTTTCCATTCCAAACAGGGGCATGTCGCCCCAATTTCTATTTTGCAAGTAATGTTGGTCTTGTATGATAAGATGCATACCAACAAATGAATCAAGA
Source organism: Vicia faba (assembly GCA_948472305.1). Classification (NCBI taxonomy): domain Eukaryota; kingdom Viridiplantae; phylum Streptophyta; class Magnoliopsida; order Fabales; family Fabaceae; genus Vicia; species Vicia faba. The sequence goes on along the minus strand of OX451736.1, from coordinate 1,525,953,203 downwards.
AGGGTCTGTGTGTGACTAACATGATGATTTTCGTATAATGAGATCCAATTTTCCCAGTGGAACTATTCTTCTTTCCCTAGTAGAGTAAGTGTTCTATCTCTCAGGTGAGGTGTACAGGAGAATTCCAATCATAACGCTTTCGTTATCAGTGAAAGAATATTTTGTTGAGATATCCCTAGTAGAGTTTCTATCCCGGGATGTTTATTTCTTCCCCAAGTGAGGATCTTTTACCCCCCAAAAATGTTATCCCCAGTGTGGTGTGAGTAGAATTCCTTTTATTTAAGAATTTCCATACTCCCCAACAGAAGTTATCTTCGTCAAAGAATTTCTATGCCAGCAGTTTCCATTCCCATCAAAGCTCCCCTCTTTCCAACAGAGTATAAAGAATTTATTCCCCGTGAAGTGGGGAGTTTGACCAGAATTCAAGATTTTCTCTGAAACGCAATTTACGTTTGCGGTATTCTTCCCAGGAAGTTACTTCCCCAGTGATATCGATCTTTAGAGGTTGGTGGTTCCAAATCTCGGTTCCCCATTGAAGTAAAAATTGCCTTTTCTCTATAGAAGATCATCATATATGCAAGAATAATCGTTCAGAAGTTCTTAGTCTTCTTGGAAGGCGATTATTGATGTGTTTCCTAATGCATTACTAAACATGCATCATTACATTGCATCTACCAAAACGTGTAGCATTTCCATGGTATGGAGCATTACGCTATAAAAAATTCGAACATGCATGAGTATAAGCCAATTATGTTTACTTGCTATAACCATATTGTTAGGTATTAAGATTTGAACTATCTCCACAAGAAGCCTAGGGTGATTCTATTTTGTTTCCCCAGCGGAGTCTGTTTGACTTACCACCAGTCAAGTATTTGATTTTTCCCATTTCCCTAGTAAGTCTTGGTTTGCTCTTGCCCTTGCAAGCCTTTGGTTTCTTTGCTCATGTTTATCTTTGCCATTAGAGTGCGAGTAAGAGTCGGTATGTAGCTTTTCTTGCTTCTCAAGTATTTGAGTATCCATACTTGGTGTGTGGTAATTCAGATAATTGCCACTCTTGAAGAATTACACCCCGCCTTTGGCTTGATGGATTTTGTAGTTCTTGCATATTTGCAACTCTTAAAGCTCAGCATGTATTCTTGGTATCCTTGGTTATACGCCCTTTCCTCCGGAAGTATATTCCTGATATTCTCGGTTAGAGTCCTTTCCTCCGGCCTCTTTCCTTATTATGTGTCTGCTACCGACCCTAGACATGTATTCTTGATATCCTTGGTTATACGCCCTTTCCTCCGGATGTATATTCCTGATATTCTCGGTTAGAGTCCTTTCCTCCAGCCTCTTTCCTTATTATGTGTCTGCTACCGACCCCAGACATGTATTTTTCGATATCCTTGGTTATACGCCTTTTTCCTCCGGATGTATATTCCTGATATTCTTGGTTAGAGTCCTTTCCTTCGGCCTCTTTTCTTATTATGTGTCTGCTACCGACCCCAAACATGTATTTTCAATATCCTTGGTTATACGCCCTTTCCTCCAGACGTATATTCCTGATATCCTTGGTTAGATTCCTTTCCTCCGGCCTCTTTTCTTATTATGTGTCTGCTACCGACCTCAGACATGTATTCTTGATATCCTTGGTTATACGCCCTTTCCTCCGGACCTATATTCCTGATATTCTCGGTTAGAGTCCTTTCCTCTGGCCTCTTTCCTTATTATGTATCTGCTACCGACCCCATACATGTATTCTTGATATCCTTGGTTATACGCCCTTTCCTCCGGACGTATATTCCTGATATTCTCGGTTAGAGTCCTTTCCTCCAGCCTCTTTCCTTATTATGTGTCTTCTACCCCAGACATGTATTCTTGATATCCTTGGTTATACGCCCTTTCCCCCGGACATATATTCCTGATATCCTTGGTTAGATTCCTTTCCTCCGGCCTCTTTCCTTATTATGTGTCTGCTACCGACCCCGGATATGTATCTTTGATACCTTTTTCGTATGTCTGCTACCAACCCCAGACATGTGTTCTTGATATCTTTGTGAGAGCTTTCTTCGATATGTCTCTTTCGTACGTATCCTCTACCGACCCCGGATATGTATCTTTGATACCTTTTTCGTATGTCTGCTACCAACCCCAGACATGTGTTCTTGATATCTTTATAAGAGCTTTCTTCGGTCTGTCTCTTTAGTACGTATCCGCTACCGACCCCAGATATGTATCTTTGATACCTTTTTCGTATGTCTACTACCAACCCCAGACATGTGTTCTTGATATATTTGTAAGAGCTTTCTTCGGTCTGTCTCTTTCATACGTATCCGCTACTGACCCCGGATATGTATCTTTGATACCTTTTTCGTATGTCTGCTACTGACTTCAGGCATATATCTTTTGATATCTTTCTTGCAGGTGTTTGTTACTAACTCCCAACAGATGTTCCTTGATAACCAAGTTCTTCTTCTGTATGTTTAACCCTGGTTAAACATACATTTATCCCTGATAACCCCTTTAACCCAAAAAGCAAAAAGAAAAAAAAATAGAAAATACAGAAAACCAAAAATATAATGTATTCCTGACTGGCTTCAGAGTGCAAATATTCGGGTTCTTTTAAGTATTTAATCTTCTTCTACCTTGAAAGTTCGAGAAGCTGGCGCCAATCTCACCTTCAGGTTGAAGGTGATTAAATAGGGGCAGCTGTTGCGCCCCAAAGTTTACCCTCTTTGTTTTAACGTTGATTGGCTTATACTTTGTTTGCATATACACATGCATACATCTCATTGGTTCCGTATTCATGTAATCAAGTTATTTGATCAACACAACAAAGCTCTCAAAAATTTTCAACGCATGTTTGAGTTGTGGAAGATTTGGGTGTTTTCGGTGAATTTAAAACAGTGTGAATTGGAAACAGTGTTTTTACTGATCAAAGTTTGAAAATTCGCATCTCCATCTTAGAATGGTGTTTTGGGTTTATTCATGATTTTTTGAAACTGTCTCGATGTTCTCTTCAATTTTTGTGTTCGGACCAAAAGCTAATTCTCAAAGGAAAGTCTCCGGATACGCGGTTCTTTTGGAAGTTATATGGTGAAAAATACAAAGAAAAATGTGTTGAAAGTGCAGTTTTCGTACACTAAAAAATTCATAACTCGAAGACCGTTTATCGTTTTGAACCCGTTCTGGTGGCTAAAATTCCTTCTTAATGTCATCTACATTTCGTATATCACGGACGGAAGCCATTTCTACCCAGAGAGTCTTTGAATATATGAATTTATCAAATATATTCGCACGAGAAAATTGTGACAAATGTTCACCGCCTTCATCTTCAGAAAATCATAACTCGGTCGATTCTTATTGTATCGAGCCGGTTCGAGTGGCATTAGTTGAAAAATTGAGTTGGTTAAATATTGCTTTCATATTTCCAATTCTAGCGGTATCCCGAAGGCCTTCATTTTTGGTCTGAAGCGCGCGCAACGCGTTTGAAAATCCTGAACCGAGAAATATTTTTATCTGAGACGAAACTTCAAAAAATCATAACTAAATCACCGTTTATCTGACCGAGCTCATCTTCAGACACAATGTTGTTTTCAATGTTGGATACATTTTAATTTCACATTTCAACTTCGAAAGTCGCACCGAGATTCCTGCAAATTTGCCCGGAACGTGTCGCACTCAAGTGAATTAAAATTCTGCATTAATATTTATGAATATTTGAGACCCATTAACCAAATTCACTCACATAAGCCCATACTATATATTCTTTTTACTCCAATTTCTCTCATAACTCAAAAAAATCTCCACAAACAATCAAAACTTTTCTCTCAATTCTCTCAAAGATCAAATCAAGGTTCTACACTTTTTTCATCAAGAACACAACAACAACTTCATCAAGATCTAAAAGTCAAGATCAAGAGCAATTATTCTCTGATTGTTGATCCGTTCATTGTGATATCTATACCTAAGACTCCTTTTGACTTCTATCGGTGAGTTTTCTTGAATTAAGCGCTTTTTGAAATAAGTGATTTTTTAGAATAAGTGCTTTTTCTTGGTTTTGTGTTGATTGAGGTTTTAATTATATAATTGAGACTTAATTGTTGAGAATTGATTTGAATTGAGAATATAATATCATTTTATTGAATTGAGAATTTAATATCATTTTATTGAATTGCTTATTGAAATAAGTGATTAATTGAACTTGAGAAGTTGATTTTGGTTGTAACTTGAAGTTGACATAGTATTGTTGTGTTGATTTTTAGCCCTAGGTGTAGTTACACTGGTGTTTAAGTTGAATTAGCTATAGAAAACTAGTTAGCACTAATACTAGTTTGAGATTTTGAATCTTGATTAGATTAACACTAGTTCCTAATTCTTGATGTAGAATTTGTTAATAATTTAGGTTATGTAGATTCTAATACTAACTTTGATTTAGGTGTTGTAACATAAACTAACAAATAGTCTAGTTTAGGCTAATATTTGATTTTCAAGCTTCACTACATGTTTCCAATTATTTTTAGTTGATGATCATTGATATTTTTGTGCATTTGAAATACATTTTTGCATATGATCTTAAGTTACTAATTCTTGATATATACTAATTTTTTTACCAATTTTTGGTTGATTACTTATTGCTTGCCATTTCAATGAATTGAGATAATTTCTAATGGACTCAAATTCCATTGCTAAATATTTTTGAAGTAATTTTGATTGAGTTTGATAGAAAATATCTCAATACTTGGTAAATTGGCAAAGTTTGACATAATTGGTATTTTTGCTCTACCTTTTGATCCGTTTTGAGTTTTTTCAACTTTCTTTAATGAAAACCGATTTTCTCGAGCCATCCGAGGCTCTTCACGCGAACGGTTCCTCGATTCGAGTAGTTTTTGGTCAAATCTGGGAGCTGCTGACTTGTGTGTGAAAACCGCATTTTTGAATGAAATTTGACCGAATCGTCCGCATTTTGAGATCGTATGCGTGTGCATAGATTCCGATAATTTTGATAAATCATTTCAGTTGATTTTTAAGCGTGTGCCTTGTGTATCGGTTCACTTTTTCAATTTGTCTATAATTGTGATTCTTGGCCTAAATGTGACTTTTTGTCTTTATTCATTACTTTTCATAGTTTGTGATTGTGTCAATTATGTGATACTTGTAGCATTTGTTTGTTTGCTAACATTAGTCTAGTTTAGGCCTAATTATTTGATTGCTCAAAATTATTGAAATCGAAATGTTAAAGAAGTTTGTCATTGGTTGATAATTCATGAGATTATGTGTAAATTGTGGAGTTTACAACTTAATTGAAAAATGTTGTTGAATTATCTCATGGGTTGGAAATTGATGTTGAGAGATATCTTTAATGTCTTAATATCAATAATATCAATTGTTTCTAACCATTTGATTGTTGATCATTGTATTTTTTTATATGCATTTTTGGTATATAATTTCAAGTTGTTTGATTTTTGACATAAACTACTTTTTGCCAATTTGTTGATTGACATTTGTTGTTTGTCATTTACATGTATTGAGATAAATTCCAATAGACTCAAATGACATCATAAAACACTGAAAATAAATTTGATTGAGTTTGGTGGAAAATGACTCAACACTTGAACATTGACAAATTCTTGACATAATTGGTGTTTTTTGCTCTAACTTTTGATCCGTAATGAGTTTTTCTGACTTTCTTTAATAAAAACCGATTTTCTTGAGCCATCCAGAATCTCTCCCGCGAATACTTTTTTGATTTGGATAAATTTCGTTCCGTTTTTCAGCTACTGTAGTAGTTTCGAAAATCACATTTCGGAACGGAATTTGGCCGAACTGAGTTAATTTTTGGAGCCGTTGGCATGTTTCTATGTCGCCTTAATTTTTGAGGTTGATTTCGGATGCTTTTCGATTAATTTTCTAACTTTCCGATTCAAGTTTTTTTGTGTGCACATTATCTTGTGTTTCATTGTTGAATTGTGATAATTTTTGTGTGTTAACTCATACTTTGATGTCAAGTAATATCATTTGGTTTTAACTAATTGCTTGAGAAGTTTGTGAATTTAACGTATCGGAATATATTTTGATTCACAACTTTTGCGTTTGACAAATGGTGAGTTGATTCCTATTCATCACACTTTTGACATAAATACATAAACTCATGAATTGGAGTTAATTTGCAATTTGTTGACTAAATTTCGATACATTAAATTCATGTGGTTTTTAGACTTAAATTCTTGATTTTTAGATCAATCTTGAGGTTACATGTTTATGCGCAAGTTCCGGATAACCATCTCATGCTAATATTCAAGATTAATGTACTAAAACTTAGATTTCCAAATTGATTCATGATGAATTTCAAAAGGCGTGTAATGTTGTCCAGAACTTGTATTTCGCATGTGCATTGAGTTTTAGTTTGTGAATAATATATTGTTGTATTTATTTGAGCATTTCATCGATATCGATAGCAAGTTTAGATGTTTCTAAACCGGTTTTTGCACCTATTTTCATGAGTACGAGGTTGCTGTCCGGAATGCTATATTATGCTCCTTTGACTTGTTTGCTTTATCTTGTACATATTCATACTTCATTTTTGTGCATATTGCTAATTGCCATTATCACATTTGATTTTGTTGTTATCTACTAAGAAATTTTGTGAGATATGCATACTTTGAGAAGCAATTTGGGTATCATTCGCTTTGGTGACGGATACGCTTTGCTTGCATATGTTCTTCACGCTTCCGATGCTATTTGTTGTTAATGCTTGTTTGCGGCGCCATCCGAGCTTTCGCCATGCATTGATTTGGTTTTTGTGGATTTTTATTATCCATTTAGTATGGTTTCAGTCCATTTGTTGTAATATTACGTTTACCACTTTCTAGAGATCATGTATAGTAGGGGCATTTATCACTTTCTAGATATCATATGAAGTAGGAAATAAAGAGCATGCGCTCGAAGTCGCTATTTAAAGACCCGTAGCAGGCATTCCACACTTCATTTACTACATATGTTGTGCTTGTGTTTGTTTACTTTCTTGTTGATCGATGAATCACTCAATTTAGAAATTAAGATCACAACTTCGCTCTAAGTGCATGTTCCCTATAGGATTTTATCGCTTTCCTTTATTTCTTGTTGATCGATGAGTCACTCAATTTAGAAATTGAGATCACGACTTCGCTCTCTTTGCATGTTCCCCATAAGATAGTTTTATTAGACTTTCTTTGGTATGCTAGCCTAGCTAGGATCTCTCTAATTGTGCTCTCTTGAGCTTATTGGTTTGTTTGTTTGATTTCATCTTTGTGTGCATGTTTTGAGATGACATACCCTCGACATGTTCTCTTAGGAGCTCTCAGTTCAACTATAGATAATGATTCGAGATAGACATAGTTTTAGGTGATAGACCCTTGCTATGCTCATTTAGGACTTCTTGATTCATTTATAGATGATGAGTTGAGATAGACATTAGGATTGTTATCCAAGCATGTCAACTTAGGGTAGACATTTCCCTTCAAAACTCAACCATAGGACCACCATTGTATGATAACATTAGGTATAGATTTAGGATAGTCTCCCTTAGATGTTTTTCTTTTCTTTTGCATCCTTGCATTAAAATAAAAAAACTTCTTTTTCTTGCAAACTTCAAAAACACTTAAAAATGTCTGATGAGAATCGTGCCTTTGTTGAACATGGGAAATGATAAGCGGGTCTCTTCTCGGTCTTATTGTTTTTCCATTCTAAGCCTTGACATGGTTCAAGTCTCAAAGACTCATTTCATAAACAAGTAGAGAAATGGTTAATATCTCTCTCTTGAGATTAATTAGCTGTTATCCACAAGCAAAAACACCAACCAACACAAACTCTTTTGCCTACGGGCTTTTCTTTCAAAACCTTTTCAAAAGAATATGTTAATTCACTTCTGTGTTGATGCGTAAGTCTCCAAAGGTTGAGTTGCGGAAAAAGGAGAAATTAATACTGTTCATTAAAAAATACAAACCAACAAAAATATATGAGCCGAACTACGGCTGCTCTGATTCCTTAAAAGGGATACGTAGGCATCGGGGTAGGGCCCGAACGAGCACAACTTTTATTTTCCCTACATTCTTTTCTCTTCTCTTTTGCATGCATTCCCCCTTCAGTATTATAGTAAACAGTAAGCATAGATTAAACGCACCCATAAGATAGACAACAAGAGTGGATACTGTAGAGTACTACGGGCGTGTGGGGTGCTAATACCTTCCCCTTGCGTAATAGACTCCCTTACCCTTATCTCTCGGTCGCAAGACCGTGACTTCTCCTTCCTCAGGTTTTCTCTATGTTTACCTTTACCTACATGTGGGATAAAAGACGTTCGATGGCGACTTCATTGTTTGATGATTTTCAGCCGGTTGTTTCACCGATAAGACTTTTACGCTTGTCGAGGCTCGATATTTGTTACTATTCCAGAACTTCGAGGGATGTGCGAGATACACTTAGATAACAGTTGTGTATGTCACCCTCTATAGCCATCTCGAAGATGCTTCTATGTTCACTTGCAAGCAGCTCGGTGGATATCCTACTCTGCTATAAGTATTTATTTTAATTTTTCTTATTTATTTTAACTTATTAATTTTTTTATTAATAGTATTTATTTTATAACAGTGTTGAGTTCATGAGTATTTTCCCACTCTTGAGAGAATTTGAAACCAGCTGATAGTTGTGGACTTCCTCAGCTATGAGATGGTCATATAAGCATGGAGTCATGGAAATGGACGAGTTATGATCAACTTTTGATGACATGACACCTACAAATGTCATATGGCGCCCCCAAGCTGGACTTGATACTCATGTGTAACCCTTCATTTGACCCTAATACCCTCAAGCTAAAAAATATCAATTTTTTAGATTCAAAGTCTCATTTTTTGAATTTTTCCAAAAAAAAAAAACATGTTTTCTGCCAAAGCTAGAAATAGCCTATTTTTACAAATGTCATTTTTAATTAAATTTATGATATTTTACTTGATGTTTTGATAGAATACTGAATGTTTAGGGAAATAAGCATTTTTATTAGTTTTTTAAATTTTTAGTACCAAATTTATGGTTTATACTGACAATTTAAAAATATCTTGTATAATGCCCTATTTTGTTGCATTTTATCGATTTTTCCTTAAAGTTTGGTACGAACATGATGTGTATGGGTTTGACATGTGACTCCATACACAAGAGGATGATGGTGAATTATGGAGTTTTGAAAAAAATTGAATTAAAACAAAGTCATTTGATAAATTAAAGTTTGAAAATATTTTATAAAAACTTTTGAGTAAATATGCATCAAAAACTCAAAGTAAAGAAAATTACTGAAAATAAAATAGATAAGGGAAGAAAAATGACACTAAAAAATTAACCTCCAAACCAAACCGAGATTTCTCATAGGATGACTGTTGTACCCCAAAATTTGCCCTCCCTTTTTCTCAACATTTCTCATCACAAAGCTCTTGAAGCTCAAGATCCAGTTAGGGTTTCATCTGCTCAAGACTCCTCCTTGCACTGCTAACCCCAAATTAGGGTTTGTGTTTGCACAAAGATGTTTTGACCTAAAGTGCCCAAGATGACTTTCTTGCTTCATATTGACCTCCCAAGTTTATCCATACCCAGTTTCAAGTCTTGATTCCAAGTTTTGCCCAGTCAATTGGACAGTTGACCTAGAAATCAACTGTATTGGGGAAAAAGTCAACTGTGGCCAATTGACAGTCAAATCTCATGAAATTTGATCCACATCAACATTATGAACTCATATGGACCATTTGATCAAGTTTGGATCACAATTCCCCAAGAAATTTGATCAGATCACCAAAAGGGAAAAATGGTCATTTTTAGGGTTTTGACTGTACAAAGGCAATTTTTTGACTGTTTGACCTAGCCAATGGCAAACCAAGCTCACATATGGACTCAAGGACCCCATGGAATTATCTTGACATGCCCAACAAGCTCAAAAGATCCCAAGTACACAAGATTGACAGTTGAATTTCCCAGTCAATTGATCAGTTTTGACTGTATACTGAAAAGTCAAACTTTGACTTTTTGGTTAAAATCAAGAGTCAAGATTCATTTTTCATCAAAACATGCCAAATCATGAAACTTGTTCACCAAGAAATCACAAATTGCAAATTAGGGTTAGAAAATGGAATTTTTCATAACTTAGAATTTTTCTAAGTTATGAAAAACCCTAATTTTTTCCCAACTTGGCCCCACCTTTTCACCAAGATCCATTTGGATTCAAACAAAAGTCAAAACATGAAAGTTGTAGCTTGTTGCATAATCTACAACTTTGATTCACAAAGTTTTCTCATTTGAAGCTTGTATCTCAAGTTACAATTTTTTGAATAAGGGCACTAAACCATTTTTAACTTAGTAAGATTTTAACCTATTTTGACAAGGTTTTCTACCCCACTTCAAGGCCATTTTTCATACCTTTCCACTTGGAATTTCAATTTGCATTTCAAATATGGATTGTGGTACACATTCCCAGCTTTCCAAAATGTCCAAGAACTTCTCAAACAACCTCATGGTTAGAGATAATCGAATTTCACAATATAGCAAAAAACCACTTTGTTCATGACCAAGTTCCATGTCCATAACTTTGCAAATTTGAATTCAGCATGCTTTAGGCTAGATTACAGGTCCTTAAACCAAGTTACACTCCATAATTTAATGCTTGTTCATTGTGCCAAAGTGTTGTTCCATGAGTTCAAGCATTGTACACAAGATTGATCCATTTTTAGATAAAGTGAATTAGCCATTTTGGTAAAAGTTCACTTTATGTCAATTTAGAAATCCAACAAGTACAAGCTAAATCCTTTTGGCACAAGATTATGGACAAATTGCTTTGATCAAGAGAAGATTATGCAGCACATTTAGAGGTCCCCTACTGACCTAAAACATCAAGTGGCATTTTGTTGCTTAAGTGTGAAGAAAGTCCCATAACTTGTAACAACTTTCATCTCAGCTTAGACACACAAGAAAAAACTTATCAAACACACTCAAGACAACATAACCAAGCTGTGACACGAGCCATTTGCCTCTCAAACACCCTCCCTCTCAGAATCATCCTCAAACTGCAAAAACAGAGTTGCCTCTGCAGTTTGAGTGCAAACTCCCATTTCCCTCGAGCATTCTTACCAAAATCAATTCATACACATTCCCTAGCATGTATGCAAGCTAACCATGACCTAAAACCTGACCTGTAATCCCTCTAACAGCTTCCACCATTTTCATTTTTTCCTTTTGCAGTTGAAGTTCCACAGCTCGATACAAGAAGTTTCAAGACAAAATAAACATTGGAATAGCATCCCTGGACCTCAAGGAAGCTTTTCCAATCATCACCTTGCACTGAAAGTTCCTCATTCTCCAGATAGAAGTTCAACTGACTAGGTAAAATTTTGAACTCGTATCTCTCTTATTATGCATCTTTAGTCTTAAGTTTGTGAAGAAGCAAGGTTCTACTCATAGCCCTGAACATGTACATATCTTTACTTTTCATTTCTTTTGCCTGAGTAGAGAGAATTTGGAGTTTGAAAATGGCAGAAAAACTAGGTCAGAAATTGGGGGAGGAGAAATTCTCCCTCATCTTAGAGAGTTAGATCAAGTTCTATACATGGTTGGAATCGTCTCTTCATGCTGAGCATTTTTTATGTTATGAGTTTTTGTTAAAAAGTCAGGAATCAGGAGTTAGCAGCTGGAGTACAGGGCGCGCGTTTTTGAATATTGTTGAACGAAGGTTGAAGATGAAGCCACATGGGCTGGGCCTGTGTGGTTTCTTCTTTTTGCACCCTATTTCCATTTTCTCACCCCCCAAGCCCATTTGCCTCATTTTTAATTCTTTTTGACTTTTTCTTTTTTTGTTTGACTTGTTTATTTTTTCTCAGCATATTAAAAATTTGAAAATATTTTTCTCATCAGTTTTTGATTTTATTTGGTATTTATTTGATTTTCTTTTGATTTATACATATATGTATATATATTATTATTTAGGATAAATAGAAAAATATGTAAAAAACACTTCTATTTTTATTTTTTATTTTATATTACCCTCTGAAAAATATTTTATATAAAAAATACTATTTTCTAAAAAATATTAAATATTATTATTATTTATCCATAATACATATTTAAAATAATGGAAATATAAATACATATTTATTAATATACTTAGAATAAAACATCAAATAATGTACATATTTTATTTTTTAATATTTAATACTAAAAAAATGCCTTTTTACAAATATACCATATTTTATTTTATTTTTGTATGCAATTAATAAATATTATATGAATTAATTAATTAATATACATTTTGATTAAAATTAGGGTTTTTGCCCTAAAAGTTGAAAATACTAAAAAATAATACCTTTTTATTTTCTTATTTTATTTTACATAAACCACATTTTTTCATACATATAAAAACTTTCTTTTTGCATTTTGCATATTTACTTCATTTCCATTTAATTATGCAATTTATTTACCTTATAAATATTCAAAAATGATGTAATAATTTAGATTTAAATTCTTGTCTAAATACCCCCCATTTGTAAATTTGTACCCCCTCCCTATATTATTATGTTGTAATAGCGTAGGAATTTAAATTTCGCACTTTATACGCTTTCTAATTATGCCATGTTAGAGTTAGGGTTTGCATGCGAAAAACGATAAAAAATAGTTGGACCTAATACAAGATAAATGAGCATGAAAATAAACAACACATCTCACACTTGCACCCCTAGGGGATTCCACTTTGTTGCCTTCAAATAAATGGGCCATATTGCATGTTGAATTTCTTTGGGTAAAACAAACAATCAAGTGATCATAGTCCCTCAAAATGATGCCTAAATAAAATGATCAAGTCCCTTTTAAAGAAAATTGCCCAAAGATATTCAACACTATTGCAACTATGGTCTAAACGATGACCCGCGCCTGTCCCTTTCATCTCCTAAGACAAGATTGTCCACCAAATGCAATGGTGGAACAAATTTGTCAAAAGGGTTTAAAACATGACAAAAATCTTTGAGAAAACTTTAGGGTAGATAAACTCTTAAGTACTTGCCAATTTGCCAAGAAAACACTTGCCTAATTTCAAAACCCACTTCACAAACACTTTCAAAAATCAACTTTTCAAACCCTTGAAACATCTTTTTAAAAGATAAAACACCTTTTGTAAAACATTCGAGTAAAGAATTGTTACAAGGTTAGCCTAGCACAAGGCATCTTTTCAAAACATTTTCAAAACCATACACAAAGCACCATTTCAAACAATTGAAAACCAAGGCAAGATTGATCTAAGCAAGTACCTAAGAGCCCATGGATAACCATGGATAAAAGGGGTGCTAATACCTTCCCCTTCTATAATCTACTCCCCGAACCCAAGAAAAATCTCAAAGGTTTTTGCTGTGCTTTTTAAACCTTTCCTTAGGATAAAATAAAAAGTCGGTGGCAACTCTTGCTCAACCGAAACATTTGCGAAAACAAACGCAAAACCCTAGTCAGTTCTCCCACCGCATCACAGAACTGGCGACTCTGCTGGGGAAATTTTAAAGTGGAGTAACCTTAGAGCTTAGATCACCCCCTTGCATGAATAATTGTTTGATTTGCTTGCTTTATACTTTGGCTCTATTGTTTGGGTTTACAATCCTCCACCCGGATTTTGGGAAACATTCATAGATAGCAATACGTTGTGGAAACTGTGCAGGGTATACCGACACGGTCTAAGCAATAGCTATATTAGTGCGACATATTTGTGAGTACCGGTAACCCTTGAGTTCAATCAAGGAGAGTACGGGGCCGCTGAGTGATGTCACTAAGCACTAATGACCTAGAACCTTACTTGACCATCTTGGCCTTTTATTAGGGGTAGTGAGATGACCGGCTTTGGTGCAGTCCGAAGTTGGTAGATACTCGATACTACACTCATTGAGGGTTGTTTTCTTGGAATATTTTGGTCGCTAGTTAAGTGGCTAAACCAAAACAATGAACAATGAAAACAATCCAGTGATATTGAGCTCCTTAGAACCCGGTTACTATTTATAGGACAGGTTTTTAAGCCAACTACACTCAAGAGGGTACTTACCTATGAAACCCCATGCAAGCCTGAAACTAGGGTTTGGTGTGATTTGCTTGTACATATGTCTTGTGCATACATCATAAACATCATGAAGCATCATATGCATTTACTAACCATTTCAAGGGTTTTGGATCTTCAGCTTTGTTCTTGTTTTGCAGGACATGGAAATACCTCGCAGAAATACCATTCAAGTCAACCTTGTGAGAATCTCTCCTCAACTCAAGGAGATCACTTCAAGAATCCCGGAAAATTCATCCTTCAGTGAAAGACATGGTAGACTGCTCAGCCTAGTCAACACCAACATTGAAGAAGACATGATGAAAGTGCTATTCCAGTTCTTTGACCCTCTTCACCACTGCTTCACCTTCCCTGATTATCAGTTGGTTCCCACTTTGGAGGAGTTTTCTCAACTCCTAAGAATCCCTATCCTTAATCAACTACCCTTCAACGGTACGGAGAAGGAACCAAAGCCTGAAGATGTTGCTCGAGCACTACATCTATAACCATCTGAAATCAAGGGGCATTGGGAAACCAGAAGCGGCGTCAAAGGATTCTTAGCAAAATTCTTGTTTGAGAAGGCACAAGAATGTTGGAACTCATTGGACCTACAAGATTTTGAAGAGATTGTGGCACTCCTTATCTATGGGTTGGTCTTGTTCCCAAATCCTGACCAATTGGTAGATGTCAACGCCGTCAAAATCTTCTTGTCCAGAAATCCAATACCAACATTGCTTGGGGACATCCTTCACTCATTTTACACACGAACAATGAGAAAGAGGGGTGTTCTCATGTGCTGTACTCCTATCCTCGCAAGGTGGTTTATTTCGCACCTTCCACAATCTGTCTTGAAGAATGACCAAGGTATAAGGTAGTCCCAACGATTGATGACTCTCACTCATTCTGATGTGCATTGGTGTTCTCAGTCCAGAGAAAATGTCATCATCGTCGATCGTTGCGGAGAATTTCCTAATGTTCCTTTACTTGGAATCAGGGGAGGTATCACCTACAACCCTTGCCTAGCTTTGAGGCAATTTGGATATGCACGGAGGGATGGCCCTCATGACATGTTGATTCCTAGCCTAGTTTTTGACTTCGACAACGATGCGCAAGGACTTCGCCAAAGATTCATCAGAGCCTGGGGAAGACTCAACAAGGTTGATAGCAAGACTCTGGGACACAAGAACTCCATCCCTCTTGAGCCCTATCTCAAGTGGGTACGAGCCCGAGCCCAAAGTCTAATGATGCCTTATCCTCATATACTACCAGTGATTAAGGAGCCCGTCAATGAAGGAGAGGTTCCCTACACCATCCTGCATCCAGACATGCCTACATCGTGGGAGGAGATGCAGAAAAGTTGGATTCAGCTCAAGGAGGAACGGAACACTTTTGAAGCTAGCTTCTACGCCAGTGAAAAGAAGGTTCTAGAGCTTACCCTCCGACTCCACGAGCAAGAGGCCCTCAACACCTACATTGCACCGAAGAGGATGCGCAATGTCTTCCTGCCTTGAGAAGTTTATTTTGTAACATTTGGCCCATGGGGCATTTATGTACTAACAAATTTCTTCTTATTAATATGACGTGCGTTCTTCTTTGTCTGAAACAACTTTGAATGTCCTAAATCCTTGAATGCATTGCATACATCAGCATACCATTCATCATGTGCATAAGCAGGTCTCACTCCAGGTTTCCTTATCTATCTGCTGTTTATTTCAGTAGGATGGATCTTGAGCAAACAGTCAAAGACCTACAAGCCCAGAATGCACAGTTCCAGCAACTCTTGATGACCTTGGTCAAGAGTCAAGAGGATATCAAGGCTCATCTGGAGAATAAGGACCCAGTGAAGAAGAAAAAGAGGGTCGGAGTGGCCACTTTGGGGAGAAGATTTGACAGAGAAGCTCGGAGGGTGCTTGAATTTCCTCCTACTTCTGATGAAGGGACTAGTAAAAGAGATCGAGTTGCGGTGCCTTCCGAGTCTGATGCAGAGGAGGAAGAGGTTGAAGAGGATGAAGATTATTCTGACCAGCAGTATCCTCCAGCTGATGACAAATACAAGGGTTTAGAAGACAGATTGGCTGCCATGGAATTGCAAAGGGTGTCGGGTTTGGATTTTGAAGACATGGGCTTGGTTGCTGGAATTGTGATTCCCCCAAAATTCAAGGTGCCAGTGTTTGTAAGGTATGACGGGCTGTCCTGCCCTAAAATGCATCTCAGGTCCTATGTGAGAAAAATTCAACCCTATACAGCAGATAAAAATCTCTGGATTCATTTCTTTCAAGACAGCCTGTCGGGAGCTCAGTTGGAATGGTTTTATCAGTTAGAAGGAACCAGTGTCAAAAATTGGGAAGATTTGGCCACCGCTTTCTATAAACAATACCAATATAATTCTGATCTTGCTCCTACCCGTACCCAACTTCAGGGTATGTCACTAGGAACAAGTGAAGGATTCAAGGAATATGCACAAAAATGGAGAGATTTGGCTGGCAGGGTGCAGCCTCCTTTAACCGATCGTGAGCTCGTTGATATGTTTCTTGGGACCCTATATGGGCCATTTTTCAATCATCTAATTGGTAACTCTTCCGCGGGGTTTACCAATTTGATCTTAACAGGTGAAAGAATATAAGCTGGCATCAAGTCAGGAAAGATTCAGAAGGGTGTCGCTGCAAGTGTTGAGAAGAAGCCGTTTAAGAAGGAGACAGCTATGGTATATTCTCAGAGAAGAGCAGGGAAGATGGAGCGTCGGCCAACTGTGGGGGCCGTGATGATTCAAAACACTCCAAGTGAGCAGCCTCGCTACAACCAATCCAGACCAAATCAGCAACGGGTGGAAAGGCCACAACGGCAGTTCACCCGTATTAATATGACTCCAGCGCAGGTGCTTCCCCATCTGTTGAAATTAAATCTTGCCACTATCAAGGAGGCGCCAAAGAATGTAAATACATCCTCTCCGCATTATCATGCCAATGCTAAGTGCGCCTATCATTCAGACAGTGTTGGACACGACACCAACGATTGTTGGGCACTCAAGCATAAGATCCAGGACCTGATAGAGGCTAAGGAGGTAGAGTTTGACGCTCCAGAAAAACCCAATGTGATATCTGCACCTATGCCGAAGCACGGTCGGAATGTCAATGCCATTGAAGAGGATCTGTATGTTGCTGACGTTAGTGATCTGACTACTCCACTGCTAACCATTAAGTTGAATTTGTTAAGGGCCGGGATCTTCCCGGGATGTAAAGAAGACTGCTACTGTTGCCACTCTCTGCCGTTTGATTATCCGCTATTAAAGAAAGGCATCCAAGGCCTCATGGATAGCCGACAAATTTTGTTCGAAAAAGTTCCTGCTGTTCCAGTTCATGTTGAAAATGTCTCAATCATAACCATTCACGCCAATCTTTCCGAGGCCGTCAAAAAGCCAGTTAAGATTACACCAGCTGCAAAGTCTATACCTTTGAAGATAACAATGTCGGGGCCTATTCCCTATGTTTCTGAGAAGTCGATACCTTGGAACTATGGTGGTGACATCTACTACCATGGTATCAAGCAAATCGAGGTAATTGAAGAAAATTCAGATGATGAAGAAGCCAGCATTAGTAACATCGCGGGCACCAGCAAAATCACCAGGAGCGGGAGAATATTTTCTCCAGAGATTGCTCCTCCAAGAGCAGTCTTTGGACCCTCACCAGCTAAAGAAGTCCTCCCTGCACCAGTAAAACCCTCCGCTAGAGCTCCTTTGATTGAGGAAATTTTCGTTCCTAGTGTTGTCTCTCCTACCATTGCCGATAAAGGAAAAGGAATACAAGATGAGCCCGCCAGGACGAGGGCTCAACCTTTGGTGATTCCGGAAGCCTCCAAGAAAGAAATGGACGAGATTTTGAGGATAATCAAGAGAAGTGATTATGATGTGGTGGAACAGTTGGGGCAAACCCCTTCCAAGATCTCCATGCTGGCACTATTGCTTTGCTCAGAAGCGCACGCTCAAGCTTTGATTAAGTTTCTAAAGGCAGCTCATGTGCCCCAGGAAACCTCTGCAGATCAATTTCAACATTGTGTGGCTAGCCTGACTGCAGACAATGGACTAGGTTTTTCTGATGCCGACCTGACCCCTAAAGGCCGAAATCACAATGATGCGTTGCATATCTCAATCGAGTGTCGCGGAACCACCCTTGCACATGTTTTGGTTGATACTGGTTCATCGCTGAATGTTTTGCCTAAGAAGGCCTTGGACCGGCTAGATTGCGAAGGGTTGGAATTGAAGCCGAGTGATATTGTCGTCAGAGCTTTCGATGGGTCGAAGAGAATGGTCCATGGAGAAGTTCAAATTCCTATCAAGATAGGTACTGAGGTGTTTAAATCCACTTTCTATGTAATGGACATCCGTCCATCATACTCCTGCCTGCTGGGTAGACCTTGGATACACCATGCTGGGGCAGTCACCTCCTCCTTGCATCAGATGCTAAAGTATCCTGTAAAGGGAAAGATCATTACTGTCCACGGCGAAGAAGAGTACATGATTAGCCATTTAAATTCTTTCCGGTATGTGGAGGTTGAAGGAGAGTTCATCGAGACACCGTTTCAACATTTCGAAGAAGTTCTTCCTGAGATAGCAGTGGCGAAGTTGGCAGCTGAGGCACCAAGACAGATGGCCAGGATGGCATCTCTGGAGGATGCAATGGCTGCAGTTAAAGAGGGGAAGAACTCAGCGTGGGGGAAGTTACCCGATTTTCCGCATAAAACTGATAAGCTTGGATTAGGTTTCACCGCCGCTGGCCAGAAGGCCATGCGCCAGTCAAAGATTGAAAGAGCGCCGATCAAAATTTCTCCTTACCGAATCAACGCCCTGGAAGATGAAGACAAGGAAAGCAACATTGAAGATTGGATTTATCCAACTGTCGGAGGAGGGTTGAGTAATTGGGAGGCTAAAGACTTTGTCCCCATCACTTTTATTCATCAGTAATTTATCTATTAAACATTTCCTATTTGGTCTGTAATATTTTACTTTCAAACAATCCGTACACTATCTTTTCACCTCCTGCCTTACCCGGGGCATGTAGGTCCACTTGTAAGGGTTTTGATTATTTTTCATATTCATATGCCATGTTTAATGATTCATTGGACGTTTTTCATTTGATAAACTGCTTGTGTTCATTTTCTTTCCTTTTGCATTTTTTGTTTAAGGATGGCTATCCCTTACACACACACACACTCACCAATGCAGGTACCCATCCGCTCTGGATTCCATGGGTGACTATTCTGCTGTATCTTTCAATAACTCTGAAGACCTGGTCAATCTAGCCGAGTATGAAGATGACGAAGGTTGTGAAGTACCCGGGGAACTAGCCAGACTCCTGCAACAAGAAGAAAGGGCCATCTTACCGCATGAAGAGCCATTGGAAGTTGTTAACTTGGGAACCAAGGAGAATCGGAAGGAGGTGCAAGTGAGTGCCAACCTGGAACCAAAAGTCAAGGAGCGCTTGGTACAGTTGCTGAATGAGTATGTTGAAATCTTCGCTTGGTCCTATGAAGACATGCCGGGTCTAGACACCGACATCGTGGTTCACCGTCTCCCCACAAGAGAGGATTGTCCACCTATCAAGTAAAAAGTTCGCCGAATGAGGCCTGACATGTCCGAAAAAATCAAAGCAGAAGTAATGAAGCAGTTCGACGCTGGCTTTCTGGCTGTTACGTCCTATCCTCAATGGGTCGCTAACATTGTGCCAGTGCCTAAAAAAGATGGCAAAGTCAGAATGTGTGTGGACTACCGGGATTTGAATAGGGCCAGCCCCAAAGATGATTTTCCGCTTCCACACATTGACATTTTGATCGACAATACGACTCAGCACAAAGTGTTTTCCTTCATGGATGGATTCTCGGGTTACAATCAAATCAAAATGGCCCCCGAGGATATGGAGAAAACAACTTTTGTCACACAATGGGGCACTTTCTGTTACAAAGTGATGCCGTTCGGGCTGAAGAACGCAGGGGCAACTTATCAACGCGCCATGGTAGCTTTATTTCATGACATGATACATCATGAGATTGAAGTTTACGTAGACGATATGATAGCTCGGTCACAAACAGAGGAAGAGCACCTTGAACATCTGGAAAAGCTGTTTGCCAGATTGAAAGAATACAAGCTCAGGCTGAATCCGAGTAAATGCACTTTTGGAGTTAGGTCTGGTAAACTCCTGGGATTCATTGTAAGCAACAAAGGCATTGAAGTCGATCCGGCAAAAGTAAAAGCAATACAAGAGATGCCTGCTCCCCGTACTGAAAAGGAGGTCATAGGATTCTTGGGGCGCTTAAACTATATTTCCAGATTCATCTCACATCTGACTTCTACCTGTGAGCCAATTTTCAAACTCTTGAAGAAAGATCAGGTAGTTGAATGGAACGATGATTGTCAAGCTGCTTTTGATAGAATCAAGGAGTATTTGCTAGAACCTCCTATTCTGATGCCACCCGTCGAAGGAAGACCATTGATCATGTACTTAACTGTCTTGGATAACTCAATGGGGTGTGTTTTGGGCCAGCATGACGAGTCTGGTCGAAAAGAGCATGCTATTTATTACCTTAGCAAAAAGTTTACCGACTGTGAGACTCGCTACTCACTGCTCGAGAAAACTTGCTGCGCTTTGGTATGGGCCGCTCGCCGACTAAGACAGTATATGCTGACTCATACTACCTTGTTGATATCCAGAATGGACCCTATCAAGTATATCTTCGAGAAGCCCGCTTTATCTGGAAGGATAGCTAGATGGCAAATGATCTTGACCGAGTATGACATCCAGTACACCACCCAAAAAGCTATCAAAGGGAGTGTACTATCTGACCATCTGGATCATCAGGCTATTGAAGACTATCAACCCATGAGATTTGACTTCCCAGACGAGGACATCATGAATTTGGACAACATCGAAAGTAACGGACCGTATGACGGACCCGAGAAGGGATCCCGATGGACCCTGTACTTTGATGGTGCTTCAAATGCACTTGGAAATGGTATTGGCGCAGTACTCATTTCTCCGGAAGGTTGTCACACTCCTTTCACGGCCCGACTTTATTTCAGCTGCACAAACAACATGGCTGAGTACGAAGCTTGCATCTTTGGTCTCAAGGCTGCTATAGACTTGGGGATCAAATCTTTGATCGTATTCGGGGACTCGGCTTTGGTCATCAGCCAAATCAAAGGAGACTGGGATACCAAGCATCCTAATCTTATCCCATACAAAGAACATGTCCTAACGTTGTTGCCTCATTTCGAGCAAATTACCTTCGAGCATTTCCCGTGAGAAGAGAATCAACTAGCCGATACTCTGGCCACAATGTCCTCCATGTTTAAACTCAACTGGGATAACGAGGCTCCCCAAATCACCATCAAGCGAATGGATGAACCTGCGCATTGCCACGAGATTAATACCGAAGAAGTAGTGGAACAACCTTGGTTCCATGAAATCAAAAGGTATCTCGAGACTAGAGATTATCCTGAAGGAGCTTCCGTAAATGACAAGAAGTTCTTAAGGAAATTCGCTGCTAAGTTCTTTCTGAGCAACGACATCCTTTACAAACGAAGCCATGATTGTGTACTACTCCGATGTGTGGATAAAGTTGAAGCAGAGTTAATCATGACTGATATACACAGCGGCACATTTGGCACTCACTTGAGCGGGCATACAATGGCTAAGAAGATCCTAAGGGCAGGCTATTATTGGTCTACCATGGAGGCTGACTGCCATCAATATTCCCGTACCTGTCACAAGTGTCAAGTCTATGCTGACAAAGTTCATATCCCTTCGGTTCCCCTCAACGTCCTGACTGCTCCATGGCCCTTTGCAATGTGGGGCATTGATATGAATGGAGAGATCAAGCCCACGGCTTCCAACGGACATCGCTTCATCCTGGTTGCCATTGACTACTTCACTAAATGGGTCGAAGCAACTTCCTTCGCCTCTGTCACCAAAAATGTGGTTGCCCGCTTTATCAAGCAAAATCTCATATGTCGGTATGGCGTTCCAGACAGAATCATCACGGACAATGGTACAAATCTGAATAATACAATGATCACTGCATTATGCGAACAGTTCAAGATTTATCATCACAATTCATCTCCCTATCGGCCGAAGATGAACGATGCTGTTGAAGCTGCGAACAAAAACATTAAGAAGATCATTCAGAAAATGACAGTCACTTATAAAGATTGGCATGAGATGTTACCGTTTGCTCTGCATGGATACCGTACAACGACACGTACTTCAACTGGGGCAACCCCATTTTCTTTGGTTTATGGCATGGAAGCTGTCTTGCCTATGGAAGTCCAAATCCCATCTCTGAGGATTATGAAGGATGCAGGTTTGAATGAAGATGATTGGATGCAGACCCGACTTGATCAACTCAATCTGATCGACGAGAAGCGACTCGCTGCTATATGCCATGGTCAGACGTATCAAAAACGGATGATCAAAGCCTTCAATAAGAGAGTCAGACATCAAGTATATGAAGTCGGGGATCTCGTAATCAAGCGGATTATCTTGCCGCAAAGTGATCCCAGGGGCAAATGGACTCCTACATATGAAGGACCATTTGTGATCAAGAGCATATTTTCTGGTGGTACAATGATTCTGACCACCATGGACGGCGACGATTTGCCGCACCCTGCGAACGCAGACATAGTCAAAAGATACTACGCATAAAATAACCCGACAAGTCGAAAACCCGAAAGGGCGGCTTGGGCAAAAATGGGTATCCCGGTGAACCGAAAACCCGAAAGGGCGGTTCAGGCAAAAATTAGGGATAAAAACAAAAAAATCTGTACACCCGGCAAATTGAAAACCCGAAAGGGCGGCTTGGGCAAAAGGGGTTTCCCGGTGGATCGAAAACCCGAAAGGGCGATTCAGGCAAAAGTTAGGGAATTAGAGCGTATGACTATGTCTCGTCGGATCACTTCAAAGACAGTCTCTTCATCAACCGGCTCCAGGTTTCTGATCAATCCAGCCATCGTCAAACGAAGCATTGAATGGACAGATGTTCAGAGTTGTGAAAGCTACAGCAGAATGGAATCCCATGGAATTATTTCACATAGCCATCTTTATTTTGTATAAATTTTTCAAATATTTACGACAAGATCCTCTTACTAGGGTGATTGTCTCCTTTGTACAAATATACTCAAAGAAAATCAATACAAATACTCTTCCCAAAATTTGTGTCATTTCCCTTTTTCTTTTTCTCTTGCACTATTTGTTTTATTTTGAGAAACGTCCAATGTTTTGTTAAATAGGCATATGCATTTGAAACATGATCACTTCCTAATTGAACCTAAGAAAAGGGTTACTGATAAGATGAAAGTACAAACGGATATTTTGACACCCTTTCAAAGGAAATCCCTCAAGATTTGTAATCCACATCCCTGGCAAACCCTGAGGTCTAACTCCAGCAGACCCTCGAAGCTTATCCCCAGTAAGGTTCTGAAAGGTATTCCCCGCAGAGCACGGACGTCCCTCCCGAGTTTTATTCAAAGTTATTCCTCGCAAAGGCTTATAACTGGGTTATCCTCAGCTAACAACCAGGGGAGATCGCGCTCGCCAAAGTTCTTCCCATCCCCAGTAGAGTTCGCCAAAATTCCCCAACAATAACTTATCAATACAATCCCCGGAGGAGTTTATCTTTGCAAAATCCCCAGCCAGGGAATCTTCCGGAAATCATTTTCCCTCAGAGTTTAAGCTTCAGTATCCCCAGCAGATCAAAAGCTTCAAATGGACAATCCCCAGCGGAGTCAGACTTTTAAACCTTCTCCCCACAGAGTTTTTTTTAGGAAGAAAAATCTTGAGTTCCCCAGTGAAATCTCCAGAGATACTTCTCTCCAAGCTGAAGATTCTCAAATCTGGCCTCCCCAGCATTAAGTCTACTAGTTTGGTATTCCCCAGTAGAAGACTTCAGGAATTCCCCAGAAGATTGGTATACAACCCAAGCTCCAGGTTCCCCAGCAACGACCCAGGACTTATTTTCCCCGGCACCAGTCAGGATACTTCTATCTTCCACTATCCCGGATTCATCTATCCTGTGCAAGACAGCTCTCCAACTTACATACGCATCCATTTACATTCATAACGCCATAATATACATTGTATCATGCATCATAGCATTGCATACAACTAACTCTTTGCCTTTTCAGGTAAGATTAGTCGACAGACTAAAATCGTTCAAATCTCAAGATTTCTGAAAACAGTTCACGGGTTCTCCGAGTAAACGGATGTTAACCTATCACTTGTTCAGATTCTTCTCAAGACTTCTGAAAACAGTTTATGGATTCTTCCCAAGTAACGGATGTTAATCTATCAGCTTGTTCAGATGCAACTTTTGAAATCAGTTTACGGACGCTTCCCAACAACGGATGCGGCTCTATTGCTGATTCAATCTCAAGACTTCTGAAAACAGTTCATGGATTCTTCCCAACAACGGATGTTAATCTATCAGCTTATTCAGATGCACCTTTGAATTTAGTTTACGGAAGCTTCCCAACAACGGATGCTGCTCTATTGCTTATTCAACTTCAAGATTTCTGAAAATAGTTCACGGGTTCTCCAAGTAAACGGATGTTAACCTATCACTTGTTCAGATTCTTTTCAAGACTTCTGAAAACAGTTCATGGATTCCTCCCAGGTAACGGATGTTAATCTATCAACTTGTTCATATGCAACTTCCTGAAAACAGCTTACAGGTTCCTCCCAACAACGGATGTCAATCTATTGCTTGTTCAGACCCCCAATTCAGAAATGGTCCAAAGCTTGGACACTTTCCTGATATTCCCTTCCAGATGGCATCTTTAAGCCCATCCCCGACAAGTTTCTGTCACTCTCCTGATGGCATCATTAAGCCCATCTCCAAATGGCATCTCTAAGCCCATTCCCGCATCCAATGCTTTGATGAGTGCAAATTTCCGGGCACTCTAGTGTCCAATCTCCTTTTACCCTCGAGTCACGAAAGGCAAGCCTGCTAATCTAACTCTTCGGATTCAAGAAGATTGAACAGGGGCAACTGTTGTACCCCAAAATTTGCCCTCCCTTTTTCTCAACATTTCTCATCACAAAGCTCTTGAAGCTCAAGATCCAGTTAGGGTTTCATCTGCTCAAGACTCCTCCTTGCACTGCTAACCCCAAATTAGGGTTTGTGTTTGCACAAAGATGTTTTGACCTAAAGTGCCCAAGATGACTTTCTTGCTTCATATTGACCTCCCAAGTTTATCCATACCCAGTTTCAAGTCTTGATTCCAAGTTTTGCCCAGTCAATTGGACAGTTGACCTAGAAATCAACTATATTGGGGAAAAAGTAAACTGTGGCCAATTGACAGTCAAATCTCATGAAATTTGATCCACATCAACATTATGAACTCATATGGACCATTTGATCAAGTTTGGATCACAATTCCCCAAGAAATTTGATCAGATCACCAAAAGGGCAAAATGGTCATTTTTAGGGTTTTGACTGTACAAAGGCAATTTTTTGACTGTTTGACCTAGCCAATGGCAAAACAAGCTCACATATGGACTCAAGGACCCCATGTAATTATCTTGACATGCCCAACAAGCTCAAAAGATCCCAAGTACACAAGATTGACAGTTGAATTTCCCAGTCAATTGATCAGTTTTGACTGTATACTGAAAAGTCAAACTTTGACTTTTTGGTTAAAATCAAGAGTCAAGATTCATTTTTCATCAAAACATGCCAAATCATGAAACTTGTTCACCAAGAAATCACAAATTGCAAATTAGGGTTAGAAAATGGAATTTTTCATAACTTAGAATTTTTCTAAGTTATGAAAAACCCTAATTTTTTCCCAACTTGGCCCCACCTTTTCACCAAGATCCATTTGGATTCAAACAAAAGTCAAAACATGAAAGTTGTAGCTTGTTGCATAATCTACAACTTTGATTCACAAAGTTTTCTCATTTGAAGCTTGTATCTCAAGTTACAATTTTTTGAATAAGGGCACTAAACCATTTTTAACTTAGTAAGATTTTAACCTATTTTGACAAGGTTTTCTACCCCACTTCAAGGCCATTTTTCATACCTTTCCACTTGGAATTTCAATTTGCATTTCAAATATGGATTGTGGTACACATTCCCAGCTTTCCAAAATGTCCAAGAACTTCTCAAACAACCTCATGGTTAGAGATAATCGAATTTCACAATATAGCAAAAAACCACTTTGTTCATGACCAAGTTCCATGTCCATAACTTTGCAAATTTGAATTCAGCATGCTTTAGGCTAGATTACAGGTCCTTAAACCAAGTTACACTCCATAATTTAATGCTTGTTCATTGTGCCAAAGTGTTGTTCCATGAGTTCAAGCATTGTACACAAGATTGATCCATTTTTAGATAAAGTGAATTAGCCATTTTGGTAAAAGTTCACTTTATGTCAATTTAGAAATCCAACAAGTACAAGCTAAATCCTTTTGGAACAAGATTATGGACAAATTGCTTTGATCAAGAGAAGATTATGCAGCATATTTAGAGGTCCCCTACTGACCTAAAACATCAAGTGGCATTTTGTTGCTTAAGTGTGAAGAAAGTCCCATAACTTGTAACAACTTTCATCTCAGCTTAGACACACAAGAAAAAACTTATCAAACACACTCAAGACAACATAACCAAGCTGTGACACGAGCCATTTGCCTCTCAAACACCCTCCCTCTCAGAATCATCCTCAAACTGCAAAAACAGAGTTGCCTCTGCAGTTTGAGTGCAAACTCCCATTTCCCTCGAGCATTCTTACCAAAATCAATTCATACACATTCCCTAGCATGTATGCAAGCTAACCATGACCTAAAACCTGACCTGTAATCCCTCTAACAGCTTCCACCATTTTCATTTTTTCCTTTTGCAGTTGAAGTTCCACAGCTCGATACAAGAAGTTTCAAGACAAAATAAACATTGGAATAGCATCCCTGGACCTCAAGGAAGCTTTTCCAATCATCACCTTGCACTGAAAGTTCCTCATTCTCCAGATAGAAGTTCAACTGACTAGGTAAAATTTTGAACTCGTATCTCTCTTATTATGCATCTTTAGTCTTAAGTTTGTGAAGAAGCAAGGTTCTACTCATAGCCCTGAACATGTACATATCTTTACTTTTCATTTCTTTTGCCTGAGTAGAGAGAATTTGGAGTTTGAAAATGGCAGAAAAACTAGGTCAGAAATTGGGGGAGGAGAAATTCTCCCTCATCTTAGAGAGTTAGATCAAGTTCTATACATGGTTGGAATCGTCTCTTCATGCTGAGCATTTTTTATGTTATGAGTTTTTGTTAAAAAGTCAGGAATCAGGAGTTAGCAGCTGGAGTACAGGGCGCGCGTTTTTGAATATTGTTGAACGAAGGTTGAAGATGAAGCCACATGGGCTGGGCCTGTGTGGTTTCTTCTTTTTGCACCCTATTTCCATTTTCTCACCCCCCAAGCCCATTTGCCTCATTTTTAATTCTTTTTGACTTTTTCTTTTTTTGTTTGACTTGTTTATTTTTTCTCAGCATATTAAAATTTTGAAAATATTTTTCTCATCATTTTTTGATTTTATTTGGTATTTATTTGATTTTCTTTTGATTTATACATATATGTATATATATTATTATTTAGGATAAATAGAAAAATATGTAAAAAACACTTCTATTTTTATTTTTTATTTTATATTACCCTCTGAAAAATATTTTATATAAAAAATACTATTTTCTAAAAAATATTAAATATTATTATTATTTATCCATAATACATATTTAAAATAATGGAAATATAAATACATATTTATTAATATACTTAGAATAAAACATCAAATAATGTACATATTTTATTTTTTAATATTTAATACTAAAAAAATGCCTTTTTACAAATATACCAAATTTTATTTTATTTTTGTATGCAATTAATAAATATTATATGAATTAATTAATTAATATACATTTTGATTAAAATTAGGGTTTTTGCCCTAAAAGTTGAAAATACTCAAAAATAATACCTTTTTATTTTCTTATTTTATTTTACATAAACCACATTTTTTCATACATATAAAAACTTTCTTTTTGCATTTTGCATATTTACTTCATTTCCATTTAATTATGCAATTTATTTACCTTATAAATATTCAAAAATGATGTAATAATTTAGATTTAAATTCTTGTCTAAATACCCCCCATTTGTAAATTTGTACCCCCTCCCTATATTATTATGTTGTAATAGCGTAGGAATTTAAATTTCGCACTTTATACGCTTTTTAATTATGCCATGTTAGAGTTAGGGTTTGCATGCGAAAAACGATAAAAAATAGTTGGACCTAATACAAGATAAATGAGCATGAAAATAAACAACACATCTCACACTTGCACCCCTAGGGGATTCCACTTTGTTGCCTTCAAATAAATGGGCCATATTGCATGTTGAATTTCTTTGGGTAAAACAAACAATCAAGTGATCATAGTCCCTCAAAATGATGCCTAAATAAAATGATCAAGTCCCTTTTAAAGAAAATTGCCCAAAGATATTCAACACTATTGCAACTATGGTCTAAACGATGACCCGCGCCTGTCCCTTTCATCTCCTAAGACAAGATTGTCCACCA
Organism: Vicia faba; assembly: GCA_948472305.1. Taxonomy (NCBI): domain Eukaryota; kingdom Viridiplantae; phylum Streptophyta; class Magnoliopsida; order Fabales; family Fabaceae; genus Vicia; species Vicia faba. The sequence goes on along the minus strand of OX451736.1, from coordinate 1,525,924,544 downwards.
AATGCAATGGTGGAACAAATTTGTCAAAAGGGTTTAAAACATGACAAAAATCTTTGAGAAAACTTTAGGGTAGATAAACTCTTAAGTACTTGCCAATTTGCCAAGAAAACACTTGCCTAATTTCAAAACCCACTTCACAAACACTTTCAAAAATCAACTTTTCAAACCCTTGAAACATCTTTTTAAAAGATAAAACACCTTTTGTAAAACATTCGAGTAAAGAATTGTTACAAGGTTAGCCTAGCACAAGGCATCTTTTCAAAACATTTTCAAAACCATACACAAAGCACCATTTCAAACAATTGAAAACCAAGGCAAGATTGATCTAAGCAAGTACCTAAGAGCCCATGGATAACCATGGATAAAAGGGGTGCTAATACCTTCCCCTTCTATAATCTACTCCCCGAACCCAAGAAAAATCTCAAAGGTTTTTGCTGTGCTTTTTAAACCTTTCCTTAGGATAAAATAAAAAGTCGGTGGCGACTCTTGCTCAACCGAAACATTTGCGAAAACAAACGCAAAACCCTAGTCAGTTCTCCCACCGCATCACAATGACCACGAACCAAACTGAGATTTTTAGTGGGATGATCTCGAACCTACAAAACTTTTACGCTAACTGAACTTAGAAGCTAATAGAGATTTTAACCAGAATGATCTCGAACCAATAGAGCTATTAACCGAGCTAAACTCAAGAATCATTATTGATATTTTCACTGGTTAATCTTCGCGAACAAAAAGAGAATTTTTCTTTAATGGAGAAACTTACCAACCAAATTGGGACTTCCTAGGACAATTCCCCAATTCAAAAAAGATCTTTTAAATGGTTTAGCTAACAACCAAATTAACATTATCCTATGGAAGAGTTACTTAATAAATAGAAAAATCTCTCATAATAAATTTACAAATTTACCCTTATCCAGAATAATATTTCTCACTAGACTCAATAACACTCTCGAAGTACTATGGCTAAAATATGTAAGAAAATATGAGAGACTAGGTGATGAGAGAAATGAAAAGTGAGTTTTCATGTTTTCTAGATGTGAATAAGTGATGGAGAAGTTCTCTATTTATAGGTCAAGGAGTGGTATAAATTTGGAAACAATCAACAGGGAAAATAAATACTCTAAGTGATTAGGTACCTCAAATAATCGATTGTTGTGGCCCAATATATAAGTTTAGATATTGAGACGTCACCAATCATTAAAAAATTGTCCAAATAAATTATAGACTAAATTAAGCATCATCTAATTGATTCAAACAAATCAATTATAGATTCAATCAGGCATCATCTCTTTAAAGTCTCATAATCAATTGAGCACTCCCATATTTAACTAGGTAGACCTTAAAAACATTTTTTGGGTGATTTTATTAAAACATGAGAGACTTCTCCAGAGTTTTTAATGCCTGAGTTTCATTTAGCCATAATGTTTCTAAAATTGCCATTGTGTCTTTACAATACACCAGTCAATTAGATAAACACAATTAGTAGATCTTTCACACTTCTTCTCTTTCACAATTTGAAGCTTCAATTTCTGACATCATTATCTTGAGTTTAGTATCACACAAGAACCTTGAGTCTTCTTTATGATGCTTGAGATGTCCTCATGTTGATTACCATCATTTATGAGTTTGAATTGTCAAACAATCGATGATCCTTGAAACCTAAGCCTTCACTTAAGAGTCATTGGACTATAATGTTGACTTAAATTATATGTCTTAGTCTTTAAGATCATATTTAGATTCAGAAGGATAAGTTCATCAACTATCTTATACATTTTTGACCTCTTGAGCTATCTCCAGCAATTGCTTAACTTCAAGTGTTGCCATCACAAAACTGACCAGCTACTAGTTGACTTGTAACTTTGCTATCCATAAGCTTCACCATCTTGGATCACTTCTTTCGTATACCCACAAGCACATAGATCCATAATTTTTACCAGCAATTTTGAAACAACTAGTAAAAACGCACACGTTCATACCAGATATCTACAAATTTTTGGTAAAAATGCATACATTTATACCCATTATTTCAAAATAGTTGGAATATGTAGGGGTGTGACCAAATATTTTTAAAGAATTTGGTGGGTCAATGTTTTGGGTCTTTTTTGTGTGTAGTGATGAGAAGAGAAAGAGACATCAAGACCATTCCTAGATTGAATGAGAGAGAAATTGTAGAGAGTCTAGAAACAACAAAGATGATGTATACAATCATCTAGAGACTATAACAGGTAGATTAGTTGTAATATCCTTCTAAACACACATATAATTCACATGTAATTTACTAAAATAATTCAAATAGAATCACTAATAAGGGTGTCACGTCTTCATATAAACATCATAATAAAACACCCTGCTCCGTAACACAGGTTTTCAAAATCAATTATAACAAGTACTTCATGAATAATAACAATGACATTTCAACTTCTCGCAGCAGAATTCGTAGTTTCAAAACACTATTATTAAAATACTTCATAGAAACTTGATCACGCTTTATCGTTTACAATTCATAATTCAAATAACTTCAATACTGTTGTACCCCAAAATTTTCCCTCTCTTTTCTCAAGATATTTCTCACAAAGATTTTCAAAAGCTCAAGTTTTCACAAGTACAATTGGACTTTTAATGCCACATATAGTTTCCATGGATCATATTAGACTTTCAAGCATCAGGTCGAATATGGAACTTCTGAATCTTTAAAAGGAGGAAGAGGAAACTATCGAAAGGACAAAGCAGATAAAAAAAAAGGGCGTGCAGTTGCAGATAACCATGTCGAATTCAAAATCCGGTTCAGGCTATTCGAACCACGTGACTGAACGAAAGGAGTGATGGGAAGATTTTGACAAGTCGAAGAAGAGCACGCTTGCTTCGATCCCCAAGCTTCGACTGGGCAATGGCTTTCTTCGAGCAACCTGCTTCGATCCACCTCTAAACCCTTTGACACAATAGTTGTTGCACCCCAAAATTTGCCCTCCTAATTTCTTTTATTTTGGCTTAGACTTTTTGCATTCATCTGCATCTATTTCATTAGGTCACTAACATGGCATACATTTCATTCAATATAGCTCTAAGGTTCAAAGTTCAGTGGTTGTGCGATACTAGGGTTTCACAGTGGTTAAGGCGCTCATATCCAATAAAGAACTTCTTCCCCCTCAAGCAGCAAGGCTATTATCTTCTGATAAACAACAGGTTACATGATTTTTTTTCTTGTCAAGAACTTATGGGCGTGACATAGCATACATGGCCTTTGAATCAAGACATCTCCTCATATAAGTGTGCCTATCATTTGATCAGGCTTAATGACTTTGACATGGCATTCATCCACTCTTCAATTAACCAATTAAGGTTTTGTCGAATCATGGTTCGGAGAATCATTGGTTGTGGAGCTCGGGTTTTCCTTTGGTTCGAGGTGTTTATCAAACAAGACTGATTCTTCTGGTGCATTGATTTGTGAATTTAGGGTTTTTGATTGATGGTTGTTATGGATTTCTTCTTCATCAACGAGGTTATTTTCTTCATCTTAAAATCAAGTTGCAAGGTTTTTATTTGTTAAAGTCTGAAGATTTGGGTTCATTTCCTTATGTATATTGGAAGATCATGCTTTGTTTCATTTCAAAGACATTTTGAACATTATTCTATCCATGTCTCAAGTCGTCACTGCGCACCTAATACAAGTGGGTGCTCTAGGAGGTAAAATTTTATTTACTACGCATAGCCACTCGATTGCTCCCATGACGGGAACCGTTTCCTCGCACAACTTAGAAAGCCTTTCTCTTGAAGATTCATTTTCTATATTTTTTAACGGGCCTTTAAAGAAGGAGAAGCAAGGAGGTATCCACATTTGGTAAATATTGGAAGGGAAAATTGTGAAAAAATGTGGTGGGATTCCCTTGGCAGTGAGAACAGTTGGGAGTTTACTTTTTTCAAAATATGAAACAATTCGGTATTGGGGAAACATGAAAGACAATGAAATTTGGAATTTACCGGACACGTATGGGATTTTACCTGCACTTAAGTTAAGCTATGATCAAATGTCATAGGATATGAGGAAATGCTTTGCTTTGTTCTCCACTTACCCAAAGTGTCATGCATTTGATAGTTTTCATGTAACATCACTATGGAGAGCCCTTGGTTTTCTTCCAACTCAAAACAGAAATCAAAATCAAACATTGAAATATGGTGCAAACCAATATTTGTTTGAACTGCTGTCAATATCTTTTCTTTAAGATTTTGTCGTTTATGACATTGGTTTAACTTTCAAAATGCATGATTTGGTGCATGATCTAGCTATGTATGTTGCAAGTGTGGACTTTAGGGGAGCTATTAAAGTTTTTGTACATTATGATGTGAGAATCTTTTGACATCAAATTGAACATCGCTTTTATACTAAACAATTCAATGTTCAGTCCATTTCTAATCTAACTATCCACCACATTGAATGAGAGGGCCGAAATTAATCATACATACATGTGCTATGAATTTAATCACGACATCTTCACAACAAATTCTCGTGTATTTCTCATGACCCGATCGCTCTCTCCTTAATCCAATCACAACCAGCGATCACTAACAACAGTCACCTACCTGGCGGAACTTCCACTTACAGATTTGAACATTCAAGATAATCTGTTTAATGGCCTTCTTCCACATCAATTTCAGAATATAAAAAATTATGGATTGGTGGGAATAAATTCCATGCTACATTACAATACAAGATGGCATTCAAGACATTTTCATTACAATTTTACCATCATGTTACAAAAGAAATTATAAAAATCCTACACAACACCAAAGCCTAATCTTCATATGTCTTCCACGAAATCCCACAGTTTGACCTTACCTCTTCACCATAAGCTTCACACTGCTTCAACACAAATCCTACTGGCCACTTGGAACTCGACCTGTAAAATCGCATCAAAACAATCCACAATCAGAACCAAAACTAATAAGCCAATGACATAACCTTCAGCTTGCCAACTAACTATTCTTAACAGATTTTCTAACTTCTAACTTTCTCTCTAACAATTAAACTACTAACTGCAAACAGAATTTCAATACAACTAACTTGTAACCATAACTAACTACTAACAACTCTCTAACTGCAATAACCGGAAAAAAACAGAAAACAAACTGCATAGAAAGTTGGAAAGTAGAAAATTAATTAAACAGTTCAGCTCAACAGCTTAGGAACTAAGCTTCTGACCAAAATTTTCCAATAGAATTCTAACATAACAGAAATCTCAAACAGAATTTCCAATTCCCAACCGCCTAACCAATTTCCAACTAACCTGCAAACTGAATCCAAACAGAATTCTAACCATTCCAAAACAGACCATAATAGAATTTCAATCCAACTAAGCTTGTAACCAAAAAAACTAATAACTAACTGCTCTAACCGAATTCATCTCAACCATTCATTAGCTAACCAACTAATTAAAACCAAGGGCTCAGATGCACTTACCTCTAACAAACTTTTAAAGATCCTGACTGATTATATAAACTGGTTCCGTCATCAATAACGGGTATTCTTCGTTCTTATGAGAATGGCTGCAATCTTCATCCTCTTGTCTCTTTGTAATTCCCCATTATCTTCATCAATCTTGCATCATCTTCATCAAATATTCAATATCCATCATCATCATGCTCCATCATCTTTGTAAGTGTTTAGTTATTGGCATGTATTTTTGGTAAAACCAGGTGTGTGAATGTCATGACTGATGTCATAACATTCTGGATTATTAGGTACTTTATGCAGAAAAAGTATGGCATACAATAGCTGCTATTTATGAGTGTGTATCTGAGCATTTTGCAATGATCACATTTATTACTTTCTACCAAAATCAGTAAACAGGAATTCTGATGTCATAACAAATGTCAAGACATCCTGTACTGATCTAACAGTTATGCAGTTTGGTTAATTCTGAGATTTTTCAGGAAGTTGGTTCATTCCTTCCAGAACAGAATCTCACGTGGACTTTAGGTTAACCTAGCTCAACCCTAATCTGGTTGATAAAGTCTTGTGACCAAGTCTTGAGGTTAACCCTAATTAACCCTAGCTTTTCGTGGAAGCCCTAACTGAAGAAACAACTGCATATATATTCAACAGGAAAGCTGATTGGAAATTAACTCTCTTAGACAGAAGATCAATTAGGAGCTGTATAGTTTTAACTGCTGTAATCCAAGCAAGTATCATTGTGATAAGTGACTTGGAATAGGTTTTGATTGTAAGGGTTTTTTGTATCACTCAAAGCTTTGAAGCAAGAGTGTTTGTGTCTCTTGACTAAAGCTTTGAAGCAAAGTCAAGATAGGTTTATGTATCACTCAAAGATGTGAAGCACGAGTGTTTGTGTTACTTGATTAAAAGCTGTGAAGCATAATCAAGTGTATGTTCTGAAGAGTGTCTTCATTATTTCATTAGTCAATTGTTTAAGTATCACTGCTGTGATTGAGGGGGAGTGAGTAGGAACTCAGGTTTAAGTTGAACTTAGATTGAAGTTGCATTGGGTAGGTCTTAAGTGAAGGAGATAAATTGGTTGGTTTATTCCTGAATTAATATCTCTTATAGTGGATTTCCTCCCTGGCTTGGTAGCCCCCAGAGTAGGTGTTGTTTCACACTGAACTGGGTAAACAATTGACTGTGTTCTTTACTGTTTTTATTTACTGTCTTATAGAAAGTCAGATACGGTGTCATAACATTCATTGTGACATTGAGTATCTACTTCCAGAATTTCAATTGGCATCAGAGCAGGCACCCTGCCTGTATTATTGGGTGAGATCTAGGGATATCACTTTCTGGCACTATGGACAAAGAAGGAGTTTTTGGAAACAGACCACCCATTCTGGATGGATCAAATTATGACTACTGGAAACCTCGTATGATTGCCTTCTTAAAATCACTGGACAAAAAGGCTTGGAGAGCTGCTGACAAAGGATGGAACCATCCCACCATAACTGAGAAAGATGGGACAATCAGTCTGAAGCCTGAGGAAGAATGGAGCAAAGAAGAAGATGAGTTAGCCCTAGGTAATTCCAAAGCTTTAAATGCCTTGTTCAATGGAATTGATAGAAACATATTCAGACTGGTACATCAATGTGAACTGGCCAAGGAAGTTTGGGACACTCTCAAAACTACCCATGAGGGCACATCCAAAGTAAAAATGTCAAGGCTTCAGATACTGACTACCAAGTTTGAGAACCTAAGGATGATGGAAGATGAAACCATTCATGAGTTTCACATGAACATCTTGGAGATTTCCAACACCTCAGGAGCATTGGGAGAAAAGATGTCAGAAGAAAAACTGGTGAGAAAGATTCTCAGATCCTTGCCTAAAAAATTTGCAATGAAGGTAACTACTATAGAGCAAGCCCAGGATATCAGCAAGTTAAAGGTGGATGAACTCATTGGGTCTCTTCAGACTTTTGAGATGGGGATCAGTGAAAATGTTGACAAGAAGAACAAGAGCATAACACTTGTATCCAACACTGAAGATGAAAACAAGGAGGATGAAGAAGAAAGTATTTCTGAAGCTATAGCCATGCTTGGAAGACAATTCAACAAACTCATCAAGAGAATGGATCCAAAGTCAAGGTCAAATGTTAAGAACATTTCTTTTGACATTAACAAATCTTTTGACTCCAGCAGAAAACCAAGGCCTGAAGAGAAGGGAAATCAAAGCAGAGGAATTCAATGTCATGGATGTGAAGGATATGGGCACATTCGAGCTGAATGTCCTACCTTTCTTAAGAAAAAAAAGAAAGGAATGTCTGTTACCTAGTCTGACTGTGATTCAGAAAGTAATTCTGAAGAAGAATCTGCCAAACTAGTTACTGCACTAACTGGTGTTTGTACCTCTGAAAGTGACACTAGTGATGAGGAAGTGACATTTGAAGAACTGGCTGATACATACAAGAAATTATGTATCAGAAGTGCTGAAGTCTGTCTGCAAAATGAGAAACAAACAAAACTCATAATAAAGTTGGAGGCTGAAAAAAGGGCAGACATTGAAACTATAAGTCATCTAGAAGAGGAAGTTCAAATGCTGAACTCAAAACTGAACCAGATGACCAAATCTGTCAAGATGCTGACAAATGGAACTGACAAATTGGAAGAAATCCTTCAGGTTGGACAAAATGTGGGAAACAAGTCTGGTCTAGGATTTGTGGCAGCAAAGAAATCTGGTGCAGACAAGAAGATCAAGCCTAATAAACAAATGTCAAAGCAGATGTCACAACACAGCACTCAACATCGGGAACAGAGAAATATGAAGAAAAAATACCAAAGATGGAGATGTCATCATTGTGGGAGGTTTGGTCACATAAAGCCATTCTGCTTCAGATTGTATGGATACCCTAATCAGAACCCAAGTGTCAAACCTAAGTCTAACAAGGTACCACATACTCCACAATGGAAGAAAAAGGCTACTGCCCTAATAGCCCACACTTCCCTTAGAGTCTCTGCAAAGGAAGACTGGTACTTTGACAGTGGGTGCTCTAAGCACATGACTGGAATCAAGAACCTTCTCAATAATGTCAAACCTCACACCACTAGTTATGTGACCTTTGGAGATGGTGCTAGAGGAGAAATCAAAGGAGTTGGTAACTTGGACTGCCCTGGAGTTCCAAATCTAAATGAAGTACTATTGGTAAAAGGCCTGACTGCTAATCTCATTAGTATCGGTCAATTATTTGATCTAGGATTCAAGGTCAACTTCTCAAAATCTGAATGTCTTGTAACTAATGAAAAACAAGAAATTGTAATGAAAGGAGTCAGATCAAAAGACAACTGTTACTTGTGGGAACCTGAGAACACTAATTACTCCACTGTGTGTTCTATTACCAAAGAAGAAAAAGAGGTGAAACTGTGGCACCAAAAACTTGGCCACCTTCATCTAAGAGGAATGAAAAGGATTATATCCATGGAGGCAGTCAGAGGGATTCCAAGACTGCAAATTGATGAAGGGAGAGTTTGTGGTGAATGTCAGGTTGGTAAGCAGACTAGGATGTCACATCCAAAGTCAAGACATCTGACCACCTCTAAGGTTCTAGAACTTCTACATATGGATCTGATGGGACCAATGCAGGTGGAAAGTCTTGGTGGAAAGAGATATGCCTATGTTGTTGTGGATGACTTTTCCAGATTCACCTGGATTAACTTCATTAGGGAAAAATCTGATGTGTTTGAAGTTTTTAAAGAACTATGCAAAAGAATTCAAAGAGAAAAAGAAGGGTGTATTGTCAGAATCAGAAGTGATCATGGCAAGGAATTTGAAAACAGTAAGTTTAATGAGTTATGTTCCTCAGAAGGAATTAGTCATGAATTCTCTTCTCCTATAACTCCTCAACAAAATGGAGTTGTAGAAAGGAAAAATAGGACCATACAGGAATCTGCCAGAGCTATGATACATGCCAAAAGACTTCCTATTCATTTTTGGGCTGAAGCTATGAATACAGCCTGTTATGTCCATAACAGAGTCACTTTGAGAAAGGGAACCTCATCCACCATTTATGAACTCTGGAAAGGAAGAAAGCCAATTGTGAAGTACTTCCATGTATTTGGTAGCAAATGCTATATTCTGGCAGATCGTGAACAAAGGAGAAAGCTGGACCCTAAAAGTGATGAAGGTATATTGTAGTTGTTTAGTTATTGGCTTGCATTTTTGGTAAATCCCAAGTGTATGTGTGAATGTCATGACTGATTTCATAACATTCTAGTTTAGTTTGTACTGATTCATTAGGTACCTTTGCAGAAAAATATTGTCATACAGGTACTGATGTTTATGAGTGTGTATCTGAGCATCTTGCAAAATGATCATATTTACCAAAATCAGTAAACAGGAATTCAGATGTCATAACAAATGTTAAGACATCCTGTTCTGAACTAACAGGTTTGCAGTTTGGTTAATTCTGAGTTTTTTCAGGAAAATGACTCAGTCTTTCCAGAACAGAATCCTGCGTTTTCTTTGGGTTAACCTAGCTCAACCCTAACCTGGTTGATAAAGTCCTGTGACCTAGTCTTAAGGTCAAATGGAATTAACCCTAGCTTTTTGTGGAAACCCTAACTGAAGATGCAGCTGCTATATATTCAACAGAGCTACTGTTTTGAAAGCAATCCCTTTTTTGGACAGAAGATCATTTGTAAGCTGTATAGTTTTAACTATTGTAATCCAAGCAATTATCATTGTGATAAGTGACTTGGAATAGGTTTTTAATTGTAAGGGTTGTGTAGCACTCAAAGCTTTGAAGCAAGAGTGTTTGTATGTCTCTTAACTAAAGCTGTGAAGCAGAGTCAAGTTAGGTGTGTGTATCACTCAAAGCTGTGAAGCAAGAGTGGTTGTGTTGCTTGATTAAAAAGCTGTGAAGCTTAATCAAGTGTATGTTTTTGAAGAGTGTCTTCATCAATTCATTAGTCAAATTGTTTTATGTATCACTGTTGTGATTGAGGGGGAGTGAGTAGGAACTCAGGTTTAAGTTGTACTTAGATTGAAATTGCATTGGGTAGGTCTTAAGTGAAGGAGATAAACTGGTTAGTTTATTCCTGAATTAACATCTCTTATAGTGGATTTCCTCCCTGGCTTGGTAGCCCCCAAAGTAGGTGTTGTTGCACACTGAACTGGGTAAACAATTGACTGTGTTCTTTACTGTTTTTGTATTTACTGTCTTATAGAAAGTCAGATACGGTGTCATAACATTGAACGTGACATTGAGTATCTGCAGCCAGAATTTCAATTGGTATCAGAGCAGGCACCCTGCCTGTATTACTGGGTGAGATCTAGGGATATTACTTTCTGGCACTATGGACAAAGAAGGAGTTTTTGGAAATAGACCACCCATTCTGGATGGAACTAATTATGACTATTGGAAACCTCGTATGATTTCCTTCTTAAAATCTCTGGACAAAAAGGCTTGGAGAGCTGCTGACAAAGGATGGAACCATCCCACCATAACTGAGAAAGACGGGACAATCAGTCTGAAGCCTGACGAAGATTGGATTAAGAAGAAGATGAGTTAGCCCTGGGAAATTCCAAAGCTTTAAATGCCTTGTTCAATGGAATTGATAGAAACATTTTCAGACTAGTACATCAATATGAACTGGCCAAGGAAGTTTGGGACACTCTCAAAACTACTCATGAGGGCACTTCCAAAGTAAAAATGTCAAGGCTTCAGATGTTGACTACCAAGTTTGAGAATCTAAAAATGATGGAAGATGAAACCATTCATGAGTTTCACATGAACATCTTGGAGATTGCCAACACCTCAGGAGCACTGGGAGAAAAGATGTCAGAAGAAAAACTGGTGAGAAAGATTCTCAGATCCTTGCCTAAAAGATTTGCAATGAAGGTAACTGCCATAGAGGAAGCCCGGGACATCAGCAAGTTGAAAGTGGATGAACTTATTGGGTCTCTTCAGACTTTTGAGATGGGGATCACTGATAATGGTGACAAGAAGAACAAGAGCATAGCACTTGTATCCAACACTGATGTTGAAAACAAGGAGGATGAAGAAGAAAATATTTCAGAAGCTATAGCCATGCTTGGAAGACAGTTCAACAAGCTCATCAAAAGAATGGATCCAAAGTCAAGGTCTAATGTTCATAACATTCCCTCTGACATTGACAGTTCCAGCAGAAGACCAAGGTCAGAAGAGAAGGGAAACCAAGGCAGAGGAATTCAATGCCATGGTTGTGAAGGATATGGGCATATTCGAGCTGAATGTCCAACCTTTCTTAAGAAACAAAAGAAAGGAATGACTGCGACTTGGTCTGACTGTGATTCAGAAAGTAATTCTGAAGAAGAATCTGCCAAACTAGTTACTGCTCTAACTGGTGTTTGTACTTCTGAAAGTGACACCAGTGATGAAGAAGTGATATTTGAAGAACTGGCTGATACCTACAAGAAATTGTGTATCAGAAGTGTTGAAGTCTGTGTGCAGAATGAGAAACAATCAAAACTCATTATAAAGCTGGAGGCTGAAAAAAGGGCAGATCTTGAAACTATAAGTCATCTAGAAGGGGAAGTTCAATTGCTGAACTCACAACTGAACCATATGACCAAATCTGTCAAGATGCTGACCAATGGAACAGATAAATTGGAAGAGATTCTTCAAGTTGGACAAAATGTGGGAAACAAATCTGGACTAGGATTTGTGGAAGCTAAGAAATCTGGTGCAGACAAGAAGATCAGGCCTGTTAAACAATTGTCAAAGCAGATGTCTCAACACAACTCTCAACATCAGAAACAGAGACATATGAAGAAAAGGTACCAAAGATGGAGATGTCATCATTGTGGGAGATATGGCCACATAAATCCCTTCTGCTTCAGATTGCATGGATACCCCAATCAAAACTCAGGTGTCAAACCTAAGTCTAAAAAGGTACCACATACTCCTCAATGGAAGAAAAAGGCTACTTCCCTGATAGCCCATACTTCCCTGAGAGTGTCTGCAAAGGAAGGCTGGTACTTTGACAGTGGGTGTTCTAAACACATGACTGGAATAAAGAACATTCTCAATCATGTTAAACCTCACAACACTAGTTATGTGACCTTTGGAGATGGTGCTAAAGGTGAAATCAAAGGAGTTGGTAATTTGGACTGCCCTGAAGTTCCAAGTCTGAGTGAAGTCTTGCTGGTAAAAGGGCTGACTGCTAATCTCATTAGTATCAGTCAATTATGTGATCTAGGATTCAAGGTCAACTTCTCAAAATCTGAATGTCTAGTAATTAATGAAAAACTGGAAGTTGTAATGAAAGGAATCAGATCCAAAGATAACTGTTACTTGTGGCAGCCTGAGAACACTAATAACTCCACTATGTGTCCAATTACCAAAGAAGAAAAAGAGATGAAACTGTGGCATCATAAGCTTGGTCATCTTCATCTAAGAAGAATGAAAAGAGCTATCTCTATGGAAGCAGTCAGAAGGACTCCAAAACTACAGGTTGATAAAAGAAGGGTTTGTGATGAACTTAAAATTGAAAGGCTTGGTAAAAAGAAACATGTCTATGATGTGGTGAATAAACTTGAAGAAGGATGTGTTGTCAGAACCAGAAGTAATCATGACAAGGATGTTGGAAACAACAAGTCTAATAAATTTCGTTTCCCTGAAGAAATGAGTCGTGAAGTCTCTTCTCCTATAAATCTCCATCAAAATGGAGTGGACAAAAAGAAAATCATTCAAGAATCAACCAGAACTATGATTCATGTCAAAAGAATGCCTTCCCAACTCTGTGCGGAAATGGTTGCAGCTAGGAATAACTGTTCTCAAAATATCTGGACAAAACAGATGCTCACTGAGTATAATGTCTCACAAGATGTTGTGACATTATATTGTGACAATCTGAATACAATCAATATTTCCATGAACCCTATTCAGCATAGCAGGACCAAGCACATTGACTTTGTAGAGAAGAAGTCAATTAAACTGGAACATGGTATCATTAAGCTTCAGCTGGCTGATTCTTCTACCAAGGCTCTTGTTGGAAATAAACTTGAAAACTTGAGGGGCAGGTTGGGTATTTGCCAACATGAGAAATTATAGAAATTAATTTTGCTTAAAGCAAGGGTTGAAGGAGTTAATTTTGTTAAGTCTATTTTTAGTGGGTTAATCATATGTTTTCCAAATTCTTTCAAAATACTTAAGAAGTTGAAAAGACTCTCTTTTGCCTCCTACCTCTCTCGACTTTGCAACCTGTTCCCTTCTCTCAATCAAAATTTTCTCTCAAATTGCTACTGGTGCTCTAAGTCAATCAAAATGTCTCAGACATCATCTTCAACCAAGGCGACTTCATCATCCTCATCATCTTCATCATCTGACCAAGACTCTAGAGCAATCACCACATGCATAGAATCTGAAGTTCTTGAGGTCACTCCTCTCAGAGAGATGGCAACTGACCCCGCCAAAGTCAAAAAACTGAGAACTAGACATGCAGGAAGAGCTCAAGCTGCAGCCTCTGGTAAACCTTCTCATCCTTCTTCTTCTGTACCAAATAGAGAAGGATCAGTTCAAGTTCATCAAGCTATTGCTAGGCTTGTTACTAGTATACTAAGCGGAAACCAACCTGTACCGGGGATTTCTGTCCCTTTAAATCAATCAGGAAGCCCAAATGTGGACGTCTCTGAGAATGTAGATGTCTCTGAGAATGTTGTGACACAAAATGACAACATTCAGAACCCTTCAGAAAAGACTGCTGATCCACCTATCATTGATGTGGATGAGGATTACTCAGATAATGATCTGATTGCCAATGTAAACCCTAGCATAGCTAGGAGATTGATGAAAAGAAAGGGTAATCAGAATGATGCAAAATGTGTGTCCAAAGATAAACCTGCTGTTAAGAAATCCAAGGCTGAAGGCATGGCTGGGGTAGAATCTGTGAAAACTATTCAGTCCAAAGGGAAGGTGAAAGCCCAGGTGCATACTGCTAGACAACCAATTTCAAAGAAGAGAAAAGAACCTGAATCTTCTGATTCTGATGAGGAATCAGAGTTTGAGATTGATGCTGAAGAAATTCCTATCAGAAGGAAGCTCCCCTCCAGCAAAATTGCTAGAGTTCCTGAAGTCCCAACAGACAACATCTCTTTTCATCATCCTGACAATGCAAACAGATGGAAGTATGTTTGCTTAAAGAGAATAGCTTTAGAAAGAGAACTCAACAATGATGCCATGGAGTGCAAAGACATCATGGACCTGATCAAGAATGCTGGACTGATGAAGACAGTGATAAAATTTAACAAGTGTTATGAAAATCTGGTCAAGGAGTTCATAGTTAACTTGTCTAATGATTATGTTGATGGAAGGTCAGCTGACTTTGAAAGTGTTTTTGTTAGAGGAAGAAGGGTTAATTTCTCTCCATCAGAAATTAACAAATTTTTTGGAAGAACAAATGAGGATTGTCCTGATCTGGAAGTCACTGACAATGAAGTTTGTCAAACCATCACAGCAAGGCAAGTGAGGTGCTGGCCCTTGAAAGGCAAGCTGAATGCCAGCAAACTTAGCATGAAATTTTCCATCCTGCACAAGATTGGTGCAGCCAACTGGGTGCCTACAAATCATAAATCAACTATCTCCACAGGATTGGGGAGATTTATTTATGCTGTGGGAACCAAGACTGCTTTTGACTATGGCAGGTATATTTTTGAACAAACTTTAAAACATGCTGGTAGTTATGCTGTCAAAGGACCAATTGCCTTTCCCTCCCTCCTTTGTGGAATTATCCTTGCACAATACCCTGATATCCTGGTGGCAAGAGATACTGCTTGCAAAAGAGCTCCTGCCCTTGGGTTGCACTACAAACTGTTTCATGGATCTCATGCTCCTGATATTGTCATAACATCAGCTGAGACATCGTCTGTGAAGACCCAGTCCAAGACATCTGATGTCATAGCTGTATTAAAAGAGACCTGCAAAGAACTGGAAGCTAGGAAAAAGACCCTAGAAATCCTAATTGCCAGGTTAGAAAAGGAGGAAGCTGAAGGAAACAGAAGGGAAGAGGGTGTAGAAGCTGAAGGTCATCTCAATACTGAAGAAACTAGCTCCTCTGAGTCTGATGACAGTGCTTAAAGGTTGGTTGCTGTTTGGTGGAGTTGATGCTGGTCCCTGGTGGAGTTTGGAAGTGTGTTCAGTTTTTAGCTGCTGCTCTTATTACTTTTTTCTGGATGACTGTATAATTTTTATGAACATGTATCTTTGGCCCATTTGTGGCTAAAGAGGGGGAGATATATTTTGGTACTTACTTAATTAGACATTCTATTTTTCTGCAGTCATTTCTTTCTGCTGCTAACTATCTCTGATTACTTAGGGTCTTTAGCCAAAAATCTGCCAAAGAGGGAGTTTGTAGTTGTTTAGTTATTGGCTTGCATGTTTGGTAAATCCCAAGTGTATGTGTGAATGTCATGACTGATGTCATAACATTCTAGTTTAGTTTGTACTGATTCATTAGGTACCTTTGCAGAAAAATATTGTCATACAGGTACTGATGTTTATGAGTGTGTATCTGAGCATCTTGCAAAATGATCACATTTACCAAAATCAGTAAACAGGAATTCAGATGTCATAACAAATGTTAAGACATCCTGTTCTGAACTAACAGGTTTGCAGTTTGGTTAATTCTGAGTTTTTTCAGGAAAATGACTCAGTCTTTCCAGAACAGAATCCTGCGTTTTCTTTGGGTTAACCTAGCTCAACCCTAACCTGGTTGATAAAGTCCTGTGACCTAGTCTTAAGGTCAAATGGAATTAACCCTAGCTTTTTGTGGAAACCCTAACTGAAGATGCAGCTGCTATATATTCAACAGAGCTGCTGTTTTGAAAGCAATCCCTTTTTTGGACAGAAGATCATTTGTAAGCTGTATAGTTTTAACTATTGTAATCCAAGCAATTATCATTGTGATAAGTGACTTGGAATAGGTTTTTAATTGTAAGGGTTGTGTAGCACTCAAAGCTTTGAAGCAAGAGTGTTTGTATGTCTCTTGACTAAAGCTGTGAAGCAGAGTCAAGTTAGGTGTGTGTATCACTCAAAGCTGTGAAGCAAGAGTGGTTGTGTTGCTTGATTAAAAAGCTGTGAAGCTTAATCAAGTGTATGTTTTTGAAGAGTGTCTTCATCAATTCATTAGTCAAATTGTTTTATGTATCACTGCTGTGATTGAGGGGGAGTGAGTAGGAACTCAGGTTTAAGTTGTACTTAGATTGAAATTGCATTGGGTAGGTCTTAAGTGAAGGAGATAAACTGGTTGGTTTATTCCTGAATTAACATCTCTTATAGTGGATTTCCTCCCTGGCTTGGTAGCCCCCAGAGTAGGTGTTGTTGCACACTGAACTGGGTAAACAATTGACTGTGTTCTTTACTGTTTTTGTATTTACTGTCTTATAGAAAGTCAGATACGGTGTCATAACATTGAACGTGACATTGAGTATCTGCAGCCAGAATTTCATATATTTATAGGATACTCCTCCAATAGCAGAGCTTATAGGGTATTCAATTCCAGGACCAAAGTTATGATGGAATCAATAAATGTCATAGTTGATGATTATCATGAAGAAACAGATGTCCCTTGTAATGTTGAGACATTCTTTGAGACGCCAACTCAACATAATGACCTTCCTAACACCACTACAGCAGACTCTGAATCCAAGGAAGCTAGCAAAATCCCTTCCATCAGAATTCAGAAAGGTCATCCTAAAGAACTCATCATAGAGGATCCTAACAGTGGAGTCATTACAAGATCTAGAGAAATCATCTCAAACTCTTGCTTTGTGTCTAAAATTGAACCAAGAAATGTTAAGGAGGCTTTAACTGATGAATACTAGATTGGTGCAATGCAAGATGAATTGAACCAATTTAAGCAACATGAAGTTTGGGAGTTAGTTCCTAGACCAGAGGGAACAAACATCATTGGCACAAAATGGATATACAAGAACAAATCAGATGCTGAAGGAGTTGTCACTAGGAATAAGGCAAGACTTGTTGCCCAAGGATACACTCAAGTTGAAGGGGTTGATTTTGATGAGACCTTTGCCCCTGTAGCCAGACTGGAATCTATCAGACTCCTATTGGGAATTGCTTGTCTGCTGAAGTTCAAGCTATTTCAGATGGATGTAAAAAGTGCCTTCCTAAATGGGTACTTAAATGAGGAAGTTTATGTGGAACAACCTAAAGGTTTTGTGGATCCAAACCACCCTGATCATGTCTACAAATTGAGGAAAGCTCTATATGGCCTGAAACAAGCTCCTAGAGCATGGTATGACAAGTTAACAAAATTTCTCTCAGACAAAGGATACAGAAAAGGAGGCTTGGATAAAACCCTCTTTGTCAAAAATGAAGGAGGGAAGTTAATGGTAGCTCAAATATATGTTGATGACATAGTGTTTGGGGGAATGTCAGAACAAATGGTTAAACATTTTGCTGACCAGATGCAGGCTGAATTCGAAATGAGTCTCATGGGAGAACTGACTTATTTTCTTGGACTGCAAGTCTCACAGATGGAGGACTCAATCTTTCTATCTCAAAGCAAGTATGCAAAGAACATTGTCAAGAAGTTTGGTATGGAGAATGCAAGTCACAAAAGGACTCATGCACCTACTCATTTAAAGCTATCCAAAGATTCAAGTGGGGTTAAGGTGGACCAAAGTCTGTACAGAAGCATGATAGGAAGTTTGCTGTACTTAACAGCCAGCAGACCTGACATTGCTTTTGCAGTTGGAGTTTGTGCAAGATACCAAGCTGATCCTAAAGTCAGTCATATCAACCAAGTGAAGAGAATTTTGAAGTATGTAAGTGGAACTTACAACTATGGCTTGCTATACTCTCATGGCTGTGAACCAACTCTGACTGGTTATTGTGATGCTGATTGGGCTGGAAGTGCTGATGATAGAAAAAGCACCTCTGGAGGATGTTTCTTCTTAGGAAATAATCTAGTCTCCTGGTTCAGCAAGAAACAGAACTGTGTGTCTCTCTCTACTGCTGAAGCTGAATACATTGCAGCTGGTAGTAGCTGTTCTCAAATGATCTGGATGAAACAGATGCTTACTGAGTATAATGTCACACAAGATGTTATGACATTGTACTGTGACAATCTGAGTACAATCAACATTTCCAAGAATCCTATTCAGCATAGCAGGACCAAGCATATTGACATTAGACATCACTTTATCAGAGACCTTGTAGAAGAGAAGACGATTAAACTGGAACATGTTGCCACTGAGCTACAGTTGGCTGACATTTTTACCAAGGCACTTGATGCAAATCAATTTGAAAACTTGAGGGGCAAGTTGGGTATTTGCCAACATGAGGAATTGTAGCAATTAATTTTGCTTAAAACAAGGGTTGAAGGAGTTATTTTTGTTAAGTCTATTTTGATTGGGTTAATCATATGTTTTCCCATTTCTTTCAAAATTATTAAGAAGTTGAATAGACAGTCATTTGCCTCCTTCCTCTCTCGACTCTGCAACAAATCCCATTCTCTCAATCAAAGTTTTATCTCTAGTTGCTACTGGTTTTCTAAGACTATCAAAATGTCTCAAACATCATCCTCATCCAAGACGACCGTTTCATCCTCATCCTCTGATCGAGATTCTCGGGCAATCACATCATGCATGGATTCTGAAGTCTTGGAGATTACTCCTCTTAGAGAAATGGCAACTAACCCCTCCAAGGTCAAAAAGCTGAGAACAAGGCATGCAGGAAGGTCTCAAGCTACTTCATCCGGTAATCCCTCTCAACCTTCATCTTCTGTACCAAATAGGGAAGGCTCAACTTATGTTCATCAAGCAATAACTAGGCTTGTTACAAGAATTTTGAGTGAGAACCACTCTGTACCTGGGATTTTTGTTCCATTAAATCAAGAATCAGCAAGCCCAAATGTTGAAGTAAATCCAGATGTCTCCGAGAATGTTGAGACTCCAAATGACAACATTCAGAAATCATCTGAAAATCTTGATGATATCCAGAACCCTTCAGAGAAGAATGTTGAACCACCTGTTATTGATGTGGATGAGGAATACTCAGACAATGACCTAATTGCAAATATCAACCCTAGCATAGCTAGGAGAATGATGAACAGAAAGGGTAATCAGGATGCTGCAAAATGTCTGACCAAAGAGAAACCTGCTGATAAGAAAACCAGGTCTAAAGGCAAGACTGGTGTGGAAACTGTGAAGACTGGACTGTCCAAAGGGAAGGTGAAAGCCCGAGTACATCCTGTGAGTCTCTCAAAGCCTGTGAGACAACCAATAGCAAAGAAGAGGAAAGAGCCTGAACCTTCTGATTCTGATGAGGAATCAAAATTTGAAATTGATGCTGAAGACATTCCTCTCAGAAGGAAACTCCCTTCCAGCAAAATGGCTAGAGTTCCTGAAGTCCCCACTGACAACATTTCATTTCACCACCCTGAAAATGCCAACAGATGGAAGTATGTTTGCTTGAAGAGAATAGCCTTGGAAAGAGAACTAAACAATGGTGCCATGGATTTTAAGGAAATCATGGACCTAATCAAAGCTGCTGGACTAATGAAGACTGTGGAAAAGTTTACTAAATGCTATGAAAATCTTGTCAAGGAATTCATAGTGAATTTGTCTGATGAATGTGCTGATGGAAGGTCAGCTGACTTTGAATGTCTCTATGTGAGAGGAAGAAAAGTTAATTTCTCTCCCTCTGAAATTAACAAATTCCTTGGAAGATCAAATGAGGCTTTCCATGAACTAGAAGTTACTGACAATGAAGTATGCCAAACCATCACAACAAGACAAGTCAAGTGCTGGCCCTTAAAAGGAAAGCTGAATGCTAGCAAGCTAAGCATAAAATTTTCCATCCTGCACAAGATTGGTGCAGCCAACTGGGTCCCTACCAACCATAAATCAACCATCTCTACAGGATTGGGGAGATTCATTTATGCTGTTGGAACCAGGACTGAATTTGACTATGGCAGGTATATATTTGATCAAACTTTAAAACATGCTGGAAGCTATGCTGTTAAAGGCCCTATTGCCTTTCCCTCCCTCCTATGTGGAATTGTCCTTGCTCAGTACCCTGACATCCTGGTGGAAAGAGATACTGCCTGCAAAAGAGCTCCTGCTCTTGGGTTACACTACAAGCTATTCCAGGGATCTCATGTTCCTGGCATTGTCATGACATCAGCTGAGACATCAACTGTAAAAACTCAGTCCAAGACATCTGATGTTATAGTTGTGCTGAAGGAAACCTGCAAAGAGCTGGAGACAAGGAAAAAGACTCTTGAGAACCTAATTGCCAGATTAGAACAGGAGGAGACTGAAGGACAAAGAAGGGAAGAGGATGCTGCTGAAGATCAGCTCAATGCTGAAGAAAGTGCCTCCTCTGAAGATGACAGTGCTTAAAGTTTGGTGGAGTTGACAAGCTTGATGCTGGTTCCTGTTGATGCAAGTGATTTCAGATTTTTTTTTGTTTTTATTACTCATTTTGGATAACTGTATAACATATAAGCACATGTATCTTTGGCCTATTTGTGGCTAAAGAGGGGGAGATATTTTGTGTTAATTACTTGGTAGACATTATATTTTTCTGCAGATATATTCATTCTGCTGCTCTCTATTCTCTGATTGCTTAGGGGTTTTAGCCAAAAATCTGCCAAAGGGGGAGTTTGTAAGTGTTTAGTTATTGGCATGTATTTTTGGTAAAACCAGGTGTGTGAATGTCATGACTGATGTCATAACATTCTGGATTATTAGGTACTTTATGCAGAAAAAGTATGGCATACAGTAGCTGCTGTTTATGAGTGTGTATCTGAGCATTTTGCAATTATCACATTTATTACTTTCTACCAAAATCAGTAAACAGGAATTCTGATGTCATAACAAATGTTAAGACATCCTGTACTGATCTAACAGTTATGCAGTTTGGTTAATTCTGAGATTTTTCAGGAAGTTGGTTCATTCCTTCCAGAACAGAATCTCACGTGGACTTTAGGTTAACCTAGCTCAACCCTAATCTGGTTGATAAAGTCTTGTGACCAAGTCTTGAGGTTAACCCTAATTAACCCTAGCTTTTCGTGGAAGCCCTAACTGAAGAAACAACTGCATATATATTCAACAGGAAAGCTGATTGGAAATTAACTCTCTTAGACAGAAGATCAATTAGGAGCTGTATAGTTTTAACTGTTGTAATCCAAGCAAGTATCATTGTGATAAGTGACTTGGAATAGGTTTTGATTGTAAGGGTTTTTTGTATCACTCAAAGCTTTGAAGCAAGAGTGTTTGTGTCTCTTGACTAAAGCTTTGAAGCAAAGTCAAGATAGGTTTATGTATCACTCAAAGCTGTGAAGCACGAGTGTTTGTGTTACTTGATTAAAAGCTGTGAAGCATAATCAAGTGTATGTTCTGAAGAGTGTCTTCATTATTTCATTAGTCAATTGTTTAAGTATCACTGCTGTGATTGAGGGGGAGTGAGTAGGAACTCAGGTTTAAGTTGAACTTAGATTGAAGTTGCATTGGGTAGGTCTTAAGTGAAGGAGATAAACTGGTTGGTTTATTCCTGAATTAATATCTGTTATAGTGGATTTCCTCCCTGGCTTGGTAGCCCCCAGAGTAGGTGTTGTTTCACACTGAACTGGGTAAACAATTGACTGTGTTCTTTACTGTTTTTATTTACTGTCTTATAGAAAGTCAGATACGGTGTCATAACATTCACTGTGACATTGAGTATCTGCTGCCAGAATTTCAATTGGCATCAGAGCAGGCACCCTGCCTGTATTACTGGGGGAGATCTAGGGATATCACTTTCTGGCACTATGGACAAAGAAGGAGTTTTTGGAAACATACCACCCATTCTGGATGGATCAAATTATGACTACTGGAAACCTCATATGATTGCCTTCTTAAAATCACTGGACAAAAAGGCTTGGAGAGCTGCTGACAAAGGATGGAACCATCCCACCATAACTGAGAAAGATGGGACAATCAGTCTGAAGCCTGAGGAAGAATGGAGCAAAGAAGAAGATGAGTTAGCCCTGGGTAATTCCAAAGCTTTAAATGCCTTGTTCAATGGAATTGATAGAAACATATTCAGACTGGCACATCAATGTGAACTGGCCAAGGAAGTTTGGGACACTCTCAAAACTACCCATGAGGGCACATCCAAAGTAAAAATGTCAAGGCTTCAGATGCTGACTACCAAGTTTGAGAACCTAAGGATGATGGAAGATGAAACCATTTATGAGTTTCACATGAACATCTTGGAGATTGCCAACACCTCAGGAGCATTGGGAGAAAAGATGTCAGAAGAAAAACTGGTGAGAAAGATTCTCAGATCCTTGCCTAAAAAATTTGCAATGAAGGTAACTGCTATAGAGGAAGCCCAGGATATCAGCAAGTTGAAGGTGCATGAACTCATTGGGTCTCTTCAGACTTTTGAGA
Source organism: Vicia faba (assembly GCA_948472305.1). Taxonomy (NCBI): domain Eukaryota; kingdom Viridiplantae; phylum Streptophyta; class Magnoliopsida; order Fabales; family Fabaceae; genus Vicia; species Vicia faba. The sequence goes on along the minus strand of OX451736.1, from coordinate 1,525,901,673 downwards.
TGGGGATCAGTGAAAATGTTGACAAGAAGAACAAGAGCATAACACTTGTATCCAACACTGAAGATGAAAACAAGGAGGATGAAGAAGAAAGTATTTCAGAAGCTATAGCCATGCTTGGAAGACAATTCAACAAACTCATCAAGAGAATGGATCCAAAGTCAAGGTCAAATGTTAAGAACATTTCTTCTGACATTAACAAATCTTATGACTCCAGCAGAAAACCAAGGCCTGAAGAGAAGGGAAATCAAAGAAGAGGAATTCAATGTCATGGATGTGAAGGATATGGGCACATTCGAGCTGAATGTCCTACCTTTCTTAAGAAACAAAAGAAAGGAATGTCGGTTACCTGGTCTGACTGTGATTCAGAAAAAATCTCATTGGACTCTATTGATTGGGCTTTAGTGCTAGATTTCTACAATACCTCATGGATTTCACTTGCACCCCCTTGGGCCTCTTTTTTCCTATTTTATAGTTTTATTTTGAACAATTTTGGTAATTATTTAAATTTGTTTGAATTTTTTGTTTCTTTCTTTTTTTCTTTACATGGTAAAATGATGCAAAATAGTAGCATTTTTTTTAGAATTCTTTAGGACTTTTCTTTAGAATTTTATTAGAACGTCCTATTATTTTATGTTTAACAATCATTTTCATTATCATGTTAGTCCAGATTTTGTGATATTGATGTAATCTCTTCGCAATTGGGAATATTTGGAGACTAACTCTTTGATCACTCGGACGGAGCAACTTCTGTAGAGCTCTCTTTGCTTGCATGGGTTTGAAGAGGCAGCGGACCTTCTCCGTTCGGTATCGTTGCAACCTCGTTTTATTCATCATCCCTGCATTTATCGCTTTTGAGAGATCGTACAATCCATGATAAAATTAGAGTTAGAAATAGGCTAGTCTCCCTGTGACTTTTCTCCCCTTTTTGCATATACATTAAAACAAAAATTTCTTTTTTTTACAAAACTTCAAAATACTAAAAATCTACTGACGAGAATCATATCTTCTTTAAGTATGTGAGACGATAAGCGGGTCTCTTCTCGACCTTATTGATCTCTTATTCTAAGCTTTGGTGTGGTTTAAGTCTCAAAGAATCATTTCACGAATAAGTAGAGACGTGGCTAAAATCTCTCCCTTGAGATTAACTAGTTATTCTCTACAAGCGAAAAACACCAACAAACATAAAAATCTTTTTTGCCTTCGGGCCTTTCTTTCAAACCCTTTTCAAAAGAGCGTATTAATTCACTGTTGTGCTGGCGCGTAAATCTCCAAAGGTCGAGTTGCGGCAGATGGCGAAATTACTATCGTTCATTCAAAAACAAACAAATTCAAACTTTTGGGCGTCCAGGCACATTTCTTTCCAAACTTTTCAAGAGAGCATGTTAATTCACTTCTGTGCTGACGCGTAAGTCTCCAAAGGTCGAGTTGCGGCAGAAGGCGAAATTGATATTGTTCAGTAAAAAATACAAACAAACAAAAACATGTAAGCCGAACTACGGCTGCTCTGATTCCTTAAAAGGGATACGTAGGCATTGGGGTAGGGCCCGAGCGAGCACAACTTTTCATTTTCCCTACATTCTTTTCTCTTTTATTTTGTATGCATTTCCTGTACAGTTTAGATATAGATTAAACACACCATAAGATAGATAACAAGAGTGGATACCGTAGAGTACTACGGGCGTGTGGGGTGCTAATACCTTCCCCTCGCGTAACAGACTCCCTTACCCTTATCTCTTGGTCGTTCGACCTTGATTTCATCCTTCTCAGGTTTTCTCGATGTTTACCTTTCCCTACCTTTGGGATAAAAGACGTTCGATGGCGACTTCATTGTTTGATGATTTTCAGACGGTTGTTTCAGCTGGCGACTTCACTGGGGATAGGTCGACCAAATGCTGGTCCATCCCAGAGTCGCTCCTAGCTCTTGTTTTCTTTTCTTTGGGTGTTTATTTTTATGCTTTCTGTTTACTCATTTGTACATGTTTATCTGAGCATAAGTTTGCATTGCATTTTATTGCTTTCCCTATTTGTCATCTATTATGCTGGATTCTGGTTTTCCATGTTGGGTGGGGATGTTACTATTGAGGTAAAAGGCCCAGTACCCAGGCCAGAGTGCACTAGGACACCTAGGACTAGAGTGGAGGCATGACGGCTATAGGACGTGGTCCGATTAGTGCAGTCATGTTATATACCACGCTCAGATGAGGTTCAAATGAATTACTATTGGCACCCACATCTGTGGGTAAGCCCATAGCACTTTCAGGAGGACCCGTGATTTTCGAGTTACCATTGTCTTACCCTGACCTAGTCTTCACCCGTGAGTGGGGAGGGATTTGTCATTACAGGTACAGTTGGTGCTATGTTCAAATGGTTACTGATGCTCAGATGTAGACTGTGATCAGATGGTGATTAGTGGTTCTAATGATCATGTTCTGGACTTCTGTCAATGACTTATGCATATGGTGTTCTGTTGGTGACCATATGGTTCTCAGATTTATTTTCTGAGTTCCTGACTTGCTTACTTGGAAGTTCATTCAAGCCTTTGATCTTGGCATTCCCAGCATACTCAGAAATGCTCAAACAGTACTTGATGTTCCTGAAGCCTTGATCTCATGCTACTTAGATCTACATAGTACTCGGCTTTTATATGTGCGGAAGCTATGCCGGACCTTTGATTTGATGATATTCATATGGTTCAGAATAATGCAACAATCATATTTGGAAATGATGGAACCTTGATCCCATTTGATCTCATATCTGTGCATACATAACATGGTTAACCACATACTTAACATACATGTTCTGTGATTTCCAAGGAATCGTATTTGTAAGCCTTGTGCCAAACTTTTCCATCTTTTACTTACATAAAATCAAAATCAAAGCACGTAAATTCCTTGGGAATGAAGGCACATAACATGGCATCTATTCATGCACTCCATGCATATTCATGCATCCATAACAGGTACTCAAAGATTGGGGATTCTTATTCAGACATGGTTCTCCTTGGAGGTTTAGCTTTGATTTCTTACTGCACTTGTTCAGGGATCGGTTAGGGAATAACTCCATATGGTATACCTACAAGCTTTGGTCCGTGGTCAGAAATTTCTTCGAACAGGAAGATAATTGATTAAAGACTCAAGATGAACCAGGTCATGGAAGCTCTAATGATGATCAATAAACTTATGGCTGCAGCAAGTTCTCTCTTCACCTCATCATCTTTTGGGAAATTGCTTTTAACCATGGAGTGCTACGCAATCCTGAGTTCTTGAAACATCTCATCAGCAGATGCTTCCCATTTTACCACAGGATCTTATATCAATGCTTCGTTCTTATTGACCAACATCAGATATGGTTGCCACACCGGGGCATCAGACTTTTTAATCAGGGGCATCCTCCATAACCTTGTGTTCCCTAATTTGTTCAACAAGATCCAGTCTTTATTCCCCAAGTGAATTCATGGGGAAAGCTTTTAAGCCAAGACACAAGAACCCTGATGAGCATGCTAATGCGAGCCCAATGCATTACATCCTATTATTCCCAGTTCTTCCCAGCTCTGATCTTTGAGAACTTCCTCCCACAAACGTATCTTCTGATTACGATATGTATGCTAGATACATCTCCTATTCTAGGGTACCCGGTTTTGATATTGAAGACTACAAAGGGGTCATAAAAATCCAACACCTGTTTGGAGTCTCTTCCAAACTCTCTTTCACCAGGTGGATGTCTCTTTTGTTTTGATAGAAGACAAACTGTATTTGTTTTTTGTGGCGTAGTATGCCCGATGATGCAGTTTTTACTTAAAGAAGCATTCAGTTGTTCTCCTGAAGGAATCTTCTATGCATATTATTCTGGGGCAATTGATCATTCGATTGAAGAGAGTACGTCATCCAGAGACAAGGCCCAAGACGAGATCAATCCAGAGACCGTAGTGTCCAAATCATATCAGAGGGAGAATTTTCTCACTCACCCCATGCATCTTCATGCATCCATAGAGGGTACTCAGAAGGTACTCAGAATGGGGAACCCTTATTCGGATTCAGTATTCTCTTTTCAAGAACTGCCAATCTTGACGTCTCACTGCTTCATGATCAGATTCAAGTTATGAAACAACCTTGTGAGGAATTAGATGAGATAAAAAGAATTAGATGGGGCTATTTATTGGGGATATGCAAACAATGGCCTGTAGTTAGAAATCCTCAAGGAGAAAAGATAGCCAATTGAAGACTCGGTTGAGTCGGGTATATAATTTTTGAAGACAATGTCGGTAAAGAAAGGTGATCTTGTATACGTTGTTGCAACATGAGCTGTCATTCATCCCCAGCCTATGGGACTTTTTTTTTCAAATCATGAGATACTTTATGGGTCTCACCCAGAGCTTCGTGTTCTCGGATTTCCTTGCTAGCAGCTAGTTTCTGGTCTCCAAGTGAACCCATGAGGTAAAAATTACCAGCAGAGACAAAGAAAGTTTGAGAGGCAGGTTGATAAAATCTCTATACCTTGTATCCAATTACTTCCTTGTGTGTTGGAAGCTCAGTTGATTAAGCTTCGTGCTTTGGGCCACCCTCCAAAAACATTCTCTCCTGATTTCGATACAAATGCTAGATGTGTTTCCCACTCTAGGGCACTTAGTTAGGATATTGAATACTGCAAGGGGTTGAAGTATGAAGTTTGGTACTTGTTCTTTTCCAAGGTTCAGTCCATGTTTGGGAAAACCATTTCAGACTCTTTTTCCTCAGCTGATTGCTTCTTATGTGTAAGTTTAAGATGGGGGTGATGCTTCTATGATGAAGAAGTATAAGACGTCGAGTTCTTGGATATTTGCTGTTGTGTAGAAGAAAAATACCTCAAAGGTCGAATGCTATATTCAGAGTTTAGTTTCTTCTGTGTAGTAGAAGATTCTTTGTTACAGTTTCTGAATTTTTGCTTCTGTGTAGTAGAAGACAGAGACTCTGTTGTGAAGTAGGAGATTCTCCGTAATTCGGTTGCTAAAACTTCTCTCTTGTGAAGTAGGAGATGAAGTTTACTTTCTTCTGTGTAGTAGAAGATTATTTGGTATGGTTACTGGATATCGCTTCTATGTAATAGAAGACGTCGCTTCTTTTGTGTAATGGGACACGCTCCGGAATTCAGTGGTCGGATTTCTCTTCTGGGTGATAGAAGATGGCTGGCATTTCTTCTCTATGGTAGAAGATACTTTGTGATGCAATTTATGCAAGTTCACTTGATAAATCCCTCATCACATATGGTGAAGGAATCCGATGTGATTACCATACTGGGGCACTAGGCCATTCCATCGAAGATTGTCGGGCTTTCAAAGAAAATATGCAAGACCTGCTGGATGCAAAGGTTATTAATTTCAGGCTAGCCAGTCAGATTTGGATTCTATGTTGACTCAGTAGATATCAAGATTGGCGGATCATTGTCCGAAGCAAGAAGTCCATACGGAGACTAGTCTCCTCAACATGGCATTTTCAAATTACGTTTGCATTCTCATTTGTAATCTTTCTTGTTTTGGTTCAGTACTTTCTTATATGCAAACTTGTCTACTTTTGAATATTAATCATAATGCATTGAGTATGTTTGTTTTGAATTAATCCATTCGTATTCACTCATGAATGTTTTTATTTTCTTTTTGATACTTAACTCTTGTTAAATAAAGCAAATATCTCTGGAGGGAGGATGATGAGTAATATACCAAAAATTTCAAATGGTGTGCTTTTTGAGTAGGACCTTGCTGACGATGTACAGGCCTTGTTTCAAATTCCCAAACACCGGATATATAAGGGAGATAGACCCTCGTCAACCCCTTTGAGCCTTGAAGTATGAGTTTCTTTTCTTTTCAGAAAAACCCTCACATTTAACCCGGGGCAGGGTAGATTTCAGTTGATCTAATCGAGCGTTCAGAACTCACCAAGAGTGCGCACCTAAGGATACAATAATGGTTATCCATCAAAAGGCTAAGGAAAGTCAAAGTCGCAATGGTTAACTATCATATATCAACAGTGTGCATCAAAGAGAACTATACCACAATGGATATCTCTCGCACATCAAAAGGTCAAAAGATGACGATACCATAGTGGTTATTCCTCGTCAACCAAAAAGCGAGGCAGTTACACCTTTTTCAGCAAGTCAAAGAACGATTCAAAGTCACATGATGGGTTCAAACAAAATGAAATGATGAAAAAAAATAGACAAAAAGCCCCGTTAAGTCGAAACTTGAAAAAACAAGTCGCTTAGGCAAAAGTCAGGGCATCCCGCTGGACTTCAAAGTCAAAATTCAAAAGGAATTTGTCCAGGCAAAAGTTAGGGAATACAAAAAGAAAGCAAAAAGCGCGAAAAGAAAGAAAGGGGATTACCAAATAAAGGTCCTCTACAAAGAATAAAGTCGTGTGATCAAAAACCAAAAATGAAAGAGATGAGTGACTGCCATATCCCCCTCGACCATGGTAAACTCCTTTTGAGGGATGAGTGCTCGTATTGGTTTAACTGAATTTAGGACTGGAGAACGTCTCGGAGAATGGGTGGACACCAAATATTTTGAGCCTTAAATCTTTCTTTCTAAAAACCGTGAACCAGGCCACGTTACAACCCCGAAAAGTTCTAACTGAAGCAAGGGTTAATTCGAAAGCACACTGTAACAAGAATACGGTAACCTGACTCCTAGGAGGCTTGCAAAAACTTTTGAGTTGGTATCACTCCATCTTTTTACTATCTTTTGTACAAATTTTTTGATATTTCAATGTATTTTTTAATACAAGTTTTTGAACTTCAAAACAAACATGAGTTTTGCATTATAATTATCATTCTTAGAATAAACATTCTTTCCATATGAGCAAGTGCTTAAACATCAAGTAAGTTTGCATAATGAGCATCAGATGAAAATTTGATCATCTCCAGGGGAAAATCTTCTATTGACTCCGCTGAGTAAAAGAATACCGGTTTGAGAAATGATCTGAAGTAGATTGCAAAAGTTGGTCGCCCAAAGTTTCTGACAAGCAGTGGTGCATTACTTTCAGTTGGTCCCAAGGGACGTATTGCTTCAAGTATTTTCTCGAGAAAGAAGCAGTTTAAGTAGAGAAGTATGGTTGTGAAATAACGTACTTTCAAGATATGATCCAACTACCCTAAGGTTATGTTGTCTTCAAAAAAAAATCCTCAAGCTTTCATCTCTCCATGAGCATGGGACAAGGAAAAGATCGGTCAAGACTCTGTTGAGCAGGGGAAAGCATGTCAAGTACTCCATCGAGTATGTATTCAGCCAATCTGAGGCATCCAAGTCAGGATTTTATCCCTCAAAGTACAGTCAAACTGGGGCAGTTATGTCGAGATTTGACAAATCTCTCTAAGAATGCATTGATCAGAGGAGAACCTTCCCAGAATTTGGAGATGTATGGGTATTCACTCAAGCATAATTGGAATCACCTCCAATTTTGATTATCTGAACATCATGACACTGGGGCAGTTTATCTTAGTGGTACATACGTTAGAAAGCCCTCTCGAGGCAATTTTCCTGCAAAAGCCTTACAGACTGGGGCAAGAATTTATGCAGGGGCACTTTCTCTCTCCTTCAGTGGTTGATCAGATCACGTCCATATGCAGGCTAAATGACCTATGAATTTGAAAATCATGCCGAGAAGTCAGGATTGCTATCTTCGAATTATCAGAGACTCAAGTCCATTTGCTAATATCCTTTGTCCGAAGTCAAGGTTATTACCCCCAGTTGAAGTTTGGATTGTTATCCTCAGTAGGATATGAGCAGTAACGCAAAGATCATTTGGAGTTTGTTTACGCGTACAAGACTTGATGGAGATTTTGTTTTCTAGAGGGATGCTGCTTCCCAGTAAAAGACCAGTTACTACTTGACATGGACCTATCTACCAAGGGTTTTTTTTCTAAGATATTTTCTCCCCAGTGAAGCATCCTCATTTCTCTGCAGAAGAAGAATGTTCTTTCTCCCTGGAAATGTAGAAGCTATCTAAAGTCTAGATTGATTCCTTTTCATTGGACTGCAATTTATTTTTGCAGCATCTCCTCTAAAGTCCATTTTTTAGTGGCATTCCTCCTCGGAGTCGACATGTAGAAGTGGTAATCTTGCATCGCGGTTTTTACCCAGTGATTGATCGTTCAAGTTGTATATTCTTCAGTAAGGTTTTCCATTCCAAACAGGGGCACGTCACCCCAATTTCTGTTTTACAAGTACTATTGGTCTTTTATGACAAGATGCATACCAACAGACGAATCAAGAAGGGTAGCGTGAGGATTTTTCGTATAGTGAGATCCAATTTCCCCAATGGAACTATATTCTTCTTTCCCTAATGGAGCAAGTATATTATCTCTCTGGTGAGGTGTACAGGAGAATTCCAGCCATAACTCTTTCGTTACCAGTGGTAGAAGAGTTTTTGAGATATCCCCAATGGAGTCTTTGTCCCAAAATGTTCATTTCTCCCCCGAGTGAGGATCTTTTACCTCCCAACAATGTTATCCCCAGTGTGGTCTGAGTAGAATTCTTTTTATTTAAGAATTTCTATACTCTCCAACAGAAGTTTATCTTCGTCAAAGAATTTCTATGCCAGAAGTTTCCATTCCCAGCAAAGCTTTCCTCTTTCCAACAGAGGATAAAGAATTTTTCCCCGTGAAGTGGGGAGTTTGATCAGTATTCAAGATTTTCTCTGAACCGTAATTTATGTTTGCAGTGTTCTTCCCAGGAAGTTATTTCCCCAGTGATATCGATATTTAGGGGTTGGCGATTCCAAATCTCGGTTCCCCATTGAAGTACAAATTGCCTTTTCTCTACAGAAAATCCGGTGTGCAAGAATAATTGTCCTGAAGTTCACTGACTTCTCAGCAGCCGATTATTGATATGTCTTCATAATGCATTACTAAACTTGCATCATTACATTGCATCTCCCAAAAATCGTAGCATTTCCATCGCATGGAGCATTACGCTATAAAAAAAATTTCAAACATGCATGAGTATAAGCCAATTGTGTCCACTTGTGGCAACCAGATTGTTATGCGCTCAGATTTGATTTACCTCCACAAGAAGCCTAGGGTAATTCTATTATATTTCCCCAGCAGAGTGTGTTTTGATTCACCACCAGTCGGGTCTTTGGTATTTCTCCATTTCCCCAGTAACTTTGTGGTTTGTGCTTTTCTTTGCAAGCCTTCGGTTATTTTACCCGCGTTTGCTTTGTCGTTAGAGTATGAGTAAGAGTTGGCTTATAACCTTTCTTGCTTTTCAAGTATTTGAGTATCCGTACTTGGTGTGTGGTAATTCTGACAATTTCCACTCTTGAAGAATTAACATCCTGCCTCTGGCCTGAGGGATTTTTAGTTCTTGTGTATTTGCAACCTATCAAAAGCCCAACGTATTTTGGCAATCCTTATTAGGGTCTACTTTGACCAGTCCCTTTCTCTTGCAGAGTTCACCTTCGATCAGTGCTCTTTAAAGGTCACGCTTTAGTCGATTTCCTTGTTTTGGTTTATCCACGTTAGTCGGGTCCTCCTTTCATTAGCCTAGCTAACTTTTTATGATTAAGAGTCTTTCAATGTCTCTTCAAAGTCCAGTTGTCTGGCGCCCTTGTTTAGGCGAATGCGTCCCTTTTTATTGGGGCTTTCTTCGGTTAGTCTCGTTCCTGTGTTCGCTAGCAATTCTAAACATTTGTTTCTTGATGATCAATTTCGATCTTGTATATCTAACTCTGACCAGATATGCATACCTTTATCATTTGTTGAGAGTCCCCTTCGGCTGGTCTCTTTGCAGTTGTAAGTTCGCCTTCGACCGGCGTTCTCTTATTAGGAATCTACCTTCGGCATAGTATTCCTGGATGAAGATTCCCCTTCGGCTGGTTTCTTTATCCTAAAGTCCACCTTCGGCTGGCATCCTTTAAAATCCACCTTCGGATGGTACCATTTGTTGAGAGTCCCCTTCGGCTGGTCTCTTTGCAGTTGTAAGTCCGCCTTCGACCGGTGTTCTTTTCTTAGGAATCTACCTTCGGCATAGTATTCCTGGATGAAGATTCCCCTTCGGTTGGTTTCTTTATCCTAAAGTCCACCTTCGGCTGGCACCCTTTAAAATCCCGCTTCGGCTGGTATCTTTCTAAAGTCCACCTTCGGCTGGCACCCTTTAAAATCCCGCTTCGGCTGGTATCTTTCTAAAGTCCACCTTCGGCTGGCACCCTTTAAAATCCCGCTTCGGCTGGTATCTTTCTAAAGTCCACCTTCGGCTGGAACCCTTTAAAATCCCGCTTCGGCTGGTATCTTTCTAAAGTCCACCTTCGGCTGGCACCCTTTAAAATCCCGCTTCGACTGGTATCTTTCAAAATCCCGCTTTGGCTGGTATCTTTCAAAATCCCGCTTTGGCTGGTATCTTTCAAAATCCCGCTCCGGCAGGTATCTTTCAAAATCCCGCTTTGGCTGGTATCATTTGTTAAAATCCATCGTCGACTGGTATCATTTGTCAGGAGTCCCATTTGTTTGGTCTCTTCCCTCAGTAAGTTCACCTTCGATTGGTGTTTTCTTTGTAAGAGCTTTCTTCAGTCTGTCTCTTTCGTATGTATCCGATACCGACCACGGATATGTATTTTTTGATGTCTCTTTCGTACGTATCTGATACCGACCACGGATATGTATCTTTGATGTCTCTTTCGTACGTATCTGATACCGACCACGGATATGTACCTTTGACGTCTTTTTCGTACGTATCCGATACCGACCACAAATATGTATCTTTGATGTCTCTTTCTTACGTATCCGATACCGACCACAGATATGTATTTTTGATACTTGCTTTATATGTCTGCTACCAACCCCAGACATATGTTCTTGTATCTTTGTTATCTTTTGTGCGTATCCGATACCGACCACGGATATGTATCTTTGATATCTCTTTTGTGCGTATCCGATATCGACCACGGATATGTATCTTTGATATCTCTTTTGTGCGTATCCGATACCGACCACAGATATGTATCTTTGATATCTCTTTTGTGCGTATCTGATACCGACCACGGATATGTATCTTTGATATCTCTTTTGTGCATATCTGATACCGACCACGGATATGTATCTTTGATATCTCTTTTGTGCGTATCTGATACCGACCACGGATATGTATCTTTTCTATATCTTTTGTGCGTATCCGATACCGACCACGGATATGTATCTTTTCTATCTCTTTCTTACGTGTCCGATACCGACCACAGATATGTATTTTTTGATGTCTCTTTCTTGTATATCCGCTACCAACCCCGGATATGTGTCTCTGATACTTTTTTCGTATGTCTGCTACGGACTTCAGGCATATATCTTTTGATATCTTTCTTACAGGTGTTTGTTACCAAATCCCAACAGATGTTCCTTGATAACCAAGTTATTCTGCTGTGTGTCAAACCCTGGTTAAACATACATCTAACCCCGATAACCCCTTTAACCTAGAAAGCAAAATAAAAATACAGAAAGACCAAAAATAATGATACCTGACTGGCTTCGGAGCGCAAATTTTTAGGTTCTTTTAAGTATTTAATCTTCTTCCACCGTGAAAGTTCGAAAGGCTGGCGCCAATCTCCCCTTCAGGTTAAAGGCGATTAAATAGGGGCAGCTGTTGCACCCCAAAATTTTCCCTCCTAATTTCTTTTATTTTGGCTTAGACTTTTTGCATTCATCTGCATCTATTTCATTAGGTCACTAACATGGCATACATTTCATTCAATATAGCTCTAAGGTTCAAAGTTCAGTGGTTGTGCGATACTAGGGTTTCACAGTGGTTAAGGCGCTCATATCCAATAAAGAACTTCTTCCCCCTCAAGCAGCAAGGCTATTATCTTCTGATAAACAACAGGTTACAGGATTTTTTTCTTGTCAAGAACTTATGGGCGTGACATAGCATACATGGCCTTTGAATTAAGACATCTCCTCATATAAGTATGCCTATCATTTGATCAGGCTTAATGACTTTGACATGGCATTCATCCACTCTTCAATTAACCAATTCAGGTTTTGTCGAATCATGGTTCGGAGAATCATTGGTTGTGGAGCTCGGGTTTTCCTTTGGTTTGAGGTGTTTATCAAACAAGAATGATTCTTCTGGTGCATTGATTTGTGAATTTAGGGTTTTTGATTGATGGTTGTTATGGATTTCTTCTTCATCAAGCTACGAGGTTATTTTCTTCATCTCAAAATCAAGTTGCAAGGTTTTTATTTGTTAAAGTCTGAAGATTTGGGTTCATTTCCTTATGTCTATTGGAAGATCATGCTTTGTTTCATTTCGAAGACATTTTGAACATTATTCTATCCATGTCTCAAGTCGTCACTGCGCACCTAATACAAGTGGGTGCTCTAGGAGGTAAAATTTTATTTACTACGCATAGCCACTCGATTGCTCCCATGACGGGAATCGTTTCCTCGCACAACTTAGAAAGCCTTTCTCTTGAAGATTCATTTTCTATATTTTTTAACGGGCCTTTAAAGAAGGAGAAGCAAGGAGGTATCCACATTTGGTAAATATTGGAAGGGAAAATTGTGAAAAAATGTGGTGGGATTCCCTTGGCAGTGAGAACAGTTGGGAGTTTACTTTTTTCAAAATATGAAACAATTCGGTATTGGGGAAACATGAAAGACAACGAAATTTGGAATTTATCGGACACGTATGGGATTTTACCTGCACTTAAGTTAAGCTATGATCAAATGTCATAGGATATGAGGAAATGCTTTGCTTTGTTCTCCACTTACCCAAAGTGTCATGCATTTGATAGTTTTCATGTAACATCACTATGGAGAGCCCTTGGTTTTCTTCCAACTCAAAATAGAAATCAAAATCAAACATTGAAATATAGTGCCAACCAATATTTATTTGAACTGCTGTCAATATCTTTTCTTCAAGATTTTGTCGTTTATGACATTGGTTTCACTTTCAAAATGCATGATTTGGTGCATGATCTAGCTATGTATGTTGCAAGTGTGGACTTTAGGGGAGCTATTAAAGTTTTTGTACATTATGATGTGAGAATCTTTTGACATCAAATTGAACATCGCTTTTATACTAAACAATTCAATGTTCAGTCCATTTCTAATCTAACTATCCACCACATTGAATGAGAGGGCCGAAATTAATCATACATACATGTGCTATGAATTTAATCACGACATCTTCACAATAAATTCTCGTGTATTTCTCATGACCCCATCGCTCTCTCCTTAATCCAATCACAACCAGCGATCACTAACAACAGTCACCTACCTGGCAGAACTTCCACTTACAGATTTGAACATTCAAGATAATCTGTTTAATGGCCTTCTTCCACATCAATTTCAGAATATAAAAAATTATGGATTGGTGGGAATAAATTCCATGCTACATTACAATACAAGATGGCATTCAAGACATTTTCATTACAATTTTACCATCATGTTACAAAAGAAATTATAAAAATCCTACACAACACCAAAGCCTAATCTTCATATGTCTTCCACGAAATCCCACAGTTTGACCTTACCTCTTCACCATAATCTTCACACTGCTTCAACACAAATCCTACTGGCCACTTGGAACTCGACCTGTAAAATCGCATCAAAACAATCCACAATCAGAACCAAAACTAATAAGCCAATGACATAACCTTCAGCTTGCCAACTAACTATTCTTAACAGATTTTCTAACTTCTAACTTTCTCTCTAACAATTAAACTACTAACTGCAAACAGAATTTCAATACAACTAACTTGTAACCATAACTAACTACTAACAACTCTCTAACTGCAATAACCGAAAAAAAACAGAAAACAAACTGCATAGAAAGTTGGAAAGTAGAAAATTAATTAAACAGTTCAGCTCAACAACTTAGGAACTAAGCTTCTGACCAAAATTTTCCAACAGAATTCTAACATAACAGAAATCTCAAACAAAATTTCCAATTCCCAACCGCCTAACCAATTTCCAACTAACCTGCAAACTGAGTCCAAACAGAATTCTAACCATTCCAAAACAGCCCATAATAGAATTTCAATCCAACTAAGCTTGTAACCAAAAAAACTAATAACTAATTGCTCTAACCGAATTCATCTCAACCATTCATTAGCTAACCAACTAATTCAAACCAAGGGCTCAGATGCACTTACCTCTAACAAACTTTTGCAGATCCTGACTGATTATATAACCTGGTTCCATCATCAATAATGGGTATTCTTCGTTCTTCTGAGAATGGCTGCAATCTTCATCCTCTTGTCTCTTTGTAATTCCCCATTATCTTCAGCAATCTTGCATCATCTTCATCAAATATTCAATATCCATCATCATCATGCTCCATCATCTTCTTCAATATGTCGTCACTTTCAACATTCTTCACACATCAACGATCATCTTTCATCTCAGCACGTCGCAAAACTTCTTCCACTACAAACAACAACATCATCATCATTTCAAAGTCTCATGTAAATGCAGCCTGTTTCATCTTCATTATCAATAACATCACAATGATAACACCAAAAGCAGAAGAAGAAAGCACATAAAATTGACAGAAGGAACTTGATACCTTCCTCCCTTCAACCGACTCGGTGGATCTTTTCACATCATCATTATCGTCATTGTCTCCTCGAGAGATCCCTTGCCTCATAGATTCTACATCACACCAACACTTCTGCATCATCTCCATTTCAACCTTCATCAACTTACTTCACTCTCTTCACAGTGCACCATTATCAGGCATAACCGCATCAACTACACATAAACGCAGAAAGTGTAGGAACATGTAATAAAAAAGAAGAACAAATTTTCAGAATCGTACGAAGGAGCATGCATACCTGAGCTGCAGTTCTCTTGTTTTCTCGTCGTCCTTGTGTCGTCGTTGTTAAAGAATCACGCTCCAAATTTCTCTCATCTGGTACTCCTAGTCTTCCTCTTCTTCAAACTCTATCAGCGCCAACTCTGTGTATCTCTTCTTTAAATCTTTATCGTCATCATCCTTGAATCTTGGAGAATCACCAGAAAACCTCTAACAATCCACAAGAATCACAACACGTATAGCAAACATCGCACAGTTCTGCAGTGAATTCAACAACATCACTTCAACAATTTCAACACGGCATCGGCATCACAACCTACAACATCGATCAATATATATTCACTACCAATGATTCATTCAACGACATAAAGTAAATCAGAAGAAGAGCACTAAAGAGAAAGAGAAATGTTACCAGAATGCTTGTTATTGATGATGTGCAAGCCAAAACTTTTGATGGAAGTATCAATGGAAACATGGGTATGCAGTAACGATTTCATACAGTGGTTACTGGAGAGACCCACCAGAAAAGTCGCCAAAGGGGAGAAGAAGGTCGTAGTGGAACCTTCTTCTAGTTCGTCTTCTAAGCCGAAGGTTAAGGTGAAGCCTCTTGTTCAGCCGTTGATGCAGCCGCTGAGGTCTTCGTGTTCTTGCCGGTGAACGGAAGCGGCGCCGCGATTTGAGTTGATAGAAGAAAGAGATGAAGGCAATATTGCAGATGAAGGCCGAAGTCGCACCATTGTAAAGATAAGTGATGGGGAAACGGATTAGCGGCGCCGTTTTGTGTTCGAAGGAAGAAGAAAGAGTGAGTATCGTGGAATCTGAACAAAACACAACTATAAACCTAATTCCATGAATCCCTCTTTTCAATTTCTGTGCGTTGTCCTGATTCCGTTTGTTATCGAAACAAGGATACAAAAATGGTTGTTCTTTTTTTGTTGTGTGGGCCGCACTCAAACCATTTGCCTAAGCCCAATGGAATTTTTGGTGAGTTGAAGCATGATACACAAAAAAAAGGGTAGGATTGGGTTTATCGGGTTGGCTCAAACGACATTCTAAAGCCCAACTGGATTTTTTGGTAGCCGGCTTGAAGCATAAACAAAAAAATCTCATTGGACTCTATTGATTGGGCTTTAGTGCTAGATTTCTACAATACCTCCTGGATTTCACTTGCACCCCCATTGGGCCTCTTTTTTCCTATTTTATAGTTTTATTTTGAACAATTTTGGTAATTATTTAAATTTGTTTGAATTTTTTGTTTCTTTCTTTTTTTCTTTACATGGTAAAATGATGCAAAATAGTAGCATTTTTTTAAGAATTCTTTAGGACTTTTCTTTAGAATTTTTTTAGAACGTCCTATTATTTTATGTTTAACAATCATTTTCATTATCATGTTAGTCCAGATTTTGTGATATTGATGTAATCTCTTCGTAATTAGGAATATTTGGAGACTAACTCTTTGATCACTCGGACGAAGCAACTTCTGTAGAGCTCTCTTTGCTTGCATGGGTTTGAAGAGGCAGCGGACCTTCTCTGTTCGGTATCGTTGCAACCTCGTTTTATTCATCATCCCTGCATTTATCGCTTTCGAGAGATCGTACAATCCATGATAAAATTAGAGTTAGAAATAGGCTAGTCTCCCTGTGACTTTTCTCCCCTTTTTGCATATACATTAAAACAAAAATTTCTTTTTTTTACAAAACTTCAAAATACTAAAAATCTACTGACGAGAATCATATCTTTGTTAAGTATGTGAGACGATAAGCGGGTCTCTTCTCGACCTTATTGATCTCTTATTCTAAGCTTTGGTGTGGTTCAAGTCTCAAAGAATCATTTCACGAATAAGTAGAGACGTGGCTAAAATCTCTCCCTTGAGATTAACTAGTTATTCTCTACAAGCGAAAAACACCAACAAACATAAAAATATTTTTTGCCTTCGGGCCTTTCTTTCAAACCCTTTTCAAAAGAGCGTATTAATTCACTGTTGTGCTGGCGCGTAAATCTCCAAAGGTCGAGTTGCGGCAGAAGGCGAAATTACTATCGTTCATTCAAAAACAAACAAATTCAAACTTTTGGGCGTCCAGGCACATTTCTTTCCAAACTTTTCAAGAGAGCATGTTAATTCACTTCCGTGCTGACGCGTAAGTCTCCAAAGGTCGAGTTGCGGCAGAAGGCAAAATTGATATTGTTCAGTAAAAAAATACAAACAAAAAAAACATGTAAGCCGAACTACGGCTGCTCTGATTCCTTAAAAGGGATACGTAGGCATTCGGGTAGGGCCCGAGCGAGCACAACTTTTCATTTTCCTTAAATTCTTTTCTCTTTTATTTTGTATGCATTTCCTGTACAATTTAGATATAGATTAAACACACCATAAGATAGATAACAAGAGTGGATACCGTAGAGTACTACGGGCGTGTGGGGTGCTAATACCTTCCCCTCGCGTAACAGACTCCCTTACCCTTATCTCTTGGTCGTTCGACCTTGATTTCATCCTTCTCGGGTTTTCTCGATGTTTACCTTTCCCTACCTTTGGGATAAAAGACGTTCGATGGCGACTTCATTGTTTGATGATTTTCAGCCGGTTGTTTCAATAGTTTCGACACTATGGATTATAAGTCTATCTTCATGCTTGCTTCGATCCCCAAGCTTCAACTGGGAAATGACTTCCTTCGAGCAACCTGCTTCGATCCACCTCTAAACCCTTCGACACACATAGTTTCAACACTATGGATTACAAGTTTATCTTCATGCTTGCTTCAATCCACAAGATTCGATTGGGAAATGGCTTCCTTCGAGAAACTTGCTTCGATCCACCTCTAAACCCTTCGATACACATAGTTTCTACACTATGAATTACAATTTGAGGTTTGGACATTTGAACTTTCGACCACTTAATCAACTGATAGTTACTGGTAGGAAAGCAATCCAGAAATTCTTTCGTTTCGACTATGCCAATGAGATCATCTTGCATACTCAAAGTGGTACGTTCAGATGAATATGGTCCATTCGAAGAACATACAATTGGTGGAAATAAATATTATTTCATCTGTTGATAAGTTTGGTCGAAGGTTGTGGATCTATGTGATCAAAATGAAAGGATGAAGTAAGTTGTACATTTAGATGAATGTGGTCCATTCTAAGAACATACAATTGGCGGAAACAAATATTGTTTTGTCTATTGATGAGTTTGGTCGAAGGTTGTGGATCTATGTGATCAAAACGAAAGGACAAAGTATTCGACATCTTTAAGATATTCAAGATGCTTGCTGAACAAAGTCCTATATACTGCCAAGCCCAAGGTTGTTGTACTGTCTACATAACAGCCTAAAACCATGTCAAAAAATAGTCTAGTGCACTTCTATGAAACAACCTTGCACCAAGTTGCCACAATACTCCAAAACTGCTGCAAAATAGTCTTGTTATGATGCTCCTAATCCTGTCTAAGCCTGCATTATCTCAGCCCCATATTTGTACAGAATTAGCACATAAGAGCTGCATCAAAAAAAATCAATGGAAGAACATACCCAAATAGTTCAAATTTTATTTGTTTTCCCTCCAAAACCCCAGCAAGACTCTTCTATAAATAAGTTGTTTCACAACACACAAATGGGGGGGCTTTGGGCAAGGAAAAAGGAGAAGAAAAGAAAAAGAGAGAAAGGAGAGAACATGAATGTTGAAGCCTTAAACACTCTTAAACCCAGAACCAAAAAACAACACCTCTGTTTTTATTTCAAACTCAAGAACATTCAAGGCAACAACTCAAGTTCGAAAAACAAATTCCAGCTTCAAGGTAAGTCTTCTTGACTTTAAACCCTCTGTTTCAAGCATCATTGATGATTCATCTTCGAAGATAACATGTAATAATCATTGCCTTCAAAGCTAAACTTTTGTTTATCTTCCTTTCTTGTCAATTATATGTTAAGAACTAACTTGTACAGACCATAAAACAATGTTGGAGTGAAAAATTACAGCATGATTCGACACCAAGCCTTAGGCTTCGACACATACTACTTTACAGGCTCAAACAGAAGGGAAAAAGGGTGTGTGATTCGACACATAATATTATGCTTCGATTTGGAATTACAGGGTCAAAAGAAGGATATGTTCGATACATATAAGCATGCTTCGACACCTGACATCGAAAGATTTGTTTTTTTGCTCTCTTTTGCACTGTTTTTTTTACATATTTCATATATTTGCTTCATAGCTATTCAATATGGTTTGTAATATATGATTAGGTTTAATTTCTTGCAATCCTCATTTGTACATTTGTATTAGCGTAGAACATTTATTTTCCGCAATTTTATCGCTTTCATAAATGTTAGTAATTAGGGTGTGTATGGCAAGATAAAAAATCAACCTTAGAAAATCCTAATCCAAAACAAGACAATGCATGAAAAATAAACACTTGCACACTTATAACTCTAGGGTTAACTCCACTTGTTGCCGTGAGAAAAATAGTCATGATGTACATGTGAGCCATCTTAGCAAAAATAATCAAAATACAAGATCATAGTCCCTCATTGACGCTACGAGTGTTGCCTTACAAATGATCTCAGTCCCTTAAGAGAAATGCTAAGATATCTCACAATATTTCCATTTATGACTATACGATGACCCACGCCTGTCCCTTCACATCCAACGATGGGACTTCTTACCAAATAAATGGTAAGATAGCCATATCTAAAGGAGGAGAAAAAGAACAAAGACCTTTTGAGTAGGTAGGACACTCATAGTTGCTTGCTCAAAAACTAAAACCATTTCCACACTTACACTTTCAAAACATCTTTAAAAAAAACATCTCTTTGAACTATTTTCAAAACCAACACTTTGTATACATTCTTATTGAGACAAGAATCATTACAAAGTTTACCGAAACAAAGGCGTTTTCAAAATATTTTCAAACTTGCACCCATCACAAAACACATTTTCAAACAAAGCATTTTCAAGTGATCTAGCAAGAAACTAAGAGCCCGTAGATAACTACGGATGAAAAGGGTGCTAACACCTTCCCTTTTCATAACTTACCCCCCCCCCCCCCCCCCCCCCCCCGAACTCAAGAAAATATCTCAAAGGTCTTTCCTGTTCTTTTCACCCTTTCCTTTATTGGATAAAAGAAAAGTCGGTGGCGACTCTTGCTATTCGCAAAAATTGCGATCAAACGCAAAACACCCAAGTCAGCTCTCCCACCGTATTACAGAACTGGTGACTCTGCTGGGGATATACTTATAAAAAGTGGGGTTACATTAGAGTTAGATCATTTTAAATTTTCTTTATATTTTGTGTTTTGTATTCTTTACTTTTGAGGGCTTGTTTGGGTTATTACTAAAAGATCATACACCCGAATCTGGGGCACCTTTTTAGGTAAGTAGCAATAAATCATGGAGGTTGTATGGTGTAGAACAATATGGACGAAGTGATAGCTACGTTAGCGTGATACTCTGGCTTGTACTAATGTTCCTTGAGTCAGTCAAGGATAACATTAGGCTTCATTATAGTGTCATTAAGCGCTAACTAACCTTTAGAACCTTTAATTGACTCATCCTAAGCCATTAGAAAGTAGTGAGATGGAAGGCTTTAGTTCCGACCGAAGATTGGTTGATACTCGATACTACACTCATTGAGATTGGACTTTTGGGATATTTTGGCCGCAATACTTTGGTGCTTGAGCTAACACAATTCCTAAAAGAAAGGTCAGTGATATGAGACTCCTTAGAACCCGGTTACTATTAATATGATAGGTTGAGCCAACCGAAACTTCAAGAGAGTACTTACCTATGACTCCATGCAAGCCTAAACCTAAGGACTTGTCTGCTTTGTGTGTATATGATTATTTGTACATAATGACTTGTTTGCTTGTGTATGATTACTTGTACATAACATCATGACATCATACCATATCATTTCCACTGACCATTTCAAAGATCTCAAAGGGCCTATGATGCAGGGTCAGGATGAACCAGGTGTCTATCAAGGGGCAAGAGGATTTATTCTCCTCTAACTAAATGTTGTCAAAGACCAAAGCACGATAACTTGATTTAAGGGTTATGACCCACTCGACATGGTGAGCTCGATTCTCATAGAAGGATATTCAATGATACAAAGTTCTTCAATCAAATTTGTAATCAAAGTTCAACTTCTGACATTTTCTTGTGTATACCCCGTGAGATCCTTGAAAATATCGCATCCACATATGATGCATGTTATAATAACAAGTTTTCCCCATACAGGTTTCTGATCTGCTTACTGTTTATTTCAGTAGAGATGGCTCTCAAACAAAATATTAAGGATCTTCAAGCACATAATGCATGTTCCTGGCTCTAGCCAACAGACAAGAGGACCTGAAGGCTCTCATTCTCAAAGACAAGAAGAAAAAGACAAAGAAACTAGTGGGTGTCTTGAATATGGGAAGGAGACTCAGAGGACCAATAAAGAGAGCTCTAGAATTCGCAACTCCGTCAAATGAGGGAGACAATCAAGAAGATAAGACAAAAGAAGAATACCACAGTCCAGGGTTTGTTGAAGAAGAGGCTGACTATGCTGAAATACAATATCCTTCTGCTAACGACAAATATAAACAGCTGGAGGATCGTCTCAACACCATAGAAATTCAGAGAGTACCTGGTCTGGATTTCGAAGAATTAGGGTTGGTTTCTGGAGTGGTCATTACACCGAAGTTTAAGGTTCCCTCATTTGCTAAATATGACAGAGTTTCATGTCCTAAGCTGCATCTGAGGTCTTATGTTAGAAAGATCCAACCTCACACCGCTGATAGGAATTTGTGGATGCATTTCTTCTAGGAAAGTTTATCGGGGACTCAATTGGAATGGTTCTATCAGCTGGAGGGAAACAACATTCGCAATTGGGAGGATCTGGCTGCTGCTTTCTACAGGCAGTACCAATATAATGCTGACCTCGCTCTAACCCGTACACAACTTTAAAGCATGTTTATGGGTTCCAGTGAGGGCTTTAAAGATTATGCCCAGAAGTGGAGAGATCTTGTAGGAAGATTCCAGCCTCCTCTGTCGATAGAGAGCTGGTAGATATGTTCTTGGGTACTTTGTCAGACCCATTTTTCAACCACCTGGTTGGAAGCTCTTTAGTTGGGTTCACTGAGTTGATATTGACAGGTGAAAGAGTAGAAGCTGGCATCAAGAGCGGTAAAAATCAAAGGGGTGCATCTTAAAGTGTAGGGAAGCAACCTTTCAATGGGAAGAAAGAGTCCAATGTTGTGTACAGCCAGAAGGGTCGTAACAAGAGTAACCACGACCAATCTGTGGGGGAAGTCTTGATCTCTAGTCCTGCATCAGTGCGACCACAACAACAGGGAAATCAGCGAAGGCAAGACGAGCCCAAGAGATAGTTTACCAAAATCAACATGCCACTGTCTCAAGCTTTGCAACACACGTTGAGGATGACTCTGATTACGTTGATAGGACCTCGTCCAAACCCCAAAACTGATTCTCCTAACTACAATCCCGATGCAATATGTGCCTATCATTCCGGCAGTCCTGAGCATGACACTAATGATTATTGGGCGCTGAAGTACAAGATTTAAAATATGATTGATGCCAAGGAGATTGAATTCGGTCCTCCCGAGACTCCCAATGTGATCATTGCTCCCATCCTAAATCATTGAGAGCGTCCCGTTCATTTTGAATTTTCAATTGTAATTTCTTTTGTTTGTTCGAACACTTATCTATTATGTCAAACTTTGTTTTCATTAATGCATTGCATATGTTTGTCTTGAATTAAATCATTCATTGTCACTATATTTAAACTGTGCTTTCTACTCCTTTGTGTGATATTCAACTCTCGACTACAAGTTTTAAGCCTTTAGAGGGAGGATGACGAAAATAATATCATAATCTCATACAATATGCTTTTGGACAGACCTTGCTGACGATGTACAAGCGTTCTTTCAATCCCTAAACACTGGAGTTATAAGGAAGATGATCCCTAGTCAACCCCTTTGAGCCAAAGAAGTAGGAGTTTTCTTTTTCACATAAATTGAAACCTTTAATCAAAACCTGGGGCAGGGTTAGTTTCTCAGGTAATTCAAATGTGTGTTCAGTCACAAGCTTTCACTTCATACACAACAAATGACATCAAAAACGTCCTTCTGAATCAAAAGACGGCGATGTTTCTCTGTAAAATAGGTAGTCATTATCTCTCAAAAGAAAAGCCCACTGAGTCAAAACCTATGAAGGAGACTTAACAAAAACTGGGGCATCTCGCTGACTATAATCTCAAAACAATCAGACAAAAACTAGGGATAATAGTTCAAAAAGAGGTTACTACAAATCCTCGACAACAGAAAAAATGTTGCAAAAATGATTTCCTTCCCAAATAAACTTCCAAGTATCCGAACCATCACCAAAATATCATTCCAGATTCGATAGGAGTTCAAACGCACAATTAACTGAGTTTAGGACTGGAGAATATCATGAAGAACGGGTGAGTACAAATAAACTTTGATCCTTATCCTTTGTTTCTTAAACTGTGAACAAGGCCACGTTACAACCCTTTAAAAGTCCTAATTGAAGAATGGGTTTGTTCGAAAGCATACTGTTACAAAAGGTATCCTGACTCATGTAAGGCTCATTGTAAATCCTGAGTCGAGTTCATATTTTTACAAAATTCTTTTATCTGCTAAAAAATACATTTTTAAAACTTCAAGACAAACATAAACTTTGCATTGTTTGAATAACGCTGTTTGCATATTGCTAATTGTTTGACAGCAGAGAAATTTGCACGTCGAATATCTAATGAACGGAAATTCTCAATGAACAGAACCACTTCCATTGAAAAATCTTCCATAACCAAGGGGCATAACATGATTATTGTCCAACCCATCAGGGGCAGTCAAGTCAAGATTCCAAGAAATCTCTCATAGCCGGGGGCAGGTATCCATTTGAATCACTTGGGGAATTGAACATGAATTCCATCAAAGGAGCACGTACAACCCAACACACATTTTCTGGAAGCGCTATGAACAGTGACAAATCCCCAAATTCCCTTTCATAAGGTGATCCCTGGTGAAATCACCAGAGCCGCCTCTATAAGGTTATCCCCACAGAATAATCTTCATGGATAAGGGAATGAATCCCACAAGGCCAAATTCATGGATATCCCCACAAAGATGGATCCATGCAATCCCCAACTAGAGTTTCAATCTCCGGAAAACCTCTCCCTATCAGATTTGGTCTTAAGAAGAATCATCGAGGAGTTATGCCAAAGAGACACCTCCCAAACAGATTGTCAAATGTTATCATCAACATGGTTTATTTCCATAACAAACTATAGATTCCCCAACAGAGTTCTCCTTAAACAACAGAATAGGAATCCTCAGCAAAAACATTCTAAAACAAGGTCTTAAGAGGTGCATACTCTTCATCCCCAGTAGCAGTCTGGGATTTAATTTCCCAAGGCTCACCGGCATTTGTCAAGGATTTATTTTCCCAGACAAAGATGCACTTCAATAACATTTCACATTTCATACATCATAGCATATGCATACGAAGAGCATGTAGCACAACCTCATTTTTTAGAACACCATTACACAGTGCATTTCATACATCATGACATTGCATACAACTAACTCTTTACCTTTTCAGGAAAGATCAATCAAACAGATAATTATCATCAATAATTTTCAACAGGTCCAAGAGTAGTTCCTGAAACAAGACAGAGCAACTACCTACGTGACCAGATGCAGCTTTACACAGGCTTATCCTGAAGCAATCTTACACGGGTTCCTTCTAATTTCCAGATGCAGCTTCACACAGGCTCATCATGAAGCAATCTTACACGGGTTCCTTCTAAATTCCAGATGCAGCTTCAAACTGGCTCATCATGAAGCAATCTTACATGGGTTCCTTATAATTTCCAGATGTAGCTTCACACAGGCTCATCATGAAGCAATCTTACACGGGTTCCTTCTAAATTCTAGATGCAGCTTCACATGGGCTCATCATAAAGCAATCCTACACGGGTTCCTTCTAATTTCTAGGTGCAGCTTCACACGGGCTCATCATGAAGCAATCTTACATGAGTTCCTTCTAATTTCCAGATGCAGCTTCACACGGGCTCATCCTGAAGCAACCATACTCAGGTTCCTTCTCATAATTTCCATATGCAGCTTCACACGGGCTCATCCTGAAGCAACCCTACCCAGGTTCCTTCTTATAATTTTTAGATGCAGTTTCACACTGACTCATCCTGAGGCAGCCCTACCCAGGCTCCTTCTCATATATTTCCAGATGAAGTTTCACATGGACTCATCCCGAAGCAGCCCTACCTAGGCTCTTTCTCATAAATTTTCAGATGCAGTTTCATACGGACTCATCCCAAAGTAGCCCTACCCAGGCTTCTTCTCATATATTTCCAGATGAAGTTTCACAAAGACTTATCCTGAAGCATCCCTACCCAGGTTCCTTCTCATACATCTCCAGATGCATTCACATGGACTCATTTGGAAGCAGCCCTACCCAGGCTCCTTCTCATACATTTCCAGATAAAGTTTCACACAGACTCATCCCGAAGAAGCCCTACACATGTTCCTTCTCATGAATTTCCATATATAGTCCCACACTGATTCATCCTGAAGCGGTCTTACACGGATTCCTTCTAATACATTTCCAAACACGGCTTAACACGGGTCCATTCCAGCATGTCATTCAGAATTAAATCGACCAAAGATTTATTCTGATACTTCTCCTAGTTACAGTCAAGCTTAGACTTAGTCTAATTTCTATCAACAATAACCTTTAGATGGCATCTATAAGCCCATCTCCGACAACTCTCCAATCATCTCCCTAACATCTTGAAGAATTCCACAACATGGTTCATAAACTTCTTGGGTTCCCCCAACGGGGCTTCATAAAAATCCCCAAGCAGTTTACGGAGTTTTCTTTCCCCAATAGAGTTTTATTTCTCTAGCCACGAAAATCTATCTCCCAGCAATTCAACTTCAACAAATAATGAAGAATCACATTCTTCATCCCCAACAGCAGCAGTCAGGGATTTATTTTCCCTCAATTTAGCGATGCTACAAAGAACAACTGATTAGTTCATATATTGCATTCATACATTATTTTACAAACATCATAGCATATGCATATAAAATGCATATAACACAATCTCATTTATTTTGAGAACATCATGCATCATGACATTGCATACAGCTAAAATCTTTACCTTTTCAAGAAAGATCAATAAACAAATATCATCATCAATTTTCAACAAGTTCCAGATTAATACCTGAAACAAGACATGACAACTATCTATGAACAACTGATTGTAGATTAATACCTAAAACAAGACAGGACAACTATCTACATGAGCAGATTGAAGATTAACTCCCGAAATAGAACGCATAAACTATCTTTCTTTCTCTAAGGTCAGATATTAATTCCTGAAACAAGCCAGGGTAACTATCTCTACGACCATCAAAAAACAAGTTCCAGATTAATACCTGAAGCAAGACGGGACAACTATCTGTGAACAACTGATTGTAGATTAATACCTGAAACAAGACAAGACAATTGTCTACATGAGCATATTGAAGATTAACTCCCAAAACAGGACGAGAAAACTATCTTTCTTTATTTTTGGGTTAGGTAAAGATCAATTCCCGAAACAGGACGGGACAACTATCTTTATCACCAATGTTATTAACTCCCGAAACAGATTGGGTTTACCAACAAATTGATTGTAGATAAATTCCCGAAATAAGACGGGACAAATATCTACATGACAAACGCTTTCTTTGAGACATCTACTGTTTTAGTATAAATCAGCCAAATATTTATTCTGATACTTCTTCCAATTTCTACCAACAGTCACTCTAGATGGCATCTTTAAGCCCATCTCTGACAGACTCTCTATCCCCTCCCCAAATGTCATCTTTAAGCCTATTCCCGACACAATCAACCACCACATCATCGAGTGCAAATTTCTAGGCACTCTAGTATTCAATCATCTTCCACCTTCAAGTCACGAATGGCGGACTCGCCAATCTAACTCTTCAGGTTTAAGAAGATTGAACAGGGGCAATTGTTGTACCCCAGAATTTGCCCTCTCTTTTCTCAAGACATTTCTCACAAAGATTTTCAAAAGCTCAAGTTTGCACAAGTACAATTGGAATTTTAATGCCCCATATATTTTCCATGGATCATATTGGACTTTCAAGCATCAGGTCGAAGATGGAACTTCTGAATCTTCGAAAGGAGGAAGAGGAAACTGTCGAAAGGGCAAAGCAGATAATAAAAAAAGGGTGTGCAGTTGCAGATTACCATGTCGAATTCAAAATCTGGTTCAGTCTGTTTGAACCACATGACTGATTGAAAGGAGTGATTGGTAGATTTTGACAAGTAAAAGAATATCAAGCTTGCTTCGATCCCCAAGCTTCGACTGGGCAATGTCTTCCTTCGAGCAACCTACTTCGATCCACCTCTAAACCCTTCAACACACACAGTTTCGACACTATAGATTACAAGTCTATCTTCATGCTTGCTTCGATCCCCAAGCTTCGACTGGGAAATGACTTCCTTTGAGCAACCTGCTTCAATCCACCTCTAAACCCTTCGACACACATAGTTTCCACACTATGGATTACAAGTAAATCTTCATGGTTGCTTCAATCCACAAGCTTCGACTGGGAAATGGCTACCTTCGAGCAACATGCTTCGATCCACCTCTAAACCCTTCAACACACATATTTTCTACACTATGAATTACAATTTGATGTTTGGACATTTGAACTTTCGACCACTTAATCAACTAATGGTTACTGGTAGGAAAGCAATCCAAAAATTCTTTCGTTTCGACTATGCCAATGAGATCATCTTGCATACTTAAAGTGGTACATTCAGATGAATATGGTCCATTCGAAGAACATACAACTGGTGTAAACAAATATTGTTTCGTCTGTTAATGAGTTTGGTCGAAGGTTGTGGATCTATGTGATCAAAATGGAAGGACGAAGTAAGCGGTACATTCAGATGAATGTGGTCCATTCGGAGAACATACAATTGGTGGAAAAAATATTGTTTTGTCTGTTTATGAGTTTGGTCGAAGGTTGTGAATCTATGTGATCAAAATGAAAGGACAAAGTAAGTGGTACATTCAAATGAATGTGGTCCATTCGAAGAACATACAATTGGTGGAAACAAATATTGTTTTGTCTGTTGATGAGTTTGGTCGAAGGTTGTGGATCTATGTGATCAAAACGAAAGGACAAAGTATTCGACATCTTTAAGATATTCAAGATGCTCGCTGAATAAAGTCCTATATACTGCAAAGTCCAAGCTTGTTGTACTGTCTATATAACAGCCTAAAACCATGTTAAAAAATAGTTTACTGTACTGCTATGAAACAACCCTGCACCAAGCTGCCACAACACTCCAAAACTGCTGCAAAACAGTCCTACTATGCCACTCCTAATCCGGTCCAAGCCTGCTGTGATACGGTGGGAGAACTGACTTGAGGTTTTGCATTTATGTTCTCAAATGTTTCGGTTTAGCAAGAGTCACCACCGACTTCTTTTTTTATCCTAAGGAAAGGTCAAAAATCACAGGAAAGACCTTTGAGATGTTTTCTTGGGTTCGGGGAGTAGATTATAGAAAGGGAAGGTATTAGCACCCTTTCTATCCATGGTTATCCATGGGCTCTTAGTTACTTGTTTAGATCACTTGCTTTGCTTTTCAATTGTTTGAAATGGTGTTTTTCAATTGTTTGAAATGGTGCTTTGTGTGTGGTTTTGAAAGATGTTTTTGAAAAGAGGCCATTATTGTGGCAACCTTTGTAATGATTCTTGTTTGAATGTATACAAAGGTGTTTTTGTCTTTTGAAAAGTTTTCAATGTTTGAAAGTTAGATCTTGAAATTGTGTTGTGAAGTGTGTTTGAAAATAACAAGGATGTTTTTGCAAGTTTTTGATCAAGTAACTAAGAGTTATCTACCCTATTTTACTCAAAGATCTTTCTTACGTTTTTAACCCTTTTAACAGTGTTATTTCACCATTGCATTTGGTGAACAACCTTGTGTTAGGATGTTAAACGGGACAGGCGCGGGTCATCGTATAGACCATGATAGCAATTGTGTCAAGTATCTTTGGCAATTTTCTTAAGGGACTTGATCATTTTTGCTTAGGCAACTCAGATAGCGTTATTGAGGGACTATGATCATTTGTTTTGTTTTTGTTTTGCCAAAGTACTTAACATGCATACCATGGCCCACTTTTGAAGGCAACAAGTGGATTGTAACCCTAGGGGTGCAAGTGTGCATTGTGTTTGTTTTTCATGCATTTTTTGTCTTTGATTAGGTCAAACTATTTGTTAATTTGATTTTGCATACAAACCCTAATTCTCTAATCATGGCATAATTGAAAGCGTTTAAGTGCGAAAATTTAAATTCTAAGCTATTACAACATGATTATGGGGATGGGGGTACAATTTTGAATAGGGGGATATTTGACAAGAAATATAAACCCTAGATTACTATTACATCCAAATTGAATTATAAATACATCAATATTTAAATGTACAATATTTAAATAAACAAGATAAATAAATATTAAATAAAATGTATTATGCAAAAAAGAAGTTTTTATTTGTTTATGTATGTAAAATATTATTTAATGTGAAAAAGGTGTAAAGAAATAAAATAAAAAATTTGATTTTATTTAATTAAGGGGTAAACCCTAATTTACCTTAAGAAAATAATGTTATATATTATTTATATACAAAAATATATTAATATGTACAAAGATGAAATATATTGAAGAAAAGGTATTTTTTAGTGTTGTACCCCAAAATTTGCCCTCACATTTTTCCACAAGAAATCACAGCTTCAGGCGTTTCCTGATTTTTTAGATTGGCTCAAGAATCGAACAAACGGACTTTTCTCGTCAGTCAAACAAAAATTAGGGTTTTATTGATTTTCAGGGCTCTGGATGTTTCACACAGTTGGTTTAGGGTTTTTGGTTGATTTTGGCTCAACTTCGATCAGGCGAACGTTTCTTTGGCATTTAATCAGGAATTAGGGTTTTTGGGCACGTTCTCAGAAGGATTTAAATTCCATAGCACTTTGCAAGTTATTCCGAGATTCGGGTTGAATTCGCATTGTTTGATTTAATCAGTAAAAGAAGGCAGTTGGTTTGAATTCACGTTCGTTTGATTGAACCAGTCAAAAGATATATGCAGTTTGGATTTACAGTGCTTGGTAAGAAATCAGTAAGAAAGGAATGCGTCTGATCAGTTATTGCGTTTGACTGTGCGTTGCTTTGGATGATGGAGGCGCCAAGTTCATTTATTTTGATCAACGTAGAATCAATGTTTAGTTGATTATTTATTATTCTAAGGATTAAATATCAGAAATTTAATTTTCATTTATTTTAATTTAAGGAACTATAAATAATAAGTAAATAATTGAAAAGGGATAAAAAAGAATTAAATGGATCAATAGAATTTTTATTTCATATTTAAATATTTGTTACAATTATTATTTAGATACAAGTATTCATTTACGAAGTATTTATAATAATAATAGTTACAATGATTAAATTGAAAATAAAACTATCCTATTTTCTAAATATTTTCTAAGTCCCCAATTCTTCATTCTTCATTTAGTGATGCTCCCCTCCATTCAATTATTCATCTGCAAGAGGAAAAGAGAAAAGTCAAATAACAGTTAAATTAAATTGAAAAGACAGATAAAAGAAATTCATCATTAAAAGCAACAACTGGGATCAGTTAGTCCTCTTTGCAAATCACGGGATTTCTCCCGGTTCACAAAGAAGAGTGAAAATGTTTGCAAATTAATTGAATGCACAAGTTTAAAAAAATGCACAATTCAAAAATTGTCAAAATTGCATAAGTTCAAATCTCAAATAGTACTGCACAAATTCAAACCCAACTAAAGGTCCAAACTGAATTGCCAACCAAGTCCAAATTCAAACTTTCTGCCAAAAGCTGTCAAATAAGAAGATATGGCAAGATATCAAGCAGGCACAAAAGCTGTCAAAGGAAGAGATAAGAATGCAGAGGAAACATTGTATTGCAAGCAAACAAAATCAATTTCATCATTTCCCAGCTGTCTACTTTTTCAGAGAAGTACAAATATAAACAATTTTTTAATGTTTTTGTACTAAAGAGAGAGAAAAAGAAGAGGAAAGTAAGCAGGTTTTTAGGCTTTTAGGCAGGAAGATAGAAATACAAAAACAAAAACACAGTGGATAAGGCAA
This sequence comes from Vicia faba, assembly GCA_948472305.1. Lineage (NCBI taxonomy): Eukaryota > Viridiplantae > Streptophyta > Magnoliopsida > Fabales > Fabaceae > Vicia > Vicia faba. The sequence continues at coordinate 1,525,870,655 of OX451736.1, read as the reverse complement.
GGAGGCAAACCAATATACAAAACTGCATAAGCCTTAACCATAAAAGATCAAGACCTGCATCGGACCTACAGAAGAGCCCAACCCCAAACCAGAAGAAAAGAATATACAAAAACCTGCATACTAACTGTTAAGCCTAAAGCTTAACAAAGAACCAACACAACCTGTCAATAACTAAAACACAAAAATCAACAAGCATTAAGCCTCAAGCCTCACCCCACTGTCAAGCCATTAAACCTGCCTGGAGCACAAAACTTGCCTACTGCATAAGCCATACCAGCATATAACCTGTCAAACAAAAACCTGGCCCAAACCATTCAAAACCTGGCCTAAACCATTCAAAACCTGACCTGATATCCAAGACCATACCAGCTAAAGCATAAAAACCAGTTTCAACCATCAACCTGCAGAACGATGACCTCAACCATCACAAAGCCTATTCCATAACCCCAGGCCACAACATAACTTGAAGAAAACCAATTAACCTGCACAGAACCTGTAAGCCATTCAAAGAGCCTTAAACGACTGAAGTATCAAAACCTGCAAATGGCCTAAAAACCCAAAGCCATAACTGATAAACACAAAAACTATCAGATGCCTTAAAGCCTCACAACTTGTAAACCTTAAGCCAGTATAAACCTGCATTGACTTAAGCTAAAACCTGTCAAAACCAACATAAAACAAGCCAACTCTAGACCCTCAGAATCTCTTCATCATCGGGCCATCAAACCAACATACAAAGCAAATCAAACAGGCAAATCAACCCAGGCATCCAACAAAGGCAACACAAAGCCTCAGAAAATCTTCTTCATAGGCAAACGCATAAGGCAACCCAACTCAAAGGCAAGGATAAAGTCATTAAGCAAGCATACAGAAGAGGCAACTCAAGGCAACCGGAAGAGAAGAGGAAAAGAATCAAATAAACCCTAAGCCTCATAAACTCCTCATCACAGGCAAAACGCTCAAAGGCAAACACTCAAAGGCAACTCAGAGGCGACAGAAGTAAGTAACAAGGCATTCAAAGACATTCAAAAGCGAGCATTAAAGGCAAAGGAGAAGAAGAAAGAGGTGGATTCAAAAGGGGTTTTCAGTTCATAATCATCATAAAACCAATAGAAATATACCAAGATACCAGTTAAAGCTTTCATCAGCACCCTTCACCGTCGAGCCTCCTAAGCACCTCCTCCATTCCTTCCCCTCTTCAGTAAAGGTAATACATGTTCTTTCATCCTTTCTCGTGTACCTCCAACGAAATCAAAAATGAACACAACATGCAAATCAAAGTCAAACACTTAATCGAAAAAACAGTAAAATATAAGAAGGATTCGAACCCTAACGCATTGAAAAGAAAAGAATCGTACCTCTGTTTGTCACTATTTGAAGTGGGCGTGAAGAGAGGAGAAGAGGTGGAGGCGCTGATGGCTTAAGCAAAGGGAAGGATGTTCAACTGCCATGGCCAAACGAACGAAAATGAACGAAACCCCAAAACGGCGCTGCAAACCCTAACGCGTCCCAATTGCAAACAATAATCAAAACCCTGAAAAACTGCTTGTTTCAAACTCTGAGCCTTGCCCATTTCAATCGCCTAAAGCCCATTTCTTCTTTTTGTTTTCAATTCAGTTTTAAAAACATCATTCTCTTTTTAAATTAACAAAACACAAAACTAACAACATTCTTTTTATTTGGTTCATTTAGAAACTTATAAAAATATTTTTCTCTATTTTTAAACTTACCTTTTCTTTTATTTCTTATATATACATAGAATATAATTTGTTTCTTAAGATTAACATTTAATTGGCACACTAATACATTAATACATAAAACACATTTTTATTTAGAATATCTAATTTAAATTTTCTTTGTACATAATAAGTAAACATACATTTTTGTATAATTTAATTTCTTAACATTTAAATATTTTTTGTACAAGAATACATTTTTTTACATCATATAATTAAAATTGAAAACACTTTTTCTTTTAATTCAAATATTCTTACTAATAATACAAAGATACCTTTTTTTATATATCAAATGTAAAATAATAACTTTCAAACTTAGAATATTTTTCTTTTCATTAAAACATTCTTTTCATACATATCAAAATACAAGATTACCAGACTAATTAATTAAATAAACATTTAATTTTTCTTTAGGTTAAAACAATACTTAATAATACTCTCGTAAAAATTACATTGTCGCACCTGTAAATAATCAAATACACGTACACTTACACAATACATTTACATTGCTCCTATACACATTTGTTTATTTTATACATTGATATACGTCATTTATATTTGATCGCAAATTCGATTTGGTTGTAATTTATTGGATACTATAAGTCTCATCCCCATTCATAAATTTGTACCCCCACTCCCGGATACTTATTTTGTAATAGTGTAGACTTTACATTTCCGCAATTTACCGTTTTTTGAATTACACCATGGTTAGACCTAGGGTTTGCATGTACATAAAATCAAACGCTAGATAACCTAATGCAAGACAAATACTTGAAATCAATACACAATCACACTTGCACCCCCTAGGGTAATCCCACATGCTGCCTTCCAAAATAGGCCATGCTTGCACGTCGAGTATCTTTGGCAAAACAAATTCAAATGATCATAAGCCCCTCGATGACGCTTTCGAATTTTGCCTAAAACGGAATGATCATAGTCCCTTCAAAGCAAATTTCCAAAGACACTTGGCACCATTGCATTCATGGTCCATACGATGACCCGCGCCCGTCCCGAACAAACTTCCTAAACGCAAGATTGTCCACCAAATTCAATGGTGGAACAAAATTGTTAAAAAGGGTTGAAAACATAGAGAAAACCTTTGAGTACAATAGGGTAGATAAAACTCTTAGTTACTTGAGATCAACTTGCAAAAACACTTGCCTTCTTTTCAAAAACCTCAATCCACAACACTTTCAAACAAACTCTCAAAACATTTTTGAAACATCTTTTCGAAAAGATACAGGCCTTTGTAAAATATTCGAGTAAAGAATGGTTACAAGGTTAGCCTAAGACAAGGCATCTTCTTCAAAAAACATTTTCAAAACACATACACACACCATTTTCAAGCAATCGAAAATCAAGGCAAGTGATCTAAAAAACCAAGTAACTAAGAGCCCATGGATAACCATGGATGAAAAGGGTGCTAATACCTTCCCTTTTCATAATCTACCCCCCGGACCCACGAAATATCTCAAAAGGTTTTTGCTGTGCTTTTTCAACATTTCCTTTAGGATAAAATAAAAAGTCGGTGGCGACTCTTGCTCAACCGCACAAGTGCGAATACGAACGCAAAACCACAGTCAGTTCTCCCACCGTATCACATTTAGTATAAATAATAATATAAATGTAATATTTTGTATTTTTATTCTAAGTTTTTTAATAAAATAAAAGTATATATGTATATGTATATATATTAAATATATTAAATATGTATAAAATAAAATAAAATATTTACAAAAATAAAATATATTCAAGAAAATATTTTCAGTGTGAATAAAAATAAGAAATAAAAATAAAAGCATTATTTACATTATTTTTAAATTTAAACAAATAATGTAAAAGTATATAAAAATGTTTTAATGTTAGAAATAATAGAATAAAATGCCAAATAAATGTAAAAAAAATGTGAAAATATTTTTAAGCATTTTTTATATTTGGAAATAAATAAACAAAGTCAGAAATGAAATTAAAATACAAAAATGACAAAATATAAAGAAAATGGGTCAGGGGGTGCATTTAGCAAAAGAGGGGTGCAAACAGCAAGAAGGCCAGGCCCAGCCCAGACTTCATCTTCAACCTCCAGAATATTTGAAAATACGCGCGCGCCTGTACAAACTGCTAACTCCTGTATTTGTGATCTTTTGCCAAAACTCAAAACATGAAACTTGTAGAGCATCAAACCACGATTCTAACTATATAAAAAACTTAATCTAACTCTCAAAGACCAGAGAGAATTTCTATGGCCCTAAAATCTGACCTGGTTTTTTCAGCATGTTCATGGATGAAATTCTCTTAGCACGTTTAATATAAATGAAAACTGAGCATATGTATGGTTTCATGGCAATGAGTACTACATCTTTCATTCACAAACCTAAGGCTAAATGTTCCTAAATAGAGAGATAGAAGTTTGAGAAATACCTGTTTCAGTCAAGCTCGAGTATGACAATACATAAGCTTTCAGTGAGGCCTGAGGTTCTTTTGAGCTTGCTTGATGTTCCTTTTACCTTTCCGAATGCTTGGCTTGCTTTGGAATGGTCTGAATCTCTCTATAGAACTCAACCTGCATAAGCTTGAAACGAAAATGGTGAACACTGTAAATGGAGTTACAGTTGACAATGGAGGCTTGGGATAGCTTGAGTGAGTTGAGTGGAAGGTATTGGAACAAGTTTGAGGCCAAACGCACGAGTGGTTTGTGTGATGGATGTGAATCTGCAGGGAGTGCCCTGTTTTGCAAGAAGAATGTGATTTGGTGTTTTGGAAGGCTTGAGGGCTCAACAAATCGTGTTTCTGGATCAAGGAACTGCACAAAACTTGTTTGGAATGTTGGCTAAAGTTGATTATATCAGATGCTCAAGTTATGTCCTTTTGGCAAGTTAACTTGTTTTGAAAGAAAAGTGTGAAGTGAAATGAGGTAGGCCTGTACAGGCTATCTCCAAGAATGCACAAGTTTCTTGTACCTTTGCCTGAGTTTGTGGAAATTGTTTGCTTCAAAGAAAGAGGTCAAAGGCTCAAGAGAAGCAATGTTGACATAAAGTTGCCTTTATGAAAATGGAAGTGCTACCTTTATGCCAAAAATGGATTTGTTCATTGTGCCAAGCTCTAATAGTCAGAATAACACCAATGTCCAATGAGTTTGCATTCAATTTTTGAGTGTTGAAGGGTTTAGAGACCTGTAATTAAGTACAAAGCTAGTTTGGACAGATTTTGCTACTTGTATGAACATGTATTGGCCATGGATACAAAGTGAGTTTTTTCCAACTTCAAGCATTCGATTCTCCCTAACCAAAAATGTGTTTGAGGAGTTCTTGGACAATTTGGAAAGCTTGCAACATGTACTATAATCCATCTTTGAAATTAAACTTGAGACTCCAAGTGGAACTATGTGAAAAATGGCCAAGAAGATGGGTCAAAATCCTGCCTAAACTAGGGCAAAATTTCTCCAAGTTAAAAGTTTTAGGGACCCCTGTTCCAAAAATCATAACTTGAGATCCAAGCTTCTTTTGAGAAAACTTTATGAATCAAAGTTGTAGACTTTGTGGAGGACTAAAACTTTCATTTTGTAAGTTTTGTTTGAATCCATTTTCATCATGGTAAAAATGTGGGGCAAAGTTAGGAAAAATTAAGAAAATTTCATAACTTAGAAAATTTTCTAAGTTATGAAAATTTTCAATTTCAAACCCGAATTTGCAATTTTGGATTTCTTGATGAACAAGTTTCATAATTTGACATATCTTGATGAAAAATGACCCTTGGCACTTGATTTTGACCAAAAAGTCAAAGTTTGACTTTTCAATGTACAGTCAAATTTTGATCAGTTGACTGCAAAATTCATCTGTCAATCCTATGCATTTGAGATCTTTTGAACTTGTTGAATAGGTCAAGATAATTTCATTGAGTCCTTGAGTCCATGATTGAACTTAATTTTCCATTGGTTAGGTCAAACAGTCAAAAATTGCCTTTGTACAGTCAAAACCCTAAAAATGACCATTTTGCCCTTTTGGTGATCTGATCAAATTTCTTGTGGAATTATGGTCCAAACTTGATCAAATGGTTCATATGAGTTCATAATTTTGATGTGGGTCAAAATTCATGAGGTTTGACTGTAAATTGGTCACAATTGACTTTTCCCCCAATACAGTTGATTTCTAGGTCAACTGTCCAATTGATTGGGCCAAAATTTGATTTAAGGCTTGAAACTTGGTATGGGTAAACTTATGAGTACAACATGAAGTATGAAAGTCAATTTGGGTATTGTAGGTCAAAATATCCATGTGCAAACTCAAACCCTAATTTAGGTCAACAATGTAAGGAGGTGTCTTGAGTAGAGCAAACCCTAGCTTGATCTTGAATTCCAAAAGTCTTGTGATGAGGAATGTTGATAAAATGAGAGGGAAAATTTTGGGGTACAACAGTTGCCCCTGTTCAATTTTCTTGAACCTGAAGAGTTAGATTGACAAGTTTGCCTTTCGTGACTCGAAGGTAAAAGAGGATTGAACACTAGAGTGCCCGTAAATTTGCATTCGTAAAAATATTGCTGAGGGAATGGGCTTAAAGATGCCATTTGGAGATGGTAGAATCTTGCTGGAGATGGGCTTAAATATGCCATCCAAGATTTGTTTGTTGAAGATCAATAGAATGAACATCAGAATGGTATCCGTATTTGGAACGTATCTGAGTTGTATCTGGAGACTTGGTTTTATACGAGCAAAGGAATAATGTCCGTATCTGGAGTATATCCGAGCTGTAACTGTATTTGAACTTTGAATGAATATCAGAGTGACTGTCGTGTCTGGAGTGTATCTGTATTCTGAATGGGTAACAGAGAAACATCTGTATACGGAGCATCTAGGTGCTGGGGATAAGTTCTGTATGAGTGGCAGAATGGCAACCGTGTCTGGAGCGTATCTGGACTGTATCTGAAATTGAGATCTGTATGAGTAGCAGAATGACTTCCGCGTCTAGAGTGTATCTGAAACTGTAACTGGGATCTGAATAAGTGACATAATGACTTCTGTGGCGACTGCACTGGGGAGAATCAAACTTCTGGTGTAAGGGCCAGAATGGCATCCGTGTTTGGAGCGTATCTGAACTTGAAGTTGTTAGTTGAATTTGAATGAGAAATAGAATGGCTTCCGTGTCTGGAGCGTATCTAGTCTGTATCGGGTTGCTGAAGTCTGAATGAGTAGTAGAATGACCGTCGTGTATGGGGTGTATCCACACTGTATCTTGTCTTGAAATTTTGAATGAGTAATAGAATGATCGCCGTGTCTGGGGTGTATCCATACCGTATATGAAATCTCTAAATAGTTGTTTGAATAATAGCTTTTTAATCTTATCCTGAAAAGGGTAAAATGTTAGCTAAAACACAAAGTTATGTTGCATGATATGTATGATGTAATAGAATGCGTTTCATCAATGTTTATGCTATATGAATGTAATGGATGTGCATGTAAGCTGATTAGCTGTCTTGTGGAGGAAAATAAATCCTTGATAACTGGAGATAATGAAATCTTTGACTGCTTCCGGAGGAAGTAAATTCCTGACCGATGCTGAGGATTCAAAAATCTTTGATTGTTGAAGATGAGAAATCCTTGCTGACTGCTTGGGGATTAAAGATCTTTGATTATTGAGAATGAGAAATCCTGGGACCACTGCTGGGGATTGAAAACCCTTAGTGATTTGTGGGGATTTAACAAGAGCTTTGACAACTTCTGCGGGGAATGAGAATTCTTTATGACTTTCCTGGGAAATAAGGAAAACTCTGAAAATCTCTACTGGGGAATTAAAACCTCGGAGGCTTCAAGTGGAGAAATAAGAACTAGAATCCTTGTCTGTTGGGAAGTAACTCTATGGGGATAGTGTTTACTTGGCCGGGGAAATCAGGAGCTTGGGTTGTACGCCAATCCACTGGGGAAGTTGGGGAAAATTGAATGGTTCCTAATGGGGATTGATAGTTTGGAAATTTGACTTCGCTGGGGAAGAAGGTTTTAGAATATTCTAGCTCCGTTAGGGATATGTATTTCAGGGTTTTCGGGCTCCACTGGGGATCGGGAGTTTGGAGACTTAACTTTGATGGGAATTCTGAAACTTAACTCCGCCGGGGGATAAAGTTTAGAACACACTGGCTCCGCTGGGGATCTTGAAATTTAACTCTGCTAGGGATGTATACTTAAAGGTTTTAGCTTTGTTAAGGATCTGAATAATGTACTGTAGGGGATTTCTTCTGGAATAGCACAAAGATATCTTCCTACACCTTCAACCTATCAGTAATTATCCTTTCTCAATTTCGTTTTATTTGTAAGTAGTGATTATATTCAAATGCATATGCCTATTTAACAAAACTTTGGACGTTTTCAAATAAAACACAAGTGTAAAAAGAAAGGAAAGGCAAGCAAATTTCTGCACTTTGAAGTATCTTTGTATTAACTTTTGTAAGTATTTTTGTACAAAGGAGATAGACATCCTAGTAAGAGAATGTTGTCGAAAATTTGAGAAAAAATTTATACAAAAAGAAAGATGGCTATGTGTGAAAATTCCATGGGGTTCCCATTCTGCTATAGCCTTCACAACTCTGAGCATCTTGTCCATTCATTGCTTCGTTCGCAGATGATTGGATTGATCAGAAACCTGGCGTTTGGTCGTGAAGAGATTATTCTTAAAGGATCCGACGAGACATAGTCATACGCTTTAATTCCCTAACTTTTGCATGGACCGTCCTTTCGGGTTTTCGATCCACCGGGAAACCCTTTTTTGCCTAAGTCGCCCTTTCGGGTTTTCAACTTGCCGGGTGTACAGATTTTTTTGTTTATCCCTAATTTTTGCCTGAACCGCTCTTTCGGGTTTTCGATTCACCGGAATGTCCATTTTTGCCTAAGTCGCCCTTTCGGGTTCTCAACTTGTCGGGTCGTTTTATGCGTAGTATCTTTTGACTATGTCTGCGTTCGCAGGGTGCGGCAAGTCGTCGCCGTCCATGGTGGTCAGAATCATTGCCCCACCAGAAAAGATGCTCTTGATCACAAATGGTCCTTCGTAAGTAGGAGTCCACTTGCCCCTGGGATCACTTTGCGGCAAGATGATCCGCTTGATTACAAGATCTCCGACTTGATATACTTGATGCCTGACTTTCTTGTTGAAGGCCTTGATCATCCGTTTTTGATACGCCTGACCATGAAAAACAGCAGTAAGTCGCTTCTCGTCGATCAAGTTAAGTTGATCAAGCCGGGTCTGAATCCAATCGTCTTCACTCAAACCAGCATCCTTCATAATCCTCAAGGAAGGAATCTGAACTTCCATAGGTAGAACAGCTTCCATGCCATATACCAAAGAAAAGGGGGTTGCCCCTGTTGAAGTACGTGTCGTGGTACGATATCCATGCAGAGAAAACGGTAACATCTCATGCCAGTCCTTGTAGGTGACTGTCATCTTTTGAATGATCTTCTTGATATTTTTGTTCGCGGCTTCAACAAAACCATTCATCTTCGGCCGATAGGGAGATGAATTGTGATGATAAATCTTGAACTGCTCGCACAGAGCGGTGATCATAGTGTTGTTCAAATTTGTACCATTGTCCGTCATGATCCTGTCGGGGATACCATACCAGAATATGAGGTTCTGCTTGATGAAGCGGGCAACCACATTCTTTGTAACAGAGGCGTAGGAAGCTGCTTCGACCCACTTGGTAAAATAATCAATAGCGACCAAGATGAAGTGATGTCCATTGGATGCCGTAGGCTTGATCTCTCCAATCATGTCAATGCCCCAAATTGCGAATGTCCAAGGAGCTGTCAGAACGTTGAGAGGAACAGGAGGAATATGTACCTTGTCAGCATAGACTTGGCATTTGTGGAAAGTACGGGAATGTTGATGATAATCAGCTTCCATGGTAGACCAGTAGTAGCCTGCCCTTAGAATCTTCTTACCCATCGTATGTCCGCTTAAGTGGGTTCCAAATGTGCCACTATGTATCTCGGTGATGATCAACTCTGCTTCAACCTTGTCCACACAACAAAGTAGAACACAATCATGGTTGCGCTTATAAAGCATGCCATTGCTTAGGAAGAACTTGGCAGCAAATCTCCTTAAGAACTTTTTGTCATTGACGGAAGCTCCTTCAGGGTATTCTCGAGTCTGGAGATACCTTTTGATTTCATGAAACCAGGGTTGTTCCACTACTTCTTCGGTATTAATCTCATGACAGTGCGCAGGTTCGTCCATTCGCTCGATGGTGATTTGGGGAGCCTCGTTATCCCAGTTGAGTTTAAACATGGAAGACATTGTAGCCAGAGCATCTGCTAGCTGATTTTCTTCTCGCGGGAAGTGCTCGAAAGTAATCTGCTCAAAATGAGGCAACAATGTCAAGACATGTTCTTTGTATGGGATAAGATTAGGATGTTTAGTGTCCCACTCTCCTTTGACTTGACTGATAACCAAAGCCGAGTCCCCAAATACGACCAAAGATTTAATTCCCAAGTCTATAGCAGCCTTGAGACCAAAGATGCAAGCTTCATATTCAGCCATATTGTTGGTACAGCTGAAGCAAAGTCGGGCGGTGAAGGGTTTATGGCAACCTTCCGGAGAAATGAGTACCGCACCGATACCATTGCCAAGTGCATTTGAAGCACCATCAAAGTACAGGGTCCATAAGAATCCTTGTTCAGGTCCGTCATACGGTCCGTTACCTTCAATGTTGTCCAATGTCATGATGTCCTCGTCAGGGAAGTCGAATCTCATAGATTGGTAATCTTCGACGGCTTGATGAGCTAGATGGTCAGCTAGTACACTCCCTTTTATAGCTTTTTGGGTAGTATATTGGATATCATACTCAGTCAGAATCATTTGCCATCTAGCGATTCTTCCAGATAAAGCATGCTTCTCAAAGATATACTTGATCGGATCCATCTTGGAAATCAGCAAAGTGGTATGAGTCAACATATACTGCCTTAGCCGGAGAGCAGCCCATACCAAAGCGCAACAAGTTTTCTCAAGCAGTGAGTAGCGAGTCTCACATTCGGTAAACTTTTTGCTAAGGTAATAAATGGCATGCTCTTTTCGGCCAGACTCGTCATGTTGGCCCAGTACGCACCCCATTGAGTTATCCAAAACAGTTAGATACATGATTAACGACCTTCCTTCGACGGGTGGCATCAAAATAGGAGGTTCCAGTAAATACTCCTTGATCTCATCAAAAGCAACTTGACAATCATTGTTCCATTCAACTACCTGATCTTTCTTCAACAGCTTGAAGATTGGCTCACAGGTAGATGTTAAGTGAGAGATGAACCTCGCAATATAGTTTAAGCGTCCCAAGAAACCTCTAACCTCCTTTTCAGTGCGAGGGGCAGACATTTCTTGTATAGCTTTGACTTTAGCAGGATCAACCTCAATTTCTTTGTTGCTGACGATAAATCCCAAAAGTTTACCAGACCTAACTCCAAAAGTGAACTTGCTCGGGTTTAGTCTGAGCTTATACTCCTTCAATCTGACAAACAGCTTCTGCAGATTATCGAGGTGTTCTTCCTCTGTCTGTGAACGGGCTATCATGTCGTCTATGTAGACTTCAATCTCATGATGTATCATGTCATGAAATAAAGCTACCATGATGCGTTGATAGGTTGCCCCGACATTCTTCAGTCCGAATGGCATCACTTTGTAGCAGAAGGTACCCCATTGCGTAACAAAAGTAGTCTTCTCCATGTCTTCGGGGGCCATTTTGATCTGGTTGTATCCCGAGAATCCATCCATGAAGGAAAATACCTTGTGTTGAGCTGTGTTGTCAACCAAGATGTCGATGTGTGGCAGTGGAAAATCATCTTTAGGGCTAGCCTTGTTTAAATCCCGATAGTCCACACACATTCTGACTTTGCCGTCCTTCTTAGGTACGGGCACAATGTTAGCAACCCATTGTGGATAGGAAGTAACAGCCAGAAAGCCAGCGTTGAATTGCTTCATTACCTCAGCTTTGATCTTCTCAGACATGTCGGGCCTCATTCGGCGGGTCTTTTGTTTGATCGGTGGACAGTCTTCTCTTGTAGGGAGACGGTGAACCACGATATCTGTATCTAGTCCCGGCATGTCTTCATAGAACCAGGCAAAGATCTCAACATATTCGTTCAACAACTGCACTAAGCGCTCTTTGATACTTGGTTCCAGGTTGGCACCCACCTTTACCTCTTTCTTGTCTTCCTCTGTTCCCAAATTGATGGTCTCTAGCAACTCTTCGTGGGGCGGAATAGCCCTTTCCTCTTGTTGCAGAAGTCTGGCTAGCTCTCCAGGCACTTCACAGTCTTCATCACCTTCGTACTCGGCATGATTGACCAAATCTTCAGAGTCACTGAAGGCTAAAGCAGAATAGTCACCCATGGAATCCGGAGTGGATGGGTACCTGCATTTTGTGAGTGTGGGTGTGTGTAAGGGATAGCCATCCTTAAACAAAACGAAATGTAAAAGGAAAGAAAATGAGCATAACAGTTTATAGATGAAAACTTCCAATGATTCATTTAAACATGGCATATGATAATGAACAAATCAAACCCTTACAAATGGACCTATATTCCCCGGGTAAGGCATAAGGCGAAAAGAGTGTGTACGAATTGTTTAATTATTACAGACCAAAATAGGAAATTGTTCATAGATAAATTATTGGTTGATGAAAGTGATGGGAACGAGGTCTTTCGCTTCCCAGTTTCTTAATCCTCCTTCGACGGTTGGAAAGATCCAATCTTCAAAGTTGTCTTCTTCATCATCATCTTCTAAGGCATTAATTCCATGGTGAGTGATTTTTACGGGTGGTCCTCCAGCCCTGGAGCGACGCACAACTTTCTGGCCAGCAGCAGTAAAACCTAGTCCGAACTTGTCTGTCTTGTGAGAAAACTCAGGCAGTCTCCCCCACATTGTACTCCTTCCTTCTTTGATTACAGCCTCTGCATCTTTGAGGCATGCCATCCTAGACACAGACTTGGAAATAATAGGCACATCAATCATTGTCTTCACAACTACGACTTCAAGAGAAACTTCCTCAAAATGTTGGAAAGGCGTTTCTCTGAATTCGCCATCCAACTCCACATAGTGGAAGGAGTTGAGGTGACTTATAATGTACTCTTCCTCACCGTGAACCGTTATAATCTTACCCTGAACAGGATACTTTAGCATTTGGTGTAAAGAGGAGGTAACTGCCCCAGCATAGTGGATCCACGGCCTTCCCAACAAGCAAGAATATGAAGGACGGATGTCCATCACATAAAAGGTGGAGTTGAAAATTTTTGTGCCCACTTTGATAGGAATGTCCACTTCTCCATGAACCATCCTCTTAGAACCGTCGAAGGCTCTAACAACGATGTTACTAGGCTTCAGGGTCAAACCTTCGCAGTCCAGTCTATCCAACGCCTTCTTCGGTAGTACATTCAAAGATGAACCGGTATCCACCAAGACATGGGAAAGTGTGGTTCCCCTGCATTCTACTGAGACATGAAGCGCGTCGGTCTGTTTCCTTCCCTTAGGGGTCAAATCAGCATCGGAAAAACCAAGACCATTGTCAGCAGTAAGGCTAGCCACGCACTCTTGAAACTGGTCAACCGAAGTTTCTTGAGGCACGTGTGCCGTCTTTAAGAATTTTATTAAGGCCTTAGCATGAGCCTCAGAGCAGAGTAGAAGAGCCAACATGGAGATTTTGGAAGGGGTCTGCCCTAGCTTCTCCACGACATCGTAGTCGCTCTTTTTGATTATCTTTAAGATTTCTTCCATTTCTTTCTGGGTGGTTTTGGGGATTAGCACAGTCTGAGCCTTCATCCTGACAGGCGCTTCTAGTATCCCCTTACCCTTATCGGTGGTATCAACAGAGGGTCTAACTTCAGGAGTATCCAATTCTTCAATTATCGGGCTTTGCACATATGGCTTAATAGGCACAGAAGCTTTCGAGGGTCCGAAGACTGCTCGTGGAGGAGAAATCTCCGGAGAGAAAATCCTTCCGCTGCGAGTTATCTTGCTTGTTCCCGCAATGTTCCCTATATCAGGGGTTTCGTCATCAGAATTCTCTTGGACTGATTCAATCTGTTTGATACCATGATAGAAGATTTCTCCTCCGTAGTTCCATGGTATCGTTTTGTTAGATTCATACGGGACAGGCCCCGGCATGGTGATTTTCAACGGCACAAACTTAGGATCAGGCATAATCTTGACAGGCCTTTTGCAAGCCTTGGGAAGACTGTCGGAGATGGTTATTATTGCAATGTCATTGGTAGAAGTAACAAAAGTGGTAGGAGTAACAAGAGTAAAGGTATCAACAAGAGTCTTTTGAAAGAGTATCTCTTGGGTATCCATCAGGCGTTGGATGCCTGATTTCAACAGTGGGCAGTCAGCTCGTATGTTTAAACAAAAGTAACAGTCTTTTCCACAGCCTGGGAATATCCCGGCTCTTATCAAATTCACTTTAATCACTGGTAAGGGAGTCAAAAGGTCAGCAAAATTGGTAAAATGAAGATCTTCTATAACGGCATGAACATTATGACCGTGCTTGGGCATTGGGGCAGAAATCACATTCGGCTTTTCGGGCGTATCGAATTCTACCTCCTTGGCGTCGATCAGGTCTTGGATTTTATTCTTAAGAGCCCAACAGTTGTTGGTATCATGCCCTACACTGTCAGAGTGGTAAGCACATTTTGCATTGGAGTGGTAATATGGGGAAGAGGTATTAGGGTTCTTTGGCACTTCCTTCAAATTGGTAAGATTCAACTTTAGCAGATGAGGGAGTACTTGAGCCGGTGTCATGTTGATTCGGGTGAACTGCCGTTGTGGCCTTTCTACCCTTTGCTGATTAGATCTTGGCTGATTGCTGCGAGGTTGATCGGTTGAAGAGTTTTGGATCATCACAGCCCCCACCGTTGGTCGGCGCTCGACTCTTCCTTGGTTTTTCTGAGAATAAACAGCAGAAGCTTCCTTCTTAGCTGGGAAGGTCTTCTTAATAGCATTGGACGCAGCGGCATCTTTCTGAATCTTACCACTTTTAATGCCAGCCTCGACCCTTTCACCAGTCAGAATTAATTTGGTGAATCCTGCAGAGGAACTCCCGATTAAATGATTGAAGAAAGGGCCAGACAGGGTCCCTAAAAACATGTCAACCAACTCTCTATCCGACAATGGTGGCTACACCCTTCCAGCTAGATCACACCACTTCTGGGCATACTCCTTAAATCCATCGTTAGAAGCCATACCCATACTCTGTAGTTGAGTACGAGTAGGTGCTAAATCAGCATTGTATTGGTATTGTTGGTAGAAAGCAGCAGCTAAATCTTCCCAGTTATGAACCTCAGACCTCTCAAGTTGATAGAACCAGTCCAATTGTGTGTCTGACAAACTATCTTGGAAAAAATGGACCCAAAGATCTTTATCAGAAGAGTGGGGTTGGATCTTTCTGACGTAGGATCTCAGATGCATCTTTGGACAGGACAAACTGTCATACTTAGCAAATGTAGGAACTTTGAACTTGGGAGGAATGACGATCCCAGCGACCAACCCTAGTTCTTCGAAATCTAAACCGGGTACCCTTTGCAACTCCATGGCTGCCAACCGATCCTCAAGATTTTTAAATTTATCATCCGCCGGGGGATATTGCTGTTCGGAGTAATCTTCATCCTCCTCTTCTTCTTCTTCTTCAACCTCAAATTCAGAAGGCATCGCAGTTCCTTTTCCTTTACCAGCCCCTTCATCAAACGTTGAGGGGAACTCGAGAACTTTTCTAGCATGGTTTTCAAACCTCCTTCCCATAATGACCACACCAGGTCTTTTCTTCTTTTTCTCTTTATCTTTCTCCAACAGTGCATTAAGGTCCTCTTGACCCTTTGCTAAGGTCATGAGGAGTTGCTGGAATTGCGAATTATGTGCTTGCAGATCCTTAACCGTCTGCTCCAAATCCATCTTGCTGAAATAAACAACAGAAAGATAAGGAAACCTGGTGTGAAGACCTGTTTATGTATATGATGAATGATATGTTATTCATGTAATGCATTCAAGGATTCAGAAATTCAAATTTGTTGCAAACAAAAAGAACACACGTCATATTAAGAAGAAATTTGTTAGTACATAAATGCCCTATGGGCAAAATATTACAAAATTCTTAATGTAAAAAGACATTGCGCATCCTCTTTGGTGCGATGTAAGTGTTGGGAGTTTCCTTCTCATGAAGTCGACGATTAAGCTCCAAAACCTTCTTCTCACTGGCATAGAAGCTGGCTTCAAAAGTATTTTGTTCTTCTTTGAGTTGGATCCAACTCTTTTGCAATTCTTCCAATGATGTTGGCATGTCAGGATGTAGGAGGGTGTATGGAACCTCTCCTTCCATAACAGGCTCTTTGATCACGGGGAGAATGTGAGGATATGGCATCATAAGATTCTGGGCGCGGGTTCGTACCCACTTAAGATAAGGCTCAAGGAGGATGGAATTCTTGTGCCCCAGTGTCTTACTATCCACCTTGTTGGGCAACCTCCAAGCTCTGATGAATCTTTGTCGAAGCCCTTGCGCATCATTGTCGAAGTTAAAATCCAAGTCAGGAATCAGCATTTCATGAGGGCCATCCCTCCGAGCATATCCAAACTATCTTAGAGCTAAACAGGGGTTGTAGGTAATGCCTCCCTTAATGCCAAGTAGTGGGACATTAGGGAATTCCCCACAATGATCAATGATGATGACATTTTCTCTGGACCGAGAACACCAATGAACATCAGAATGTGTGAGGGTCATCAACCGTTGTGACCACCTTAAACCCTGCTCATTCTTCAAAACTGATTGTGGAAGGTGAGAAATAAACCACCTTGCTAGAAGAGGAGTACAGCACATGAGAACACCTTTTTTCCTCATTGTTCGTGTGTAAAATGAGAATAGGATGTCCCCAAGCAATGTAGGTACAGGATTCCGAGATATAAAAATCTTGACAGCATTCACATCTATAAGCTGATCAGGGTTTGGGAACAAGACCAACCCATAGATGAGAAGTGCTACAATCTCCTCAAAAGCTTGTAGATCTAGAGAATTCCAGCAATCTTGTGCCTTCTCAAACAGGAACTTTGCCAAGAAACCCTTGACACCACTTCTGGTTTCCCAATGACCTTTGATATCAAATGGTTGCAAGTGTAAGGCTTGAGCAAAATCTTCAGGCTTTGGTTCTTTTTCCGTACCGTTGTAGGGTAGTTGATGAAGAATATGAATTCTCAGGAGTTGAGAAAATTCCTCCAAAGTAGGTACTAGTTGGTAATCAGGGAATGTGAAACAATGGTGTAGGGGGTCAAAGAACTGGAAGAGAACTTTCACCATGTCTTCTTCAATGTTGGAGTTGACCAAGTTGAGAAGTCTACCATGTCTTTCACTGAAGAGAGAATTCTCTGGAATTTTGGAAGTAAGCTCCTTGAGTTGAGGAGGGATTCTCACAAGGTTGACTTGTATTGTTTTCCTGCGAAGAGATTCCATGACCTACAAAACAAGAACAAAGATGAAGATCCAAACCCTTGAAATGGTTAGTGGATGCATATGATGCTTTATTATGTTCATGATGTATGCACAAGCATATGTACAAACAAGTCACACAAGATCCTAATTCCAGGCTTGCATGAGGTTTCATAGGTAAGTACCCTCTTGAAGTTAGTTGGCTCAACCTGTCCTATAAATAGTAACTGGGTTCTAAGGAGCTCAATATCACTGGATTATTTTCTGTGTTCATTGTTTTGGTTTAGCCACTTAACTGGCGACCAAAATATTCCAAGAAAACAACCCTCAATGAGTGTAGTATCGAGTATCTACCAACTTCGGACTGCACCAAAGCCGGTCATCTCACTACCCCTAAAAAAAGGCCAAGATGGTCAAGTAAGGTTCTAAGAGTTCATTAGTGCTTCATGATATCACTCTGCGGCCCCGTATTCTCTTTGATTGACTCAAAGGCTACCGGTACTCACAAATATGTTGCACTAATATAGCTATTGCTTCCACCATGTCGGTATACCCTGCACAGTTTCCACAACGTATTGCTATTTACCTATGAATGTTTCCCAAATCCGGGTAGAGGATTTCAAGCCCAAACAAGAGAACCAAATGTAAAGCAATCAAAGCAATCAAGATATGCAAAGGTGATCTAAACCCTAAGGTTACTCCACTTTTAAAGATTTCCCCAGCAGAGTCGCCAGTTCTGTGATACGGTGGGAGAACTGACTTGAGGTTTTGCGTTTGTGTTCGCAAATGTTTCGGTTTAGCAAGAGTCGCCACCGACTTTTTATTTTATCCTAAGGAAAGGTCAAAAAGCACAGGAAAGACCTTTGAGATGTTTTCTTGGGTTCGGGGAGTAGATTATAGAAAGGGAAGGTATTAGCACCCTTTTTATCCATGGTTATCCATGGGCTCTTAGTTACTTGTTTAGATCACTTGCTTTGCTTTTCAATTGTTTGAAATGGTGCTTTTCAATTGTTTGAAATGGTGCTTTGTGTGTGGTTTTGAAAGATGTTTTTGAAAAGAGGCCATTATTGTGGCAACCTTTGTAATGATTCTTGTTTGAATGTATACAAATGTGTTTTTGTCTTTTGAAAAGTTTTCAATGTTTGAAAGTTGGATCTTGA
This sequence comes from Vicia faba, assembly GCA_948472305.1. NCBI lineage: Eukaryota > Viridiplantae > Streptophyta > Magnoliopsida > Fabales > Fabaceae > Vicia > Vicia faba. The sequence goes on along the minus strand of OX451736.1, from coordinate 1,525,852,329 downwards.
AATTGTGTTGTGAAGTGTGTTTAAAAATAGCAAGGATGTTTTTGCAAGTTTTTGATCAAGTAACTAAGAGTTATCTACCCTATTTTACTCAAAGATCTTTCTTACGTTTTAAACCCTTTTAACAGTGTTATTTCACCATTGCATTTGGTGAACAACCTTGTGTTAGGATGTTAAACGGGACAGGCGCGGGTCATCGTATAGACCATGATAACAATTGTGTCAAGTATCTTTGGCAATTTTCTTAAGGGACTTGATCATTTTTGTTTAGGCAACTCAGATAGCGTCATCGAGGGACTATGATCTTTTGTTTTGTTTTTGTTTTGCCAAAGTACTTAACATGCATACCATGGCCCACTTTTGAAGGCAACAAGTGGATTGTAACCCTAGGGATGCAAGTGTGCATTGTGTTTGTTTTTCATGCATTTTTATCTTTGATTAGGTCAAACTATTTGTTAATTTGATTTTGCATACAAACCCTAATTCTCTAATCATGGCATAATTGAAAGCGTTTAAGTGCGAAAATTTAAATTCTAAGCTATTATAACATGATTATGGGGATGGGGGTACAATTTTGAATAGGGGGATATTTGACAAGAAATATAAACCCTAGATTACTATTACATCCAAATTGAATTATAAATACATCAATATTTAAATGTACAATATTTAAATGTACAATATTTAAATGTACAATATTTAAATAAACAAGATAAATAAATATTAAATAAAATGTATTATGCAAAAAAGAAGTTTTTATTTGTTTATGTATGTAAAGTATTTTTTAATGTGAAAAAGGTGTAAAGAAATAAAATAAAAAATTAGATTTTATTTAATTAAGGGGTAAACCCTAATTTACCTTAAGAAAATAATGTTATATATTATTTATATACAAAAATATATTAATATGTACAAAGATGAAATATATTGAAGAAAAGGTATTTTTTAGTATAAATAATAATAAAAATAAAAATGTAATATTTTGTATTTTTATTCTAAGTTTTTTAATAAAATAAAAGTATATATGTATATGTATATATATTAAATATATTAAATATGTATAAAATAAAATAAAATATTTACAAAAATAAAATATATTCAAGAAAATATTTTCAGTGTGAATAAAAATAAGAAATAAAAATAAAAGCATTATTTACATTATTTTTAAATTTAAACAAATAATGTAAAAGTATATAAAAATGTTTTAATGTTAGAAATAATAGAATAAAATGCCAAATAAATGTAAAAAAAATGTGAAAATATTTTTTAGCATTTTTTATATTTGGAAATAAATAAACAAAGTCAGAAATGAAATTAAAATACAAAAATGACAAAATATAAAGAGAATGGGTCAGGGGGTGCATTTAGCAAAAGAGGGGTGCAGACAACAAGAAGGCCAGGCCCAGCCCAGACTTCATCTTCAACCTCCAGAATATTTGAAAATACGCGCGCGCCTGTACAAACTGCTAACTCCTGTATTTGTGATCTTTTTCCAAAACTCAAAACATGAAACTTGTAGAGCATCAAACCACGATTCTAACCATATAAAAAATTTAATCTAACTCTCAAAGACCAGAGAGAATTTCTCTGGCCCTAAAATCTGACCTAGTTTTTTCAACATGTTCATGGATGAAATTCTCTTAGCACGTTTAATATAAATGAAAACTGAGCATATGTATGGTTTCATGGCAATGAGTACTACATCTTTCATTCACAAACCTAAGGCTAAATGTTCCTAAATAGAGAGATAGAAGTTTGAGAAATACCTGTTTCAGTCAAGCTCGAGTATGGAAATACAACAGCTTTCAGTGAGGCCTGAGGTTCTTTTGAGCTTGCTTGATGTTCCTTTGACCTTTCCCAATGCTTGGCTTGCTTTAAAATGGTCTGAATCTCTCTATAGAACTTAACCTGCATAAGCTTGAAACGAAAATGGTGAACACTGTAAATGGAGTTACAGTTGACAATGGAGGCTTGGGATAGCTTGAGTGAGTTGAGTGGAAGGTATTGGAACAAGTTTGAGGCCAAACGCACGAGTGGTTTGTGTGATGGATGTGAATCTGCAGGGAGTGCCCTATTTTGCAAGAAGAATGTGATTTGGTGTTTTGGAAGGCTTGAGGGCTCAAAAAATCGTGTTTCTGGCTCAAGGCAATGCACCAAACTTGTTTGGAATGTTGGCTAAAGTTGATTATATCAGATGCTCAAGTTATGTCCTTTTGGCAAGTTGACTTGTTTTGAAAGAAAAGTGTGAAGTGAAATGAGGTAGGCCTGTACAGGCTATCTCCAAGCATGCACAAGTTTCTTGTACCTTTGCCTGAGTTTGTGGAACTTGTTTGCTGCAAAGAAAGAGGTCCAAGGCTCAAGAGAAGCAATGTTGACATAAAGTTGCCTTTATGCAAATGGAAGTGCTACCTTTATGCCAAAAATGGATTTGTTCATTGTACCAAGCTCTAATGGTCAGAATAACACCAATGTCTAATGATTTTGCATTCAATTTTTGAGTGTTGAAGGGTTTATAGACCTGTAATTAATTACAAAGCTAGTTTGGACAGATTTTGCAACTTGTATGAACATGTATTGGCCATGGATACAAAGTGAGTTTTTTCCAACTTCAAGCATTCGATTCTCCCTAACCACAAATGTGTTGTAGGAGTTCTTGGATAATTTGGAAAGCTTGCAAAATGTACTATAATCCATCTTTGAAATGCAACTTGAGACTCCAAGTGGAACTATGTGAAAAATGGCCAAGAAGATGGGTCAAAATCCTGCCTAAACTAGGGCAAAATTTCTCCAAGTTAAAAGTTTTAGGGACCCTTGTTCCAAAAATCATAACTTGAGATCCAAGCTTCTTTTGAGAAAACTTTGTGAATAAAAGTTGTAGACTTTGTGGAGGACTACAACTTTCATGTTGTAAGTTTTGTTTGAATCCATTTTCATCATGGTGAAAATGTGGTGCAAAGTTAGGAAAAATTAAGAAAATTTCATAACTTAGAAAATTTCTAAGTTATGAAAATTTTCAATTTCAAACCCTAATTTGCAATTTTGGATTTCTTGATGAACAAGTTTCATAATTTGACATATCTTGATGAAAAATGACCCTTGGCACTTGATTTTAACCAAAAAGTCAAAGTTTGACTTTTTAGTGTACAGTCAAATTTTGATCAGTTGACTGAAAAATTCATCTGTCAATCCTATGCATTTGAGATCTTTTGAACTTGTTGAATAGGTCAAGATAATTTCATTGAGTCCTTGAGTCCATGATTGAACTTGATTTTCCATTGGTTAGGTCAAACAATCAAAAATTGCCTTTGTACAGTCAAAACCCTAAAAATGACCATTTTGCCCTTTTGGTGATCTGATCAAATTTCTTGTGGAATTATGGTCCAAACTTGATCAAATGGTTCATATGAGTTAATAATGTTGATGTGGGTCAAAATTCATGAGGTTTGACTGTAAATTGGTCACAGTTGACTTTTTCCCCAATACAGTTGATTTCTAGGTCAACTGTCCAATTGAATGGGCCAAAATTTGATTCAAGGCTTGAAACTTGGTATGGGTAAACTTATGAGTCCAACATGAGGTATGAAAGTCAATTTGGGTATTGTAGGTCAAAATATCCCTGTGCAAACTCAAACCCTAATTTAGGTCAACAGTGCAAGGAGGTGTCTTGAGCAGAGCAAACCCTAGCTTGATCTTGAATTCCAAAAGTCTTGTGATGAGGAATGTTGATAAAATGAGATGGTAAATTTTGGGGTACAACACCTGCATTATCTCAGCCCCATATTTTCACATAATTAGCACATGAGAGTTGCATAAAAAAAATGCAATGGAAGAACATACCCAAACATTTCAAATTTTATTTGTTTTTCCCCCCAAAACCCCAGCAAGACTCTTCTATAAATAAGCTGTTTCACAACACACAAAGGGGGGGGGGGGATTTGGGCTAGGAAAAAGGATAAGAAAATAAAAAAGAGAGATGAGAGAACACGATTGTTGAAGCCTTAAAACACTCTTAAATCCAGAACCAAAAAACAACACCTCTATTTTTCTTTCGAACTCAAAAACATTCAAGACAACAACTAAAGTTTGAAACCCAAATTCCAGCTTCAAGGTAAGTCTTCTTGACTTTAAACCCTTCGTTTCAAGCATCATTGATGATTCATCTTCGAAGATAACATGTAATAATCATTACATTAAAAGCTAACCTTTTGTTTGTCTTCCTTTCTTGTCAATTATATGTTAAGAACTAACATGTATAAACCATAAAACAATGTTGGAGTGAAAAAATTACAGCATGACTCGACACCAATCCTTAGGATTCGACACATACTGCTTTACAGGTTCAAACAGAAGGGAAAAAGGGTGTGTGATTCGACACATAATATTATGCTTCGATTTGGAATTACAGGGTCGAAAGAAGGATATGTTCGATGCGTATAAGCATGCTTCAGCACATGCTTCGACACCTGACGTCGAAAGATTTGTTTTTCTCTCTCTCTTTTGCGTTGTTTTTTTACATATTTCATATATTTTCTTCATAGCTATTCAATATAGTTTGTAATAGATAATTAGGTTTAATTTCTTGCAATCCCCATTTGCACATTTGTATCCCCCATCTCCCAAATGATGTAATAGCGTAGAATATTTATTTTCCGCAATTTTATCGCTTTTATAAATGTTAGTAATTAGGGTGTGAACGACAAGATAAAAAACCAAACTTAGAAAATCCTAATCCAAAATAAGACAATGCATGAAAAATAAACACTTGCACACTTACACCTCTAGGGTTAACTCCACTTGTTGCCTTGAGAAAAATAGTCATGATGTGCATGTGATCCATCTTAGCAAAAATAATAAAAATACAAGATCATAGTCCCTCGATGACGCTACGAATATTTCCTTACAAATGATCTTAGTCCCTTAAGAGAAATGCTAAGATATCTCACAATATTTCCATTCATGACTATACGATGACCCACGCCTATCCCTTCACATCCAACGATGGGGATTCTTACCAAATCAATGGTAAGATAGACACATCTAAAGGAGGAGGAAAATAACAAAGACCTTTTGAGTAGGCAGGACACTCGTAGTTACTTGCTTACAAACTAAAACCATTTCCACACTTACACTTTCAAAACATCTTTCATAAACAAACATCTCTTTGAACTATTTTCAAAACCAACACTTTGTATACATTCTTATAGAGAAGAGAATCATTACAAAGTTTGCCGAAACAAAGGCTTTTTCAAAATACGTTCAAACTTGCACCCATCACAAAACACATTTTCAAACAAAGCATTTTCAAGTGATCTAGTAAGCAACTAAGAGCCCGCAGATAACTATGGATGAAAAGGGTGCTAACACTTTCCCTTTTCATAACCTACCCCCCGAACTCAAGAAACTATCTCAAAGGCCTTTCCTGTTCTTTTCAACCTTTCCTTTATTGGATAAAAGAAAAGTCGATGGCGACTCTTTCTATCCGCAACAATTGCGATCAACACAAAACACCCAAGTCAATTCTTCCACCGTATTACAAATACCGTGAAAGGTAATTCAAAATCTCAAAATAAAAGAAAGAACATAATCATCCAAAGAAACGATCCCAACCCCGATGTTACATATCAGAGCAAGACCCACTTATTCAATATGAAATAAACACTCTGAAGCTATCCTCTAAGCTTCAACAAACTATTCCTGATTACCTGCTAGTTACCCAGGTATCGAGGCAACATTTCCAAGCAGAAAGGGTGAGTAATCACAAAATATTATAAAAGATATACGGAATAGATATAGTAGTACAACAACAATAAATCATAATGGATTCCATATATCATCATATTTCATAAATTATACTCACACTTTCACATCATCAATACACATTAATTATATTATTATATCATCACATTTTAACATCAAACACCACTGAAATCACAATGTCATCAACATCACTTAATTAATCATTATGCAATGTCACGTATAATTCAATACAACATCATTGACTCATGCACATGGTACCAAAACTTCACTAATGACCAAGTCATCTTTCTCCAAATATCCCCACCATATGATCAATTCCCACTTGGAACCAGAGCACTTCACAAAATTGTACTCAATCTACACTATGAGATTGAGTCCATCATTGGACTAACATCCTAACAATCATCATTGGACCAACGTCCTAACATCACTGGGCTAATGCCCTAACATATGCCATAAGTGCTTGATGCACAACAACATAATAAAACATGACCACTGCTATTCAAAATGCATCATCATTCATGTAATCATCATACAATTATTTTCACACGGCATTTATACACATCAAACATGCAGTCATCAACTTCATTCATCATAACAATATCAATTACTTCATAATACAACATAGCATCATCATAGCAACATAAATTCATCATTTACACATACATCATAATGAATTAATCACTCAACCGTCCAACTCATCAAAGCATAGATACTGGAAAGTACATCATATGGTTCATTATACCACACACAATTATACTTCATCGCGTTATCTTTCTAACGCATCAAATGACGCGCAAACGGAGTCTTGAAACCCAAGTTATGACACTTTAAAAATCACGTCTGCTGCTCCTCGCCCGACAAGGCTAGGGAGACAACCCTTCCCTCATAAAATTTCGAGAGGCCCTATTTTTCTCCCATTTCCCTCGCCTCTCATTCATCTGGCGAAGCTTGCCTTTGCCAACTTGTTCGCTCGATGAAGTAGGAGCGAGTGTCACCCTTCATATAATTTCCAGAACCTGCCAAAAATTATCCTTCTCTCTCGTCTCACTCTCGCCCGGTGAAGTCTGGGTGAAGATGCTTCGCCCAACGACTTGGGGAGCTCGTCCGACGAGGGCCCAAAAACAACTACTCAGCTGTTGCATTTTCTACACACAACCAGTCCAAATCTCTTGCAATTCTACACCATAACAGACCCGAAACTCGCATAATTTCATATGTTATCATCACACAACAACAACACATCATAATAGGCATCATATACACCAATTTATAGCATTACAACATTAATACATCACCAATTTCATCACAATCATCATGTTATCAAGTTCATCATAAAATTCCAAACAACCTACATACATCTAAACCCTATGTCAATCATAATAAAAAGGATACCCTCTTACCTTAGATCCTCCTAGCAATCAATTCTTGTTTCAAGCTCTACAGATGGTTCTCTCTCTCTCTCTCTCTCTCTCTCTCTCTCTCTCTCTCTCTCTCTCTCTCTCTCTCTCTCTCTCTCTCTCTCTCTCTCTCTCTCTCTCTCTCTCCATCTTCGTGCCCTAGTTCTTCATATTGTTCTTCTCTCTTTCACGATTACACAAAATGAACACTGACACTCACTTTTCCTTGTTTAATCCTTGAACCCTTTTTATGGTCTTCCCATCTTACCCTCACTATTATTATTATCAATAAAATAAATAGAATAAATGGTGTAGAAGTGTTATGGGCAATGTGGTAATGTTATGAGGATTAGTGTAGAAGTGTAATGTTATGGGCAATGTTTAATCCTTTAACCCTTCTAAATAACTAAAATTAATTATCTAAAATTATTAAAACACCAAATATCAATTAATTTCCACTATACTACACATAACATCACATCACACACCATATTCATCAAAACATCACATATACTCACAAATACATCACAAATACTCATCATAAATCAATTAAATAATTAAATAAATAATCTACTTATTTTTGGGGTGTTACATTAGTCACCACTGATTATCACCATAGGAAGATTGAGAAATCTTGTGGACTGCATACTCTCCAGCGTATAAGACGTAGAGCTAGTCAGGCCAAAGATCTTGATGCCGAGTCAGATGTTATCGTTACTGATGATGTTGAGTCAAAAGTGACAATATATGATGCTACATAAGTTCATGCTCAGACTAATACAAGGTTCTTATTTTGGATGATACAGAGATGCCGACTCAGGCTAATACAAAGGCATCTATTTAGGCTGACACAAATGAGGGGTACCATGGAGGACCCTGTGACTCTACCTTGCTCACTAGATACGTTGATCATGTGACATTTAGATTATGACATGGAGAAATATAATTTTTTAATTTAAGTTGTTTTTGTTTATTAATGGTTAATTGAATGTAACTGGTAATTTATGCTTGATTTGTCATATTACCACACTCCATTGAAGGTCTCCATTCATGGGTCAAAGTTGAAGAAATTCTTGATAGTGTAGATATCTAATAAGGTGAGAGAAATTGTTGGTAATATTGACATGCCGTCGTTGGTGGATTGTTCACTAGACATGTTTAACACTCCCTTGTTGTCCACTTTTATTAAGTGATGACATAAAGAGACATTTTCCTTTCGTATTCTATTCGGTGATATCACTTCTTTCCTATAACCTCATGGGCTTGGTCAACAACATAGATGATGAGGTCTATATCAAATTATCGCATATAGCACAATGTCCGTGATGGACCAATGTAGATTTTATTTATTTCATCATTATTTGTATTTCACAACTAGATTTGTATTTCGCAAATTTATATTTAAAATAATTTGATAAAATCACATACAAGATTTTTCTTGTTAATACCAAATTTTTCGTATTTGAAAGAAAATTTTAAAAGCATTTGTGTTAGAAAAAAAAGAACAATATTTTTGACATTATCAAAATATGTAGGGTGTCTAGTCTAATTTGGAGGTCACAGGTATATTTCTCTCATTAAATACAAAGAGGCCCAATTTAAAAAAATGAGACCACTAGCTTAAATGAATTAGAGGGGGAATGTAAATGTGATTCACGATATAGACAAGATCAAATCCATGTCTAAAAATATAGTCGATGTTGGATTAAATAATATATTTATCTAAGTTCTACATCGGATAATAGTAAGAAAATAGAATTTGAGTAATAATATAAATAGAGATATATAATTTGAGTTTTCTACAGCATAATAAAATATAGTTTTTTTTTAGTGTATTGAGGATTTGAGTAGTTATGTGTGTAGAGAGGATTTTCTATTTTTCTATTAAAAAATGATTTATTGAGAGAGTTTGTAATTTTTTCGTTCAAAAATTGTAGTTGAGAGACACTTTACAATTTTTCCGTTTAAAAATTATAGTTGAGAGTAGGTTTTCAATTTTTCCGTCTAAAAATTACAATTGAGATGGAGTCTGTAATTTTTCCGTTTAAAAATTATAATTGAAAAAGGGTTTGTAATTTTCTCCTTAAAAATTGAAATTTACAGTGCGCAATTTTTCCGTTTAAAAATTATAATTGAAAGAAGATTTGCAATTTTCTTCTTAAAAGTTGTAGTTTGGAAGATTTATAATTTTCTCCTTAAAAATTGCGTTATGGGAATTTGCAATTTCCTCCTTAAAATTTCAATTATATAAGAAGGTTTATAATTTTATTATTTTAAAATTAGAAGTTAAATTATAATTTTTAAATTTTATTTTTTTAATTTTCTACTTCTTTTCTTCTTTTATAGATATGCTTTGGCGAATGGGAAATTTTTTTTTTAATTTTAAAATTTTCCAACCGTGGAAACAATTAATCCATTGAAAGCTTGGAGATGGCTGAGGAAAGGAATTCCCTTCGAATTGGGGTAGAGCTGCCATTGTAGAATGAAATAAAATTGGATGAAAAGCTTAGAACATAGAGCTCAACTTTCACATTTGATTTGTTTTTTGTTTTGTTTAGAGGACTTATTTAATTAAGGTCTGGTTAATATTGAATTATTTAGACCTCAAATATATAAGATGTGGACAAGTTTTAAAGAACCCTATTGTTTGGTAGTTCTACATGGTATTCAATTATACATCAAAATGAAATAATTCCACTTTGAAGCTCTTTTTAGATTTTATTAAGTGTATGTCAGAATGTAACCACATAATTTAAAAGGCCTTTAATTTTATTTACACAGATCAATTTGATTTGAAATGAAGGTTGAATGATTCGAAAATAGATAAAATTTTGACATGACTTTAGTTATAGTTTGATTTGTTGCATTGTTGTAACATTTTGATTATATTTTTATGTGGAAGGCTTAGATTGAATGTTATTTAAAAATAAATTTAATTACTTTCGACAAAGTTATTGGTTTCACAAAAGCTTATTGATGATTGTTAGAGAGAGTTGAGTTACAACTCAAGTTGAATGTTATAGTTTGTCATTTATATAATTTTTATGTATTGTTTTGAGAAAATGTATTATGATAAAGTCTTTTGCATCTTGACATTATTTGGACATCTAAAACCATATTACTCCATTTTATATTATAAATAAATTTTATCTTTTTAAATTTATTAAATAACTAATATATTTAATATATATTTTAAAATTAAATATAATTAAGTTAACATTTTTTATCAAGAAATCTAGTGAACATATAATTCTCATCCATTGTAAGAAAAAATAACACATATCTTATTGAAATGAGAGAGAGAGAGAACAAGGTATTGAAAGACATGCATAACTTAAGTTATATTAGTCGTTAGTTTATTGCACAAATTGGCATATGGTGGATCCATATTCTAATTTTTTTCATGAGTATCACTCATTATACCCCACCCGTTATTCACGTATCTTGGCAAAATTTTATAAATATTTATAGATTTTGGATTTTAAAATTTAGACACGTCCAAAATACACAACATTCTCATGAAATATGTTAAAGTCAATATTAAAAAAAGTTGTATTTTAAACTCTCAAATACACATTGTTATTAGAAAATCAAAATAAATTTCTAACACTAACACAAATCCATCCCAAGAGTATTCAGTATTTTGAAATTCATAATATATGTTGTTATCAGAAAATTAGAAGCAATTTTAGATAAGAGATAAAGAAAGCAAAAATTAACATAAATATTTGATATCGCATAGATAAAATATAAATATTTGTTAATATTAAATCTAACTAACATGACATTTCATGGTCTAGGCATGATTAAGGACATTTCAATATCTTTAGAATATCATCGATCAATCCTGTTACTGTCGCATTCACTTCGATTAGACCATTTTTTTTATAACGTAGAAATATACTCCACATAAATCTTAAATCTCATCTGATTTCAACTCAAAGTTATTGAATTTCACATTTCATTCGTTATCAGTTGAGGGTGAATGATACTTGATCTTAATCATTCTTTGATTGTCTAGAGATTATCCAATTTAGATTTTAGAACTTCAAGAGAGATGTCATTTGTGACCATAAATTCAAGAGGAGGACTTACTCCATTGAAGCAACAGAAATCTAAGATACCAATATTAAGACATTATATGGTGTTTTTTATAGCTACATCTACATAAGAGGCATATTTATATAAGTTTTAGATTAATAAGAACCATAAAAAAGCTACTATGTCTCATGTGTCTTAGGCCATAAATAAGGAACATATAATTCTCAAAGGACAATGTCCGAATATCGAATTTTGGAGTGATCCTTTTGGACCTGGATCCTCTACAGTTTTTTCTCTGTTGCCCATTGTCCAACCTTAATTTGAACCTTTGGATTACATTTTATGTAAATTCGTCTTCTTTAATATTATTTTGTATTGCATATCAACCATTGAATTTGGAGCAGGATAATGAGTTGAAGACAAAAAGCAGGGGATAATCCATTCACGACCCTTTTATGTATGAAATAACACAATAAATATAATTTGTCTGAATTTTGAAATTTAGAGTCATCAATTATAAAAGCTGGTTTTGCAGGCAGACAATTTTATACACAGACTTCCCAATTTTTATACAAGTAATATTAGATATACATTAAACACATCAAAATATATTAAGATTATATTCTGGAATATAACAATCAAATATTACATATAAAAAATGTGTCACCGCCTAAAATGCATGGTAAGATAAAACTAAATTGCATCAAAATATGTGTCACCACTTAAATCTATATCTATAGGTCCCACCTTTTACTTTTCCTAGTTTGATTTTTTTTTTCAATTTCACTCAACTTGGCAAACTCTTCCATCTTATCCAAAAAATTATCCGCCTAACTTTCATCTTCTTTTGTGGAATGAAATATCCACTTAGGGGACGTTTGTGGTATAGGATATCCTAGTTTCAAATAAACTTGAATTTTTTTTGTGATTTTAAAAGTCATCCAATACACATAACCCGTTCGACTGGATTTTAAGGTAGGTCACTTTAAAGTGGACAAACTCTTTCATAGAAACCATATCTCATCATATTGATACACACCCTAATGTATGCACTTACTATAAGATGACTCATTTCATGGAAACACATCCATTTTTTCTCACCAGTGCTAGACCCCTAACAAACAAAATAAAAGATGCATGAATTTCATTGAAATGTTATTTTTTTAGTATAATGTTATGTATGGTTACTTATGTGCCATCATCTCTTTGATAAGATGTTGTTGGAAAAGCGTGTGATTCTCCTATCCATTCCCACAAAAGATAAAACAATGTGATAACCACAGTTATCGTCACAATTAACAATCTGGTCAATATATTCGTGCATAAAAACCAACATGTCTTCAATGTGTATCATTTTTGGTAAAAGTGGTGACAATGGTAAAAGTGGTGAAGACGATGGTGTACTAATGCGAGCACCTTTAAAAGAACTTATTCTAACATCAAACTTAATTGCTCACTGTTGAGCTATCTGAACTTATTTTATCTACTTGCTTATCATCATGATAAACATAATTTAATACGACACGAGATATATTACCGAACAACTGCGAATAAAGATTTTTATCTTTGAATATGTGTTCTAGTACTGTAATGCTTCGACAAAATGATGTTTATATCTTATTGTGTTGATTCATAATCATTTTGTTCACTGATTCCTAATCTGTACACAAATCCTCTTTACTATTTCTCAACTAGTTCTTTAATGTGGCATGACCATATTCATCTTTATTGGTTGTAGTACTTCAAAAATGTCTAACCTGATCGGTTCAAGCACAAATAATCTTCTCTTTGACCTAGTTTGGAATTGTCCTTTCAACATATTTCAAGAAATCCAAATATACCACACACACTCTTTTGAATAATTTTACATATTTAACATATAACTCTTCCAAAGAAGAAGTTATTATAGTTTTACAGGCATCCATTATGCTTTCTAATATCAAATTAGGTTTGACTATTTTTCCATCTTCACCCTTGATTTATTTGGTCCCAACCGCATACTTAAGTCTACCTCTCACATTTTTTGTTATATGATACTGTTGTACCCCAAAATTTTCTCTCTCATGTTTCCCAAGGTTTTCTCTTACATGAATGGTTACAAACACTTGCTTAAAGAAAATGATTTTTTTTGAATGATGGATATTATTTTAAAAAATTCTGGTTTTAGTGATGATGGATATTATTTTTCTGGTTTATGGTGAGTTTATGAAAGAGTATAGTGCAGAAAAATAAAGAGACACAAGCTGTTGTACCCCAAAATTTTCCCTCCCATTTTTACTCAAAACATATTCCTGGAGGTCCTCAATTGCTCAAGTTGACTAAGGATTGACCAGACAAATCCTCCTCCTAAGACAATGAGCTTCAAACTAGGGTTTCACTCCTCATCAATATGTTTGAGTTCCAAGGGTCCTAAATGACTTCCATTGACCTAATATGTTCTCAAGATCATCCATGCCAAGTTTCATGCCCTGCACAAGGAGTTTGCTCAGTCAACTGCTCAAATGCCTGAAAATCAACTATACTAGGTCAAAAGTCAACTGTGACCCTCATACAGTCAAAATTCAAGATTTTTGGTCAACATCAACATTTTGAAGTAATATCCATCATTTGATCAAGGGTTGATCATGATTCCTCAAGGAATGCCCCAAATTCATCAAAACTCAAAAGTTGCTAAATTAGGGTTTCTATAGGAAAAGTCAACCAAATTTTTACCAGGCATAACTTTCTCATACTTTATCAAAAATTTCTCATCCAAGGCTCATTTTGAAGATAATTCAATTCCCCATAACTCAACTTGAGCCCTCAAGTTCAAAAAATACACTCATGAAAAGATATATATTCAGACATTATAGGTCATTAAAAAAAGTCAACAAAAACACCTTTTGGGTCAAAGCTTCTTACATGAACATGGAAGATACAATTGAGATGAAACAAAAGAGGTTACTTATAGGACATCCTAAGCTTTCTAAAAAGTCCAAGAACACCCTCTTAGGCTCAAAATTGAGAGAGATCTGCATGGTCAAAGTTGGCCATTTTTGGAAATTTGCCCAAAGTCAACATTGATCAAAATTGATTTTTTTTTCCAAATGGGCCCATGTTTTCTTGTTTGAAACTTGTTCCTAAGAGGAACCATGACCCCTGCACTTAACCACCTATTATTTTATTATTTTTATTATTTGTTTTGATTTTTCATTCATTTAAATCAAAATAAATCATTTAAAATAATGGAATAATGAAATAAAATCAAAGATTGGATTTTATGAGCACATTATGAGTCCATGAATAGCTAGCAAATCATCCAAATTGTGCAAGGGATATTTGGATTTTAAAAAAATCATGATTTGGTCTATTTTAGAAACAAATAATACAAGGCAAAAAATGAAATCAAATCTCCATAATTTGCAAAGATATGATCTGCTTTTGTTGACCTAATTCGTTCTCTTATATGTCCACAACATTCCCAGAGCAAGAGAATAAGGTTTGGCCGTGTGGATTGAGAGAAGAAAACTCAACTTTTGATAAAGAAAGAGGCAATCGGATTTTGCTCTACAAGGTGATTCAAGGTGTTTCAAGGCCATCAATCCATTCCTAGCAACCTCCTGAAGCTAACAACATCACTTGCATGCATCAACACCTTCAGAAATTGCACGTACCAGTACCACGGTTTGCTCATCTTCTTGAAATTTATTTTTGAAATTCACGCATCATAAATGATTTATAAGTATATATTAATGTTTGTATCATCCCTTAGAATGTGTTTGCATATTTTGTAAAATCAAGCTTCTCAAATGAACTTTTGTTATGATGAAGACAAACCATGATTGATAAAGAAGGCAAAGATCTATGATCAAGCTTAAAGCATCTATGGACAAAATCTTTAGTTCAAATCTCTTAACAACTTTCAAGGTATAATGATATTGTTTACTTTGATCTTAAGATATAGATGCTCAATGGTGAATAAGAAATGTTTTATAAATCATTAACTCAAGTTTTTCAAAGTTAAAATTCATTTTTCACTTGAGTGCAATCGATTTGCATATTAGTGCACTCGATTGCATGCTTCATTTTTTCAGATCTTTTTCTTGTGTTTCTCAGTGCAATAGATTTACATTACTCGTGCAATCGATTGCATACTTAAAATTTTCAAAACGTTTGCTTTTGTTTCTCAGTGAAATCGATTTACATTGCTTGTGCAATCGATTGCACTCACTTATTTTTTTGCTACCGACTTCACATGCAATCGATTTACATTGCTTGTGCAATCAATTGCACACTTAAAACTTTTGAAAATATAGCTGTTGAAACCCCGTGCAATCGATTTACACAAAGGGTGCAATCGATTGCATGCTGCACGATTTTGAAAAACAGCAGCTTTTCACATGCCTGTTCATAATACCTTTTCATTGAAACCTATCACTCAATCTTGGCAATTGGTTATGATTCATTTACAAAACTTTATGATGTTTCAAAAGGGTGTTATAAACATATAAATATTCATTTTCAGAATCATTTTCAACAACCTCTTCCAAATATATTTTCTAAATTTTCAAAATACAAACTCAAGCTTTTCTTCACTTTCATACATAAGTTTTCTGCACACTTTCATACATTGTTAAACAGAAAACTTTGAGCAATTATATCTTGAGTCATTGTATAATATTATCATTGGAAGAGAAGATCATTCATTATTAAATCAGTCTAAGTGAACAATACTACTCAACTCACTCAAAATCAAATATTGATAGTTACTTACTTATTTTTCCAGGATTGTTGGAAATAAGTTTAAGTGGTTTTAAATCTTGTCTTTCCAGGATTGTTGGATACAAGTGTGTAGTCACTTTGAGAGGATTGTTCTCATTGTTGACATAGTGAAAATCCAAGAGGATTGTTCTTGGTCCAAGAGGATTGTTCTTGGATTTTTGGTAGTTCTTGTTTAAGTTTGCCACAATAAGGAAATCTCTTTCATGTTGAAAGGGGATTGGAGTACTCTCGGACTGTGAGGGGAACCAGGATATATCGCTCGTGTCTCTTTATGTTTCTGCACTTTACTATTTCCTAAACTCATCATTAACCAGAAAAATAATATTAGTCATCACTAAAACCAGAATTTTTTAAAGTACCTAATTCACCCCCCTCTTAGGCACACTCTGTACTTACAATTGGTATCAGAGCAGGTTATAGGTAACCTGTTCCTAAAAGATCTAGAATGGCTTCCGCAAATCAAAATCCCGTTTTCATAGATGGTGGTAGTAACAACAAGCCTCCTCTATTTTGTGGTGAATATTTTGACTTCTGGAAAATACGCATGAAGGCACATCTAGAAGCACAAGGAGAAGAAATATGGGACAGCGTCGAGAATGGTCCATTTATCCCTATAACAGTAATCAATGGTGTTGGCTTATCAAAGCCTAAAACTACATGGGGCGATGATGATAAGAAGAAAGTTCTCTATGATAAAAAGGCAATAAACCTTCTTCAAGGTGCACTTAGCATGAATGAATTCTTCCGTGTCTCGGTATGCAAGACAGCAAAAGAAATATGGGATACCTTGGTACAAACTCATGAAGGAACGGTTGAAGTAAAAAGATCAAGACTAAATACCTTGAGTCAAGAATACGAATTATTTCGAATGCAACCCAGAGAAACCGTTCTTGACCTACAAAAGAGATTTGTGCACTTGACAAATCATCTAAGTGCTCTTGGTAAAACTTTGACGAATGATGAACTAAATCTGAAAGTACTTAGGTCTTTAACTAGGGAATGGAAACCAAAGGTAACGACAATTTCTGAAAAGAAAAGTCTCTCCTCCATGACGTCCGCAACATTGTTTGGAAAACTTCAAGAATATGAAACAGAACTCGGAAGACTTGAAAAGCATGAAAATCAAGAGAAGAAATCCAAGAATATTGCTTTGAAGATAGATTCCAAGGAAGTTGAAAAGGAAGACAATCCGGAAGAAGATGAAAATTTCATGCTTCTTATTAAAAGGCTTGGTAAGTTCTTTGGTAGAAATGACAAACCCTTTTCTCATTCAAAAGGAAAGAAACAATTTAAGAAAAAGGAAGCTTCCACATAAACACAAGAAATCACATGTTATGAATATGGTAAGCAAGGTCATATCAAGCCGGATTGTCCAAAACTCTCCAAGAAAGGTGGCTTCAAGAGCAAAAAGGGATTCAAGAATAAAAAGGCTTATTGTGGCATTAAAGGCCATACACCTAATGCTTTCTATGTTAGAAACTTTAGTGTGGCAAGTGGACATTATGTGTGGGTAAAGAAAGACACTAATTATAAATGACCCAAAGCAACTTGGGTACCTAACAAAGCCTAATTTTTTTTGCAGGTATGCTTGAAGACCACGTGCAATCTTTGGTATCTTGATAATGGTTGTTCAAAGCATATGACAGGAGACATAAACCAATTTTCAAATCTAGTACTAAAGGCCAAGGGTTTTATCAGTTATGGAGACAATAATAAGGGAAGAATCCTTGGCAAAGGAAAAGTTGGTGCTCCACCTTTCACATCCATTGAAGATGTTCTTTATGTTGAAGGACTAAAGCACAATCTTCTTAGTATTAGCCAACTTTGTGACAAAGGATTCAAGATCAAGTTCACCAAGGATGAATGCTTGATAGGAGACGAAGTCACATATGAGGTTATACTTAAAGGTAAAAGAATCAATAATATATTCACGATTTCCCTTGATGATCCATCTTTGAAGGTAAAATGTCTCATGGCGAACAACAATGATTCATGGTTGTGGCACAAAAGAATTGCTCATATTCACATGGAACACTTGAATAAACTAATCAAGCATGATCTTGTCATTGGGTTGCCTAAGATAAATTTCGTCAAAGATAGACTCTACGATGCTTGTCAAAAGGGGAAACAAACAAAATCATCTTTCAAATCTAAGAATGTGGTGTCTACTACAAGGCCACTACAATTGTTACATATGGACTTATTTGGTCCATAAAGAACAAGAAGTTTCAGAGATAATGTATATGCTTTGGTTATTGTTGATGATTTCTCTAGATATGCTTGGACATTCTTTTTAGTACAGAAAAGTGATGCATTCAAGGCATTCAAGAAGTATGCTAAACAAATTCAGAATGATAAGTCTCTAACAATTGCCTCCATAAGAAGTGATCATGGCGGAGAATTTCAAAATGCTCTATTTGAAGAATTTTGTGGAGAACATGGAGTATCTCACAACTTCTCGGCACCAAGGACTCCTCAACAAAATGGAGTGGTAGAAAGAAATAATAGGTCTCTTGTGGAACTTGCTAGAACAATGCTTAGCGATTCAAATCTTCCAAAATACTTTTGGGCGGATGCAGTGAGCACGACATGTTTTGTTAGAAATAGAGTTAACATACGACCAATCTTGAAGAAAACTCCATATGAACTCTTCAAAGGGAGGAAACCAAACATTGCTTTCTTTCACATTTTCGGATGCAAATGCTTTGTCTTAAACAACGACAAAGATAACCTTAGTAAGTTTGATGAAAAATCCGATGAAGGTATTTTTCTTGGCTACTCTCTTTCTAGTAAGGCATATAGAATCTACAACAAAAGAACTTTAACAATTGAAGAATCAATGCATGTATCTTTTGATGAATCTAACCCCTCAAAGGAGGATAATATTGTTTGTGATAATGATGATAATGAAATACTAGAAGGTCCTCAAGAGAATTCTTCCAAAGATCAACCAATTCAACACGAAGAATCACCCCAACAAAAATCAAATCTCAATGATCTACCAAAAGAATGGAGAACTCATAGAGATCATCCTATCGATAAAGTAATTGGTGATATAAGTCAAGGTGTGACAACAAGATTAAATCTCAAAGATACTTGCCTAAACATGGCGTTTGTCTCTCAAATTGAACCTTCCAAAGTTAATGAAGCCTTAGGCGACGAACAATGGATTATCGTTATGCAAGAAGAATTAAATCAATTTGAAAGGAATCAAGTTTGGGAACTTGTCCCTAGGCCAAGCAATAAACACATTATTGGAACAAGATGGGTGTTTAAAAACAAACTTGACGAAAATGGAATAATTATTCAGAACAAAGCAAGGTTGGTAGCACAAGGCTACAATCAAGAAGAAGGAATAAATTTTGAAGAAACTTTCACTCCGGTTGCAAGGTTAGAAGCTATTCATCTCTTACTTGCCTATGCTTGTTCATTAAATTTTCAACTTTTCCAAATGGATGTCAAAAGCGCATTCTTAAATAGATATATCACTGAATAAGTCTATGTTAAGCAACCCCCAGGGTTCGAAGATTTCAAGAATCCATCTCATGTATTTAAATTGAGAAAAGCTCTCTATGGATTGAAACAAGCACCAAGGGCATGGTATGATCGTTTAAGCAACTTCTTATGCGAAAAGGCTTTGAAAAGGGAAAAGTTGACAAGACTCTGTTTATCAAGAAAATCAAAGATGACACTTTGCTAGCTCAAGTCTATGTTGATGATATCATTTTCGGATCTTCAAATCAAGAAATGTGTGAAGAATTTTCAGCAATGATGCAAGGAGAATTTGAAATGTCCATGATGGGTAAAATGAACTATTTTCTTGGACTTCAAATCAAACAATTAAAAGATGGCATCTTCATCAACCAATCCAAATATTGCAAGGAACTCTTGAAAATATTTGACATGGATAACTGTAAGGCAATGTCTACACCAATGGGTTCCGGTTCATATGTTGATCAAGATGAATTAGGTGTTTCCATCGACATTACAAAGTATCAAGGTATGATTGGCTCCTTATTGTATTTGATGGCAAGCCGTCCTGACATGATGTTTAGTGTTTGTCTCTGTGCTCGCTTTCAAGAAAATCCAAAGGAATCTCATCTCATGGCGGTAAAGAGGATAATGAAGTATCTCAAAGGAACAACAAATGTCAGATTGTGGTATCCTAAAGGTAGTGTTTACAACTTAGTTGGTTATTCTGACGCGGATTATGCAGGTTGTAAAACTGGTAGAAAAATCACAAGTGGTACTTGTCACGTCCTTGGAAATTCATTAGTATCATGGGCCGCAAGAAACAAGCATTCATTTCTCTTAGCACGGCCGAAGCTGAATATATTGCAGCGGGTAGTAGTTGCGCTCAAATTTTGTGGCTCAAACAACAACTTCATGACTACGAACACGATCTAGGATGCATTCCTCTACGGTGCGACAATACAAGTGCAATAAACATTACAAAGAATCCCGTCATGCATTCAAGAACTAAACACATAGACATACGACATCATTTCCTCCGTGATCATGTACTTCAAGGAGATGTCGAGGTAACCTTTGTAGATACTCATAATCAGCTTACCGATATCTTCACTAAACCTTTGGCAAGAGAACCATTCTACAAGATTCGACGAGAGCTTGGCATACTTGACGAACATGACATATAAGGTGCCTTCTATCCTTGTTATGATTTTATATATATGTTTTAAACATGCTATATGTGAATATATATGTTAAGTGGTATTTAATTTTTTAAGAAAAATTTGGTTTTGGTCATTTTTGGTTGATGCAAATCGATTGCACAAAGAGTGTAAATCGATTGCTCACTGAATATTTTTAATTTTGACCTTTCTGTTTCAAGTGCAAATCGATTTCACCATAAATGCAAATCGATTGCACTGTGCGTTTCAGTTTTATTTTGATTCTGTTTTATGTGCAAATCGATTGCACTTGTATGCAAATCGATTGCACCTACTGTAACTTGCTTTTATGACAAAAAAAATTTGTTGGTCAAAATTCCCCTCTCTCATATTCCCAAGCCAAATAAACTTTAATACAACCCACTCATTCCTATCTACTCAAATCATATCCAAATTTCAGCTCTCAAACATCTTTCTCTCTCAAAAAACCTAAAATCCTCAAAACCCTAAAAAATCTTACACATGGCTTCAAGATAAAAAAGAAAGGTGCCATCTTCATAAAAAAGGAAGAATAAGGTTGATTCATCATCTAATCCACTACTTTCATCTCTAACTGAAGAACAAGAAGCCAAATTCACAAAGGACTTTCAAAGGAAAATAGTGTCCAATCCTAAATATGGTATGCTATCATCCTTTCCCCAAGAATGTTTCTCTTTTCAAAATGATTTAGCTGCATATGGTCTAGAACCATTAATTTCATCGTTTGGGCCATATTATCCGGATTTGGTAAGAGTGTTTTTCAGCAATTTAACTCCACAAAAGGGAAAATGGTGACATATGTGCTGGGTACTCGTATCTCTCTAACTCCTGAGGTTGTTGGTGAGATTCTTCATATTCCTTACACTGGAAGTTCTCTATATGACCCTGAAAACGAGGCATGGGATGACTACTGGAAAAAGGATTTCTATTACAACATTGGGAGGTTAAGTGAAGCTGAATTCCGTGCCAAACGGATTCGTGGTCTAGACGGAGTAATTCCATCCAGAGACTCCTGGAGTGCGGGTAACTTCTATATAGACGATCGCCTATTTAATTACTTTATGGTCTATATTATGTTTCCAAGAGCTGGAAACCACTGCACTGTGACCGACCTGGAAATGCAACTGATTTATGCAAGAAAGAAAGGAATAAGTGTTAACTGGGCAAGACTTATAATGGTTCATATGCTGAGAGTCGATGAAAAATCGAAATTTCTTCCATATGCTTATTTTGTTACTTTAATTATGGAGGAATTTGGAGTGGATTTTGCTGAGTTTGAGAAAGTAAATATGGATCCAAATCTGAATAAGATCTCCATCAAGAATGTTGACTCCAGAATGGGCGTGCATTACAATCCGGAAACAAAAACTATCACTTACATTGGTGAAGATGTGGTTGGTGATGAAGGGAACAATCAAGAAGTCGAAGGTGGTGAAGTTGTACCTCCTCCAGCCACTGCTCCCTCTGGACCAAGCAATCAAGAGCTTATAGATTTCATGTCTCAACAATTTGCTTCCATGAACACCAACATCAACAACCAATGGAATGCGATCAATGATTCTACGAAAACCCAGATTAATGACTTCCGCGCAGATGTGAATCAATAATTTTCTTACATTTACTCACATCTTCACATTCCACCATATGATCCAAATAATCCAGCTGCACCTCCAGAACACTACACAGAACCCCCTCTTCAACAACAATTTCCGAATCAAGGCTCTTGGTCCTATAACCAACAGGACATGCATCACCCTTGAAGTTCTGGCCAACTCTATTTTATGTTATGTCCTTGTCTTGTTATTTTATGTTTTGTTTGTTAAATTTTTGTGTAATATTTAAACAATTTGTGTTGCATGTTTAATTAAAGTTTTCTCGATATATTGCTTTATTACTTCTTTTTTTTTTTATCTTTCCCTTCTTTTTGATAATGTCAAAGGGGGAGAAAGATATGGTACTTTATGCTTGTACTTTTCCTTGTCTTAATTTTTTAAAAGGTACTCTCCAACCAAGATGATCGAATATAAAGGATTCCAACCATCTCATACATAGGGGGAGTTTTGCATCTTAGGGGGATAAGCTCTTTCCGGAAAGTACAACGCATAAAGCAAGACTATTTGTCATCATCAAAAAGGGGGAGAATGTAAAATCAAGCTTCTCAAATGGACTTTTGTTTTGATGAAGACAAACCATGATTGACAAAGAAGGCAAATATTTATGATCAAGCTCAAAACATCTATGGACAAAATCTTCAGTTCAAAGCTGTTAACAACTTTCAAGGTATAATGATATTATTTACTTTGATCTTAAGATATAGATGCTCAATGGTGAATAAGAAATTTTTTATAAATCATTAACTCAAGTTTTTCAAAGTTAAAATTCATTTTTCACTTGAGTGCAATCGATTTGCATATTAGTGCAATCGATTGCATGCTTCATTTTTTCAGATCTTTTGCTTCTGTTTCTCAGTGCAATCTATTTACATTACTTGTGCAATCGATTGCATACTTAAAGTTTCGAAAATGTTTGCTTATGGTTCTCAGTACAATTAATTCACATTGCTTGTGCAATTGATTGCACTCACTTATTTTTTTGCTACTGACTTCACATGCAATCGATTTACATTGCTTGTGCAATCGATTGCACACTGTGATCGGTGGAAATAGAACTGACTGTTTAAAGCTGGTTCGCGAAATGTCACGGTAAGCAAGAGTCGCCATCGTCTTTTATTTTCTCCAACATGGATGGGACAAAAGCACAGCAAAATTCCTTATGAGATAGTTTCTCGGTTCGGGAGGTAGATTTATAGAAAGGGAAGGTGTTAGCACCCTTTCTATCCATGGTTATCCATGGGCTCTTAGATACTTGCTCTTATATTTTCAAAATGTTTGCTTTTCAAAATGTGAGTGGGTTTGAAAAAGTTTCATTGAAAGATTTCTGAATGACTCTTGTATCTGTCCTCAAGAGTGTTTGAAAAATTTGTTTTGAAAGTTTTTTGAAAGTGTCAGTGTGAAAAGATTTTTGTTTGTTTTTGAAAAGAGCAAGTATCTATGAGTCATCTACCTACCCTAAGCAATTAGGCTGTGTAAAAGTCCTTTAAACAGTGCTATCCCACTATTGAGAAGTAGGTAGTACCGTGGTTGGAGGGGTTCGGGTCAATTCGATTGTCGGGACAATATGGTCACCGAAGCAACAGTAGGACACCTTAGAAGCTACCCTTATGTCCTTGATCCTTTTTTTTAATCCGAGGCAACCGTTTCGAGGCAACTATTTCGAGGCAACTGGATCATGGACATAAGGACCGCTAAAACGTCCTATACTTGACGACCACATTTCGAAGGCAACAGGTGAGGCGTACCCTAGAAGTGGTGTGTGTATTTGTGTGTTGTTTTCAGTTTAACAGTTATCTTTGATCATGGCATTGTGAGCTACGAGTTATTTTTAATTACCATACATTCTTTCATGCAATTTAGAATTTAAGAGTGCGGAAAGTAAAATAGAGGAAGATAAAAGCTACGCTATTACAAGGCGCGGGTCTATACATCGCCAAAAATACAAAGACCCATTTTTTTGATAAAAATGCAGAAAATAAAAGAATACCTAATTACTATTACATTCCTTGAACAATTACATAATAATTAATAAGAATAAATAAGAATAACGCGCGAAAATAATAAATTGGAACGTCCGAGGGTTTTGACCCTTTGCTTGAAATTAAATTAAATTAAGACTTAATTATTACTTAATTAAAGAAAATGTTTTTTTACGTTTTTTGGTGTTTAATGAAATAAAGAAAAAGAATTAAAAGGAAACCCTAAATCTAGATTATTTTAATTATTAATGAAAAATATTAAGGTTAACCTAACTTAAGCTAATTATTTACATATTTATGTACAAAAATAATAATAATAATAAATAATGATGGAAATAATTAATTAAAAAAAAGATAAAAATGTCAAAACCTAATTCTACATATTTTTTATTTATTAAGAAAAAGTGTTAAAATTAAAACCTAAATTAACTAAGTTAATTATTAGTTATTTATTTACAAAAAATAGGTTAGTGATGAAATTAATAATAAATTAAACATAAAACATTTTTTTGGTTTCTGATTTTTTATTATGAAAATTTATTTTATGGTGAAAAAACAATTAAAACAATTAAAAAGAATTAGAAAAGAAAAGAAAATAAAATTAAAAAGGATGCAAACCAAGGGGGGTTTCAGGCCCAAAGGGGAGTTTAACTGAAGCAATTCTGGCCCAAGAGACAAGGCCTTTGTTTGACTTTCCAGATTGAGTGCACGTGGTTGACTGGGGTATACCCTGGATCTCATTCAGTGGCCCTTGGATTGATCATCAGGAGCGCGTGGCAGTCTTAAGCGTGAGTGCGTATGGTAGGGCATTTGATGGAAGCTGCACTAGAAGACTTTAAGACAAAAATCAGGAATTATATGGGGGGACCTGGGAATCGAACCCAGGTCCCAATGCTTGCAATACACATCCTCAACCAACTGAGCCAAGCAACGCGTTTGTAGTGTAAATGGAAAACAATAATTATATAAAAAACACATGTTAATGATATAAACAAAAAAAACACGCGCGCAGTTTGAATCACCCCACCACGCTTGGACACCTCAGCTTTCTTCTTCGTTTGCACCTGTAACATGAATGAGATAGCGGGGGTTTTAAACCCCCACAAAGCCAAAGTCCAGAAAATAGCGAATAGCCCTGTGGATCACATAAATTGAGCGCGAGGGTATCATTTGATTCGTCTTGTTGCAACGAATTTGTCTATACTGGTTTGGTGGTCCAATTTTACAATATATGAAAACCCCCAATATTGAAGTTCTGAAACCCTATATATCTCTCATGGCAGATTTTGATACAAGATGCTATAATGCAATTAAACCGTATCATTAGCTTCAGAATGTTCCTGTGAATACAAAACAACCAATAATATGTATCAAATGTGCATGAATCATGATATGGAATTCTGGAAAATATGGAAAACCGTATGGCTTATGTTCTATGATTCTTTGCGCGTTTGGACTGATTCTTGATGCTAATAGACTCCTGGAGGGTCCAGCAATGTGTTAGAATCCTTTTTATGCTTTGAAACGTGCTGCAAGTATCATTTCAGTTTTCCAAATTTCTTGAGTTTTTTCCAGTTGGTTATGGAGTTTCCAGTAGCTTTTTCGTGTATGCCTCAGTAGGGTTTCCTTGTGCATATGTATGTGAATGATTCTAGGTCAAAAACAAGCCCATAAGTCCATGAATTAATGTTTGGAATATTTGATTGCTAATCATATCTTTTTTCAATCTTTTTACATGGAAACTTTGCCAATTTTGGAAGATCTTGTCCCCTTGGATGATGCACGAAATCTTTAGCATATTTGGAGTATATTTGCTGCACAAAAAGATTTGAAAAAGCATATCTTTGAATTTTCCCATAATTAAATCTAATTAAATGAATTAATATAAATATAAATTCAATTAATTAATAAAAAATAAGAAAATAAATTATTTTGAGCTCAATGGGTCGTGCATAGGCTTTGGGTAATGATTCAAGGAAGAATTTGAGGCCCATTAGCAATTTTGAAGTGTTTTAGGCAAAGTTGACTTTTGAAAGTTCCCAAAAATTTCCCAACTTCTCCAATGCATATATTGCTCAATTTTGAATCTATGAACATGTTCTTGGACATTTTGGAAAGGTATTGAAGTCCTATAACCAATTCCTTTGGTCCCATGTCATTTTGATTTACCAATCTCAAGTTATGGTCTTTGACTTAAAGTGCCTTTTTGTTGACTTTTGAAAATGACCTATAATGTTGAAATTGATAACTTTTTGTGAGAGAATTTCTTGGACTTGGAGTGTGAAGATGAGTTGTAGGAAATCTCATCCCCTTCAAAATGAGCTTTGGATGGGATTTTTCTGATAAATCATGAAGAAGTTATGCCTTGGTCAATTTGCAGTTGACTTTTCAACTGTCCAAAAATAGAAACTTTTGCATCTTGAGACTTTTTGAGCCATGCTTGTGGAATCATGATCAAGACTTGATAAAATGATGATTGTGGCTTCAAAATAAGATGTTGACCAAATTTTTTGACTTTTGACTGTCAAATGACCATTTTGCCCCTGCAGTTGACTGTGGAGCAATTAGGGTTTTTGACTAGGCAACTTGATGTTGTGAGTCTTGAAACTTGACATATGGATGCTTGACAATGTTTGTAGGCATATGGGACTTGATTGGACCCTTGGAAACCTCAATTTCTTTGCAAGAACCAAAACCCTAATTTCGACTGTGTTAGGAGGCAATTAGACTGTGCAACCCTTGAGAGATTTTGAAGCTCGATCTTGCCAAATCTTGAAGAATATGGGAGGGCAAATTTTGGGGTACAACAGTTGCCCCTGTTCAATCTTCTTAGACCTGAGGATGTAGATTGGCTGGCGTTCCTTTCGTAATCCGAAGGTGGAAGATGATTGAACACTAGAGTGCCCAGAAATTTGCACTCACATAGTGGAGTATCAGCAGTGTGATAGCGGGAATGGGCTTACAGATGACATTTGGAGACTGATGGATAGGAGGATGGGCTTATAGATGCCATCTGGAGATGTGACAAAACCTTGTCGGGAATGGGCTTATAGACGCCATTTGGAGACCGTCGGTATGTGGATGGGCTTATAGATGCCATCTAGGTGTCGATCGCGTAAGAGATTCCTTAGCGAGAACTTGCGTACCTGAGAAAGAAAATAATTACCTGGCCTGTTACAGGGGTTGATCTTCAAACTCTTCATGTGGATGTGCCCTGGCTGGATACAGGTATCGAATCCGGAAAATAGTCGTCAACAGATACACCCTGGCAATATACAGGAATCAGATCTTCAAACTCTTCAGACGTGCCCTGGAAAGATACAGGAATCGAGTCTGGAAATAGTCGTCAACAGATACACCCTGGCAAGATACAGGAATCGGATCTTCGAATTCTTCAGACGTGCCCTGGCAGGATACAGGAATCGAGTCTGGAATTAGCCGTAAACAGATACACCCTGGCAGGATACAGGAATCAGATCTTCAAACTCTTCAGACGTGCCCTGGCAAGATACAGGAATCGAGTCTGGAATTAGTCGTCAACAGATACACCCTGGCAAGATACAGGAATCGGATTTTCAAACTCTTCAGACGTGCCCTGGCAAGATACAGGAATCGAGTCTGGAATTAGTCATCAACAGATACACCCTGGCAAGATACAGGAATCGGATCTTCAAACTCTTCAGACGTGCCCTGGCAGGATACATGAATCGAGTCTGGAATTAGTCGTCAACAGATACACCCTGGCAAGATACAGGAATCATATCTTCAAACTCTTCAGACGTGCCCTGACAGGATACAGGAATCGAGTCTAGAATTAGTCGTCAACAGATACACCCTGGCAAGATACAGGAATCGGATCTTCAAACTCTTCAGACGTGCCCTGGCAGGATACAGGAATCGAGTCTGGAATATAGTCGTCAACAGATACACCCTAGCAAGATACAGGAATCAGATCTTCGAACTCTTCAGACGTGCCCTGGCAAGATACAGGAATCGAGTCTGGAATTAGTCGTCAACAGATACACCCTGGCAAGATACAGGAATCAGATCTTCAAACTCTTCAGACGTGCCCTGGCAGGATACAGGAATCGAGTCTGGAATTAGTCGCTCACAGATATGCCCTGGCTAGCTACAGGTATCGAATCTGGAATTACGACAGTTGATAGTAATCATCTTTGTACTGACCTTTGTCCTGAAAAGACAAAACGTTAGTTGTATGCGATGTCATGATGTATGACATGCGTGATGTTCTAAAAATAAATGAGATGGTATGTTCATGATGCGTATGTGCATGCTATAATGTATGAATATGTGATGTTTATGACTGTATTTTTGTCTAGGAAAGTATATCCTTGACGAATGCCGGGAAGTTGAACTCCTGGGCTGATGTTGAAGAGAAGAATTCTTCGTTTCCGCTGGGGGTGATGGTTGCAAGAATACCGGTAGGAGAAGATGACTCCGTTGGGGAATAAACTTGGCGAATAGATTACTCTGCGGGGAATGCTCTATGGGGAAGAGATGCACTTTGCTGAGGTTGATGATAACTCTGCTGGGGATACCATTGTTAAGCTCTGTTGGAAGATTTGATGAACTCCGCTGGGGATAGGAAGACTTCGCCGGGGACGATCTTTCCGTGGCAAATGGCTGAGGATAACCCAGTTATATCCTGGTGGGGAAATAACCTTTGAATAAAGCCGGGGGAGCGTTCGTACTTTGCAGGGGATAAGCTTTCCAGAATCTACTGAGGATAAGCTTCCTACTGGGGAGATTGATTCAACTCTCCTGGGGAAGCTTTTGAGATTGCACTGGGGAAGTGGCTCGACTTGATGTTCGGTATTCCTCCAGGGAACAATCTTATATTAAGACTGTCGGGGATGCTTGTTAGGAATGTTTGTATACTCCGCTGGGGAATGTTGAGATCCTTGGGGGATAATCCAACTTCCTTGGGGCTGACAAAAGATAACTCTGCTCGGGGAGAGTATTGCTAACTTGCTGGAGATACGGTGCCTTGTTAGGGCTGACGGGAGACCAACTGCTTGGGAGAGAATTGTTGAATCTTGTCTTACTCGGCGGGGAGTGAAGGTATCTGGGTTACATTCCTCAGCCGAACTTACATTGGTACCTTGGTGGACAGAGCAATTAGATCGCTTAGACAACTCATTATTGCCCCTGTTTCTAATGTCAACTGTAATTAATCCTTTGTTTCGTATGCAAATATTTACGAGTTAACAATTAGTGTCAAATGCATATATCACAACTGAACATTGGACGTTCTTCGCAAAACAAAACAGAAAAAAGGAAAAAACAATTGGCAATTGATCTGAAAAGTGAATTTGTATTGATTTTTGAATTTGCCTGTAAAATAGGCGTTTATGTACAAGAGGCTGACGTCCTAGTAAGAGAACGCCGCCGAACAATAGAGTTTATATAGTTTGTACAAAGAAAACAAAACATCTGTGTGAAAAGAGTAATCCCATTGGGTTCCAACTCTGCTATCTCCTTTATATCTTCGAGCGTCTCATCACTTTGCTGCTCAGTTGACGATGAAGCTGATTGATCGATGCCGTCTGAACTTGATGTTGATACCGGATTCTGGATGCAAGGTGATCCAATGAGACATAGTATTACGCTTTAATCCCTAACTTTTGCCTGGACCGCCCTTTCGGGTTTTCAGTCCACCGGGATACCCATTTTTGCTCAAGCCGCCCTTTCAGGTTTTCGACTTGCCGGATGTACATATTTTTTCCATTTCATCCCTCATTTTGCCCGAACCCTTTTGGTTCGCCGGGAAGCCCTAATTTTTGCCTAGGTATGTCAACCTAGCGGGTCTTTTATCATGCGTAGTATCTTTTTACTATGTTTGCATTGGCAGGGTGAGGAAGGTCGTCACCATCCATGGTGGTTAGAATCATGGCTCCTCCTGAGAAGACATGTTTAACCACAAATGGCCCTTCGTAGGTGGGGGTCCATTTGCCCCTGGGATCACTTTGAGGAAGGATGATGCGCTTGATTACCAGGTCCCCAACTTGATACTCTTGTGGTCTGACTTTCTTGTTAAATGCCCTGATCATCCGTTTTTGGTACGTTTGACCATGACAAATAACAGTGAGCCTCTTTTCGTCAATTAGGTTTAATTGATCAAGTCGAGTCTGGATCCAGTCATCTTCGCTCAAATCTGCATCCTTCATTATCCAGAGAGAGGGTATCTGGACTTCAATCGGCAAGACTGCCTCCATGCCGTAGACCAAGGAAAAAGGAGTTGCCCCGACTGACGTTCTTGTTGAGGTACGGTACCCATGAAGAGCAAACGGTAACATCTCCTGCCAATCCTTATAGGTCACTGTCATCTTCTGCACAATCTTTTTGATATTCTTATTTGCTGCTTCGACAACCCCATTCATCTTCGGCCGATAAGGAGAAGAGTTGTGGTGCTGTATCTTGAATTGCTCGCAGAGCTCAGTAATCATCTTGTTATTAAGATTGGTACCATTGTCCGTAATGATTCTTTCCGGGACGCCGTATCGATAGATCAGATTATGCCGAATGAACCGTGCCACAACGTTCTTGGTTACCGTGGCGTAGGAAGCCGCTTCAACCCACTTTGTAAAGTAATCTATCGCCACCAGGATGAAGCGATGCCCGTTGGATGCCGTAGGTTTAATCTCTCCGATCATACCAATGCCCCACATTGCAAAAGGCCAAGGTGCTGTCAAGACGTTCAGAGGAACTGGAGGAACGTGCACCTTATCTGCATAGATCTGGCACTTATGACATGTCCGAGAATGTTGGTAACAGTCGGCTTCCATTGTGGACCAGAAATATCCCGCCCGAAGGATTTTCTTTGTCATGGTGTGTCCACTGGAATGTGTTCCGAAGGTACCTTCATGCAGTTCTGCCATGATCCTTTCTGCTTCAGTCTTATCCACACAACGCAGTAAGGTTGAATCATGGTTTCGCTTGTACAGAATGCCGTTGCTGAGGAAGAACTTTGCTGCGAACCTTCTCAGAAACTTCTTGTCATTGACAGATGCACCTTCAGGGTATTCTTGAGCTTCTAAGTACCTTTTCACTTCATGATACCAAGGTTTTTCAGTTACCTCTTCAGCCTCAAGATCACAACAATATGTAGGTTCGTCCAGTTTCCAGATGATGATCCGGGGAGCCTCGTTGTCCCATTTGACCTTGAACATAGAAGATATCGTAGCCAACGCGTCCGCTAACTGATTCTCCTCTCTTGGGAAGTGTTCGAAAGTTATCTCTGTGAAATGTGGGATCAATGTCAACACACATTCTTTGTAAGGAATAAGGTTTGGGTGTTTCGTATCCCACTCGCCTTTGATCTGGTTGATCACGAGAGCGGAATCTCCGAAGACACTCAGAAATTTGATCCTTAGGTCAATTGCAGCTTGAAGACCCATGATACATGCCTCATACTCCGCCATGTTGTTGGTGCAGTTGAAACATAACCGGGCAGTAAGTGGAGTATGAGTGCCTTTAGGGGATATGATCACAGCGCCGATACCATTACCCAAAGCGTTGGAGGCTCCATCAAAGTGCATAGCCCATCGGGATCCTTCCTCAGGTCCTTCATCCGGTCCAGGTACTTCACAATCAGTTACTACCATGATACTCTCGTCAGGAAATTCAAAGTTCATTGACTGGTAGTCGTCTACTGCCTGGTGTGCCAAGTGGTCTGCCAATACACTTCCCTTGATTGCTTTCTGAGTCGTGTACTGGATGTCGTATTCTGTCAAGATCATCTACCATCTTGCTATTCTTCCAGACAGAGCAGGCTTTTTGAATATGTACTTGATCGGATCCATCTTTGATATCAACAGAGTAGTGTGAGTCAGCATATACTGTCTCAGCCGGCGAGCAGCCCATGCCAAAGCGCAGCAATTTTTCTCGAGCAGTGAGTATCGGGTCTCACAGTCGGTAAACTTTTTGCTAAGGTAATAAATGGCGTGCTCTTTTCGGCTAGACTCGTCATGCTTCCCCAGCACACACCCCACTGAGCTGTCAAGTACTGTCATGTATAGTATTAGAGGTCTCCCTTCAACCGGTGGCATAAGAATGGGTGGTTCTTGGATATACTCTTTGATTCTGTCGAAAGCGGCCTGACATTCATCATTCCAACGTACTACCTGATCTTTCTTCAGCATCTTGAAGATTGGTTCACAGGTAGCAGTTAGGTGCGAGATGAATCGGGAAATATAATTTAGCCGTCCTAGAAAGCCTCTGACTTCTTTCTCTGTCTTGGGAACTGGCATCTCTTGTATGGCTTTCACCTTGGCAGGGTCCACTTGAATACCTTTGTCGCTCACGACGAAGCCTAGCAACTTTCCAGATCTTACCCCGAATGTGCACTTGTTCGGGTTCAACCTCAGCTTGTACAACTTCAAACGGTCAAACAGCTTCTGCAGATGGTCAAGGTGTTCCTCCTCAGTTTGGGACCTTGCAATCATGTCATCGACGTACACTTCTATCTCATGATGGATCATGTCATGAAATAAAGCAACCATGGCACGTTGGTAGGTTGCCCCAGCATTTTTTAGTCCAAAAGGAATGACCTTGTAGCAGAAGGTGCCTCACTGAGTAACAAAGGTAGTCTTCTCCATGTCTTCAGGAGCCATCTTGATTTGGTTATATCCGGAGAAACCGTCCATGAAGGAGAATACCTTGTGCTGAGCAGTATTGTCAACCAGAACGTCTATGTGAGGTAGAGGGAAATCATCCTTAGGGCTGGCCCTGTTCAAATCCCTGTAGTCAACACACATTCGGACCTTACCATCCTTTTTCGGTACCGGAACCACATTGGCAACCCACTGAGGGTAAGAAGTCACTGCTAGAAACCCGGCATCAAATTGTTTCATAACCTCAGATTTGATTTTCTCTGACATCTCTAGACGCATACGGCGGACCTTCTGTTTAACCGGAGGGCAGTCTTCCTTGGTAGGCAGGTGATGGACCACAATGTCGGTATCCAACCCAGGCATGTCTTTGTAGGAGCAGGCAAAGATTTCCACATAATCATGAAGCGTCTGAATTAACCGTTGTTTCACGCTGAGCTCCAGGTTAGCACCAATCTTAACTTCCTTTTTATCTGTCTCAGTACCCAGATTTACCGTTTCCACTGGCTCTTCATGTGGCTGAATGGCTCTCTCTTCCTGGAGTAACAGTCTTGCAAGCTCACCAGGCACTTCGCAATCATCTTCACCTTCATCTTCGGCTAAGTTGATCGGATTTTCGAAGTCATAACTGGCAGTAGCAGAGTCGTTACCAGTGAGATCCAGAGTGGATTGAAACCTGTATAGGTGAGTGTGTGTAAATATAGCTGTTTTGCAATATATAAAGAAAGAAGGAAAGGGAGCACAAGATTTGAAATGCGAAAAACGTCCAATGTCTTTATTCATGATATATGGAAATGACAAGTAATAAGCCCTCACAAATGAAGCCAACGGTGCCCCGGGTAAGACACCGGGCCATAAAGTTTATTGCTCATTACAAATTAAAAACAAAGGAATTCATTACTGAGTAACAAAAGTAACAGGTATATGGTCTTTTGCAGTCCAATTGTTCAGTCCACCGTCAGTCGTCGGGTAGATCCAGCTATCAAACTCTGATTCCTCCGCATCGCCTTCAATAGCATTTACTCCTGGGTTGGTGATGAACACGGGAGGTCTTCCGATCCTTGCTTTGCGTACAGCCCTCTGAGCCTCTGCAGTGAAACCCAACCCAAACTTGTCAGTCTTAGGAGTAAAATCAGGGAGCCTGCCCCAGTTAGCACATTCACCTTTCTCAATTACAGCCCGGGCGTCCTTCAAGGAAGCCATCTTCAAAGGAAAGTCTTCTTCAATTACTGTCTCTGCTGACGCCAATGTTGGAGGCACCTCTTCAAAATGTTGAAAGGGGGTTTCAATAAACTCCCTGTCCATCTCTATATACCAGAATGAGTTCATATGACTAACCATGTATTCTTCCTCCCCCTGCACTGTAACAATTTTCCCTCTGACAGGGTATTTGAGCTTCTGGTGTAGAGTGGAGGTCACAGGCCCAGCTTTGTGGATCCAAGGACGACCCAGCAGACAAGAATAGGATGGACGAATATCCATCACATAGAACGTTGAGTCAAAGACTTGGGAACCAACCCGGATCGGAATGTCCACTTCACCATGTACCATCCTCTTCGACCCGTCAAAGGCTCTGACAACGATGTTACTAGGTTTTAACTCCAAACCCTCATAATCCAACCTGTCTAAGGCCTTCTTGGGCAATACATTCAGTGAAGAACCGGTGTCTACCAACACGTGTGCAAGAGTAGTGCCCCTGCATTTTATGGAGACATGCAGGGCATCATTGTGGTTTTTTCCCTTAGCGGTCAGATCAGCATCCGAGAAACCCAAACCATTGTCAGCGGTCAAATTGGCCACACAATCAGTAAATTGATCGGCAGACGTCTCTTGTGGTACATGAGCCGTCTTCAGAAATGAAATCAGGGCCTTGGCATGGGCCTCCGAGCACAACAACAATGATAGCATGGAGATCTTAGAGGGGGTGTGCCTCAGCTGTTCAACGACGTTGAAATCGCTCTTCTTGATGATCTTAAGAATTTCCTCCATCTCTTGCTGGGAGGCTTCAATATTAATAGTCTTAGGTGCCTCCATCTGGGCAGGCACATCAGCAATCCCTTTGCCCCGAGTGTCAGATGACTCGGCAGCAGGGGTAGAAACTTGATCAGGAGGGGAAACAGGCACACTGGTAGGTGTGATGATAAGAGGTCTTCGAATGACTGGTGGCGCAATGTCAGGCGAGAAGAGCCTGCCACTGCGAGTAACTTTAGCGGGACCGGTGATGTTACTGATACCGATACTGGTGTTGAACTCCTGCTTTACTCCAAGCACATACACATCTGCCCCATAGTGCCATGGGACAGCCTTGTCAGATTTATAGGGGAGGGGCCCCGGAACAGTAATAATGATAGGTGCAACGGACATGATTTTGACTGGCTTCCTCGGGGGAGCCTTGGTAGAATTGTTGAAGATGGTGACAACAGATACTTCCTCAGTGGGAACAGTAGGAACAACGGTCTTCTTGAACAAAATTTCTTTGCAATCCATCAGGTTTTGGACGCCTGACTTCAGCAACGGATAACCAGCAGGGGAAACGGCACACAGAAGGCAACCCTTGCTACAACCCGTCAATAAACCGGCTAGCAACAGGTTCCTCTTGACAGTCAATAAAGGGGTAGCAACATCATCCACAGAAACGGCATACATGTCTTCCTCAATAGCATTTACTCCATGCTGGGGCATGGGAGCAGTCACAACGTTGGGCCTTTCGGGTGCCTCAAACTGTATTTCCTTGGCATCGATAAGGTCCTGGACCTTATTTCTCAGGGCCCAGCAATCATTAGTAGAATGCCCCGGGCTATCGGAGTGATAAGCACAACGGGCGTTGGGATTGTACTTCAGAGAGGTTGTGTTTACCACCTTCGGAGCTTCTCTGACGGTTACCAAGTTGGTCGATAGCAGTTGCGGCAAGATCTGTGACAAGGTCATACTAAGCTGAGTATATTCTCTTCTGGGTCTCTCACCCCTTGGTTGGTTAGGTTGCCGAGGAGCGGCAGCAGGCTTTGCAATTACCACCGCGTTGACAGTTTGGCGGTGTTCCGGTTTGTTTTGCCTCCTGGGGCCATATACAGCACTGGCTTCTTTCTTGAAAGGCTTTTTCTCAGAACTTGAGGACGCACCTTTCTGTATCTTCCTTGATTTCATCCCAGCTTCTATCCTTTCCCCAGTCAGAATGAGATCTGTAAACCCTGCAGACGAATTGCCAATGAGATGATTGAAGAATGGCCCGGATAGGGTCCCTAAGAACATGTCCACGAGTTCACGGTCGGTTAACGGTGGCTGCACCCTGCCAGGAAAGTCCCTCCACTTCTGCGCATACTCTTTAAAACCTTCTCCCGATCCTAGCGACATACCCTGGAGTTGGGTACGTGTAGGAGCGAGGTCGGCATTATACTGATACTGCTTGTAAAAAGCAGTAGCCAATTCCTCCCAGTTACGAACCTTGGTTCCATCCAGCTGATAGAACTATTCGAGATGAGTCCCTGAAAGACTCTCCTGGAAGAAATGGATCCATAAGTTCTTGTCCATAGTGTATGGCTGGATCTTCCGCACATAAGATCTGAGATGTATCTTAGGGCAGGACGCCCCGTCATACTTTGCGAAAGATGGTGCTTTGAACTTGTGTGGGATCACCACACCAGAAGATAGACCCAGGTATCCAAAATCCAATCCAGGCACTTGTTGAATTTCTATGGCATTTAGGCGATCCTCTAACTGCTTGTACTTGTCTTCAGTTGGAGGGTATTGCTCCTCATTGAAATCAGTCTCGTTGTCAGAGACCACCGGACTAGGAACCCTTCCCCCTTGGGGACTGCCTTTCCCTACAGAAGAACCAGCTTGATCAACCTCATTTTGCAGTGTGTTGCCAAACCTCCGGCCAGTGTTGAATAGTACAGTTCTCTTCTTCTTCTTCTTCTTGACCAGCAGAGCCTTCAATTCCTCCTGACCTTGGGCTAGACTCATGATCAGCTCTTGGAATTGAGCATTCTGAGCCTGGAGGGCCTTGATGGATTGCTCGGTAGATGATTCAGGATTCATGATGGCGAGCTGAAATAAACAACGAAGAAGATTAAACCACCTGTAAAAAAGAGTACCTGCTATGCACATGATGCATGATATGCTGTTTATGCAATGCATTCAAGGGTTCGAAAGTTCAAATTTGTTGTAGACAAAAAGGAACACACGTTATCATTAAGAAATAATTGTTCAGTACATCAAGGCCTCATGGGCAAACATTACAAAGTAAATCAATCCCAAAAGACACTGCGCATCCTCTTTGGAGCAATGTAAGTGTTTAGAGTCTTTTCCTCGTGCAGTAGGCGGGTGAGCTCCAAGACCTTCTTCTCACTAGCATGTAGACTGGCTTCAAGAGAATTCCGTTCTTCCTTAAGCTGGATCCAGCTCTTCTGCATTTCTTCCCAGGATGTAGGCATATCAGGATGTTGAATGGTGTAGGGGACCTCCTCTTCCAACACTGGCTCTTTGATCACAGGGAGAATATGAGGATATGGCATCACCAGCTTCTGGGAGCGGGCTCGTACCCACTTGAGATAAGGCTCCAACGGGATGGAGTTCCTGTGCCCCAGTGTCTTGCTGTCTACCTTGTTGGGCATCCTCCAAGCTCTTATAAATCTCTGGCGAAGTCCTTATGCATCGTTGTCGAAGTCAAAAACTATGTCAGGAATTAACATGTCATGAGGGCCATCCCTCCGAGCATATCCAAACTGTCTCAAGGCCAAGCATGGGTTGTAAGTAATACCTCCTCTGATTCCAAGTAAAGGAACATTAGGAAACTCCCCGCAACGATCAATGATAGTGACATCTTCTCTGGACCGAGAACACCAATGTATATCAGCATGTGTAAGAGTCATTAATCGTTGTGACCATCTCAAACCCCGCTCATTCTTCAAAACTGATTGTGGAAGGTGCGAAATAAACCACCTTCCCAGGAGAGGAGTGCAGCACATAAGAACACCTCTTTTTCTCATGGTTCGAGTGTAACATGAGTGAAGGATGTCCCCAAGCAACGTAGGTATAGGATTCTTGGACATGAAGATCTGGACAACATTGATATCTATAAGCTGATCGAGATTCGGGAACAACACCAACCCATAGACAAGGAGGGCCACAACTTCTTCAAAGGCTTGTAAGTCAAGGGAATTCCAACATTCTTGGGCCTTCTCAAACAGAAACCTGGCCAAGAACCCTTTGATACCACTTCTAAATTCCCAATGTCCCTTGATGTCAGATGGTTGTAGGCGTAATGCTTTAGCAATCTCTTCAAGTTTGGGTTCCTTTTCCATACTGTTGTAGGGTAGTTGACTAAAAATAGGGATCTTCAGAAGCCGGGAGAACTCTTCCAATGTAGGAACCAGTTGATAATCCAGGAAAGTAAAGCAGTGATGTAGAGGGTCAAAGAAATGGAAGAGGACCTTTATCATATCTTCCTCAATGTTGGTGTTGACCAAGCTGATGAGTCTTCCATGCCTCTCACTGAAAGAAGAGCTCTCGGGAATCCTGGATATGAGTTCCTTAAGTTGAGGAGGGATCCTTACAAGGCTGATCTGAATTGTCTTTCTGCGGGTAGTTTCCATGTCCTACAAAACAAGAACAAAGATGAAGATTCGAACCCCTGAAGTGGTTAGTGAATGCATATGATGCTGTATGATGTTATGATGCTATGATAAAAACACACCACAAATATCCATAAAAAGCAAACATGGTAAGGCACACAAGTCACACAAGACAACCCTTAGAGTTCAGGCCAGCATGGGGTCTAGGTATTACCCTCTTGAGGTTGGTGGGCTCAAAACCTGTCCTATCAGAAGTAACCGGGTTCTAAGGATCTCAATATCATTGGATTGTTTTCTGTGTTCATCGTTTCGATTTAGCCACTGAACTAGCGATCAAAATATTCCAAGAAAACAACCCTCAACTGAGTGTAGTATCGAGTATCAACCAACTTCGGACTGCACCAAAGTCAGTTATCTCACTACCCTAAAGAGGCCAGGATGGTTCAATTAAGGTTCCTAAGGTCAGTTGATGCTTCACGACACCACGCGGAGGCCCCGTACTCTCCTTGACTTGACTCAAGGGTTACCGGTACTCACCAAAGTGCCACATCAACGTAGCAGACTGCTTCAACCGTGCCGGTATACCCCGCACAGTTCCCTCACAGTCTTGTTGCTACTTTCTAAGAAGGTATCCCCAGATCTGGGTTAGGATCTATAGAACTCCCAAGACAGTGCCCACAATAATAAAGCAAACAAAACAAAGCAATTGAAAACACTGAGCTATCCTAAGGTACACCTCACTTTAAAATATATCCCCAGCAGAGTCGCCAGTTCTGTGATCAGTGGAAATAGAACTGACTGTTTAAAGCTGGTTCGCGAAATGTCACAGTAAGCAAGAGTCGCCATCGTCTTTTATTTTCTCCAACATGGACAGGACAAAAGCACAACAAAATTCCTTATGAGATAGTTTCTCGGTTCGGGAGGTAGATTTATAGAAAGGGAAGGTGTTAGCACCCTTTCTATCCATGGTTATCCATGGGCTCTTAGATACTTGCTCTTATGTTTTCAAAATGTTTGCTTTTCAAAATGTGAGTGGGTTTGAAAAAGTTTCATTGAAAGATTTCTGAATGAATCTTGTATCTGTCCTCAAGAGTGTTTGAAAAATTTGTTTTGAAAGTTTTTTGAAAGTGTCAGTGTGAAAAGATTTTTGTTTGTTTTTGAAAAGAGCAAGTATCTATGAGTCATCTACCTACCCTAAGGAATTAGGCTGTGTAAAAGTCCTTTAAACAGTGCTATCCCACTATTGAGAAGTAGGTAGTACCGTCGTTGGAGGGGTTCGGGTCAATTTGATTGTAGGGACAGTGTGGTCACCGAAGCAACAGTAGGACACCTTAGAAGCTACCCTTATGTCCTTGATCCTTTTTTTTAATCCGAGGCAACCGTTTCGAGGCAACTATTTCGAGGCAACTGTTTCGAGGCAACTGTTTCGAGGCAACTGGATCATGGACATAAGGACCGCTAAAACTTCCTATACTTGACGACCACGTTTCGAAGGCAACAGGTGAGGCGTACCCTAGAAGTGGTGTGTGTATTTGTGTGTTGTTTTCAGTTTAACAGTTATCTTTGATCATGGCATTGTGAGCTACGAGTTATTTTTAATTACCATACATTCTTTCATGCAATTTAGAATTTAAGAGTGCGGAAAGTAAAATACAGAAAGATAAAAGCTACGCTATTACAAGGCGCGGGTCTATACATCGCCAAAAATACAAAGACCCATTTTTTTGATAAAAATGCGGAAAATAAAAGAATACCTAATTACTATTACATTCCTTGAACAATTACATAATAATTAATAAGAATAAATAAGAATAACGCGCAAAAATAATAAATTGGAACGTCCGAGGGTTTTGACCCTTTGCTTGAAATTAAATTAAATTAAGACTTAATTATTACTTAATTAAAGAAAATGTTTTTTACGTTTTTTGGTGTTTAATGAAATAAAGAAAAAGAATTAAAAGGAAACCCTAAATCTAGATTATTTTAATTATTAATGAAAAATATTAAGGTTAACCTAACTTAAGCTAATTATTTACATATTTATGTACAATAATAATAATAATAATAAATAATGATGGAAATAATTAATTAAAAAAAAAAGATAAAAATGTCAAAACCTAATTCTACATATTTTTTATTTATTAAGAAAAAGTGTTAAAATTAAAACCTAAATTAACTAAGTTAATTGTTAGTTATTTATTTACAAAAAATAGGTTAGTGATGAAATTAATAATAAATTAAACATAAAACATTTTTTTGGTTTCTGATTTTTTATTATGAAAATTTATTTTATGGTGAAAAAACAATTAAAACAATTAAAAAGAATTAGAAAAGAAAAGAAAAGAAAATTAAAAAGGATGCAAACCAAGGGGGGTTTCAGGCCCAAATGGGAGGTTAACTGAAGCAATTCTGGCCCAAGAGACAAGGCCTTTGTTTGACTTTCCAGATTGAGTGCACGTGGTTGACTGGGGTATACCCTGGATCTCATTCAGTGGCCCTTGGATTGATCATCAGGAGCGCGTGGCAGTCTTAAGCGTGAGTGCGTATGGTAGGGCATTTGATGGAAGCTGCACTAGAACACTTTAAGACAAAAATCAGGAATTATATGGGGGGACCTGGGAATCGAACCCAGGTCCCAATGCTTGCAATACACATCCTCAACCAACTGAGTCAGGCAACGCGTTTGTAGTGTAAATGGAAAACAATAATTATATAAAAAAACACATGTTAATGATATAAACAAAAAAAACGCGCGCGCATTTTGAATCACCCAACCACGCTTGGACACCTCAACTTTCTTCTTCGTTTGCACCTGTAACATGAATGAGATAGCGGGGGTTTTAAACCCCCACAAAGCCAAAGTCCAGAAAATAGCGAATAGCCATGTGGATCACATAAATTGAGCGCGAGGGTATCATTTGATTCGTCTTGTTGCAACGAATTTGTCTATACTGGTTTGGTGGTCCAATTTTACAATATATGAAAACCCCCAATATTGAAGTTCTGAAACCCTAGATATCTCTCGTGGCAGATTTTGATACAAGATGCTATAATGCAATTAAACCGTATCATTAGCTTCAGAATGTTCCTGTGAATACAAAACAACCAATAATATGTATCAAATGTGCATGAATCATGATATGGAATTCTGGAAAATATGGCAAACCGTATGGCTTATGTTCTATGATTCTTTGCGCGTTTGGACTGATTCTTGATGCCAATAGACTCCTGAAGGGTCCAACAATGTCTTAGAATCCTTTTTATGCTTTGAAACGTGCTGCAAGTATGATTTCAGTTTTCCAAATTTCTTGAGTTTTTTCCAGTTGGTTATGGAGTTTCCAGCAGCTTTTTCGTGTATGCCTCAGTAGGGTTTCCTTGTGCATATGTATGTGAATGATTCTAGGTCAAAAACAAGCCCATAAGTCCATGAATTAATGTTTGGAATATTTGATTGCTAATCATATCTTTTTTCAATCTTTTTACATGGAAACTTTGCCAATTATGGAAGATCTTGTCCCCTTGGATGATGCACGAAATCTTTAGCATATTTGGAGTATATTTGCTGCACAAAAAGATTTGAAAAAGCATATCTTTGAATTTTCCCATAATTAAATCTAATTAAATGAATTAATATAAATATAAATTCAATTAATTAATCAAAAATAAGAAAATAAATTATTTTGAGCTCAATGGGTCGTGCATAGGCTTTGGGTAATGATTCAAGGAAGAATTTGAGGCCCATTAGCAATTTTGAAGTGTTTTAGGCAAAGTTGACTTTTGAAAGTTCCCAAAAATTTCCCAACTTCTCCAATGCATATCTTGCTCAATTTTGAAGCTATGAACATGTTCTTGGACATTTTGGAAAGGTCTTGAAGTCCTCTAACCAATGCCTTTGGTCCAATG
The DNA here is from genome assembly GCA_948472305.1 of Vicia faba. NCBI lineage: Eukaryota > Viridiplantae > Streptophyta > Magnoliopsida > Fabales > Fabaceae > Vicia > Vicia faba. The sequence continues at coordinate 1,525,810,005 of OX451736.1, read as the reverse complement.
TAATTTTGATTTACCAATCTCAAGTTATGGTCTTTGACTTAAAGTGCCTTTTTGTTGACTTTTGAAAATGACCTATAATGTTGAAATTGATAACTTTTTGTGAGATCATTTCTTGGACTTGGAGTGTGAAGATGAGTTGTAGGAAATGTCATCCCCTTCAAAATGAGCTTTGGATGGGATTTTTATGATAAACCATGAAGAAGGTATGCCTTGGTCAATTTGCAGTTGACTTTTCAACTGTCCAAAAATAGAAACTTTTGCATCTTGAGACTTTTTGAGCCATGCTTGTGGAATCATGATCAAGACTTGATCAAATGATGATTGTGGCTTCAAAATAAGATGTTGACCAAATTTTTTGACTTTTGACTGTCAAATGACCATTTTGCCCCTGCAGTTGACTGTGGAGCAATTAGGGTTTTTGACTAGGCAACTTGATGTTGTGAGTCTTGAAACTTGACATATGGTTGCTTGACAATGTTTGTAGGCATATGGGACTTGATTGGACCCTTGGAAACCTCAATTTCTTTGCAAGAACCAAAACCCTAATTTTGACTGTGTTAGGAGGCAATTGGACTGTGCAACCCTTGAGAGATTTTGAAGCTTGATCTTGCCAAATCTTGAAGAATATGGGAGGGCAAATTTTGGGGTACAACACACACTTAAAACTTTTGAAAATATAGTTGTTGAAATCCCATGCAATCGATTTACACAAAGGGTGAAATCGATTGCATGCTGCACGATTTTGAAAAACAGCAGCTTTTTCACATGCCTGTTCCTAATACCTTTTCATTGAAACCTTTCACTAAATCTTGGCAATTGTTCATGATTCATTTACACAAATTTATGATTTTTCAAAAGGGTGTTATGAACATATAAATATTCATTTTCAAAATCATTTTCATCAACCTCTTCCAAATATATTTTCTGAATTTTCAAAATATAAACTCAAGCTTTTCTTCACTTTCATACATAAGTTTTATGCACACTTTCATACATTGTTAAATAGAAAACTTTGAGCAATTATATCTTGAGTCATTGTACAATATTATTATTGGAAGAGAAGATCATTGATTTTTAAATCTCTCTAAGTGATCAATACTACTCAACTCACTCAAAATCAAATATTGATAGTTACTTACTTATTTTTCCAGGGTTGTTGGAAATAAGTTTATGTGGTTTTAAATATTATCTTTCCAGGATTGTTTGATACAAGTGTGTAGTCACTTTGAAAGGATTGTTCTCATTGTTGACATAGTGAAAATCCAAGAGGATTGTTCTTGGTCCAAGAGGATGGTTCTTGGCTTTTTGGTAGTTCTTGTTTAAGTTTGCCACAATAAGGAAATCTCTTTCATGTTGAAAGGGGACTGGAGTACTCTCGGACTGTGAGGGGAACCAAGATATATCGCTCGTGTCTCTTTATTTTTCTGCACTTCACTATTTCCTAAACTCATCATTAACCAGAAAAATAATATCCATCATCACTAAAACCAGAATTTTTTAAAGTCACTAATTCACCCCCCCCCCCCTCTTAGGCGCACTTCGTACTTACATATTTAATTACGTGTTTTGATGCCCGTGTGATGAAATTCCATTCTTAGGGTTTAGGGTTGTTTTTTAGGGCTTTGAGTTTCAGGAAAAATCAGGGCAAAAAATGGATACCATTGCATTCAAGAGATTAAACCTAATTGATCTGTGTAGTTGGATTTGATTTGTGTTGCTTGGATATGATTTTTGAGGATTGCAGGTTTATAACAATGGACACGACTGTTGGTAAAAGTCCAGTACCTAAAACGAAGGTCTTGCATAGAAGATAAAGGCGTGTCAATACCTGAGTGGTTGGTTTGAATCTCACGCGTTTTTCTTATAAGATTGACTCATTGTTGAATATATTATTTGTTTTTTATTTGTATCAATGAATAGCAAGCTGGCTCAGCGGCAACGGGAAAGGGTTTCCAGACGCGCATGTGTGGGAGGTCAGGGGTTCGACCCCTGCCTCCTGCATATTATTTTTCTCACAATTCCTTTGCAGATCATGTAATTCCATTCCAAATGCGCTCACGGTGCACCTCAACATCTTCTGCCTTGGATCATCCAGTGATCAGATCTAAACATCCAGCAAAAGCAGCGCATGGTGAACCTCCAGAGGGGATCCTCACTGGATCACACGCCAGCCTTGGGCCAACTATTCTGGGCTTGAAAATTCCAATTCACACCTCCCAAATTACTATTTCACCAGGCCCAATTTAACTCTTTTTTAAATTTCTTTTATTTGTTTTAATTATTTGTTTTAATTATTTTTACAAAAATCATTTTTTAATTAAATAAAAAAAATTACAAAAGTCACAAAAAATTAGAATTAGTTTTTTTTTATAATTTTTTTAATTGCATTAATTAATTAGATTAATTAGGATAACTTAAATTCTTTTTCATAATTAAAATTAATTAGAAATTAGGTTGATTTGCAAAATTAATTATTTTCTCTCAAAAATAAAAAAAAAAATACATTTCTCTATTTACTAATTGAATATCTTTGAATTTAATTTTAGTTCCATATTTAATTTTGTCGCGCACATTTATTTCATTATTTTTCTAATTAATGTAATTACTCTTGGTTTGTAATAATTTAATTAGGTTGAAATTTCTGCGTCTAATTATGTAACTGCCCCAAGGCCTTGTAATAGTTTAGGGACCCTTATCTTTCTGCAATTTATTTTCCGCACGATAAACAACTTAGATGAATGGCTAATATGATTGTATGGAAAGATAACGATTAAATGAACATAGAAAACCCTAATTGTGCAAAGATGAATAAACTAAAAAATAAACACTTGCATATGCTCACTCCTAGGGTTTTCCCCATTTCGGGTTCCTTCGTTAAACGATCATGAAGTATAGGGAGTCTTAGTGATTGTCCTCTAGTCCCAAAAGATAAAAAATGACCCATTCGAATGTTGCCTCGGAAAGATCTTTAGGAGTCTAGGGTAATTACTAAGGTTTCCAAACCATTGCTTTAGTGGTCGTAATTGTCCCTTTCGTCCCTTAAAATTGTCCCTTGAACTTCAATGATGGAGCTACCTACTCCTTAATAGTAGGATAGCGCTGTCTAAAGGAAATAAGAAAACGAACAAACTTTTTTCGAGTAGGTAGAAACTTTTAGGTACTTGCTCAAAACAAAAAATTTTTACACATACACTTTCAAACAAGCTTTTCAAACAAAATTTTCAAAAACATTTTATCACACCCTTAAGGACTGATACAATGGTTACCATAAAGTGAAACGCCGCACTACGGAAAATTTCAAAACTTTTTCAAAAACAAAAGCACACGAAAGCAATTTCAAAAATGAGCAAATACCTAAGAGCCCATAGAAAACCATGGATAGAAAGGATGTTAACACCTTCCTTTTCTATAACCTACCCCCCCGTACTCAGAAATATCTTGAAAAAGGTTTTTTCTGTTCTTTTTCCTTTTCCTTTGTTGGATGAAATAAAAGTCGGTGGCGACTCTTGCTTACCGCGACATTTGCAAACAAAAAACACAAACCAGTAAAAATAGTCGGTTCTGCCACTGTATAACAAAACTAGCGACTCTGCTGAGGAATATAAAAAGTGGGGTTTACCTTAGGATATAGGTCATTCTTAATTGCTTCTTTGGCTTGTCTTGTTTTATTTACTTTTAAGGGTATCTGTTTGGGTTGTTTGGATCCTAAACCCGTATCGGGGAATTCCTTTTAGGTAAGTAGCAATAAACAGTGAGGGAGTTATGCGGGGTATACCGACACAGTTGAAACAGTAGCTACGTTGATGCGATACTTTGGTGTGTACCGGTAGCCCTTGAGTAGTCAAGGAGAATATGGGGCCGCTGCATGGTATCATAAAGCGTCAACTGACCTTAGCACCTTAATTGACCAACTTGGCTTTTAGGACGTAGTGAGAAAGCCGTCTTTGGTGTAAACCCAAAGTCAATTGATACTCGATGCTACACTCATTGAGGTTTGAATCTTGAGTTTGGTTTGGTGGCAAGTCAATTGCCTATCGAAACCAAATTTGTGGGAAAGATCAGTGATATTGAGATCCCTTAGAAGCCGATTACTATATTTAGGACAGGTTAAACCAATCCAACTTCAAGAGGGTATACCTTAAAATCCATGCAAGCCTCAAAATCCTCAGCAGAGCCAGTGCATTCTAAACTTGGTTCTCTAGCTGAGTTAAGTTTCAAAATTCCCATCAGAGTTAAGCTTCAATATCCCCAGTGGAGCCCGAAAACCCTGAAAATCCTATCCCCAGTGGAGCCAGAATAGTGAACATTTCCCCCACGGAGTTATCTCCCAGCAAGATCGAAGATTCTCGGTCTCATTTCTCCAAGCAGAAACCTCCTAGGTTTTAACTCCCCAGTAGAGATTTTCAGAGTTTTCCCTACATCCCAGGAGAGTCATAAAGGATTCTCATTCCCCACAGAAGTTGTCAAAGACCTTGTTAATCCCCGCAAATCGCCGAAGATTTTCAATCTCCAGCAGTGGCCCCAAGATTTTTCATTCTCAGCAATCAAAGATCTTTAATCCCCAAGTGGTCAGTAGTCAGCAAGGATTTATCATCTTCAGTAATCAAAGATTTTTGGAATCCCCAGCATCGGTCAAGGATTTACTTTTCCCAACAGCAGTCAAAGACTTCTTTATCTCCAGTTGTCAAGGATTTATTTTCCTCAGCAAGACAGCTACTCAGCTTACATGCACACCCATTACATTCATATATCATAAACATTGATGAAATACAGTTCATTGTATCATACATATCATGCAACATAACTTTGTGTTTTAGCTAACATTTTACCCTTTTCAGGATAAGATTAAAAGGCTATCATTAACAATTATTCAGATACAGTATGGATACACCCCGGACACGGCGGTCATTCCATTCCTCATTCACAATTTCAAGTCAAAATACGGTATAAATATACCCCAGATACGAAGGTTATTCTACTACTCATTCAGACTTCAGCAATCCGATACAGACTAGATATGCTCCAGACACGGCGACCATTCTATCTCTCACTCAGATTCAACTATCAACCTCAAGATCAGATACGCTCCAAACACGGATGCCATTCTGGCCCTTACACCAGAAGTTTGATTCTCCCCAGTGCAGTCGCCACAGAAGTCATTCTGTCACTTATTCAGATCCCAGTTACAGTCTTAGATATACTCCAGACACGGAAGTCATTCTGCTACTCATACAGATCTCAACTTCAGATACAATACAGATACACTCCAGACACGGCAGTCATTCTGATATTCATTCAAAGTTCAAATACAGTTACAGCTCAGATACGCTCCAAACACGGAAGCCATTCTTTTTCTCATATAGACTCAGTCTCCAGATACAGTTCAAATGCATTCCAGACACGAATACCATTTTGAGGCTCATTCTTCTGACCTACAACATTGCAATTCAACAAACATTCTTGGATGACATCTTTAAGCCCATCTCTAGCAAGATTCTACCATCTCCAAATGGCATCCGTAAGCCCATTTCCTCAGCTATATTTTGACGAGTGCAAATTTACGGGCACTCAAGTGTCCAATCCTCTTTTACCTTCGAGTCGCGAAAGGCAAGCTTGCCAATCTAACTCTTCAGGTTCAAGAAGATTGAACAGGGGCAATTGTTGTACCCCAAAATTTTCCCTCTCATTTCATCAACATTTCTCATCACAAGACTCTTGGAACTTAGGATCAAGCTAGGGTTTGCTCTGCTCAGGATACCTCCTTGCACTGTTGACCTAAATTAGGGTTTGAGTTTGCACAGTGACGTTTTGACCTACAATACCCAAATTGACTTTCATACTTCATATTGGACTCACAAGTTTGTCCATACCAAGTTTCAAGCCTTGATCCAAATTTTGGCCTAGTCAATAGGACAGTTGACCTAGAAATCAGTTGTATTGGGGAAAAAGTCAACTGTGACCAATTGATATTCAAACCTCATGAAATTTGACCCACATCAACATTATGAACTCATATAAACCATTTGATCAAGTTTGGATCACAATTCCACAAGAAATTTGATCAGATCATCAAAAGGGCAAAATGGTTATTTTTAGGGTTTTGACTGTACAAAGGCAATTTTTGACTGTTTGACATAACCAATGGTAAATCAAGCTCAACCATGGACTCAAGGACTCAATGAAATTGTCTTGACCCATTCAACAAGTTCAAAAGATCTCAAATGTAGAGGATTGACACATGAATTTTTTAGTCAACTGATCAAAATTTGACTGTATACTGAAAAGTCAAACTTTGACTTTTTGGTCAAAATCAAGTGCCAAGGGTCATTTTTCATCAAGACATGTCAAATTATGAAACTTGTTCATCAAGAAATCCAAAAATGCAAATTAGGGTTTAAAATGGAAAATTTTCATAACTTAGAAATTTTCTAAGTTATGAAATTTTCTTATTTTTTCCTAACTTTGTCCCATTTTTTCATCAAGATGCAAATGGATTCAAACAAAACTTGCAACATGAAAGTTTTAGTCCATCACAAAGTCTACAACTTTATTCACAAAGTTTTCTCAAAAGAAGCTTGTATATCAAGTTATGATTTTTGGAACAAGCGTACCTAAAACTTTTAACTTAGAGAAATTTTGCCCTAGTTTAGGCAGGATTTTGACCCATCTTCTTGGCCATTATTCACATAGTTCAACTTGTAGTTTCAAGTTGCATTTCAAAGATGGATTATAGTACATGTTGCAAGCTTTCCAAATTGTCAAAGAACTCCTCAAACACCCTTGTGGTTAGGGAGAATCGAATGCTTGAAGTTCGCAAAAACTCACTTTGATCCATGGCCAATACATGTTCATACCAAGTTGCAAATCTGACCAAGATAGCTTAGTACATGATTACAGGCCTCTAAACCAATTTACACTCCAAAATTGAATGCAAATACATTGGATATTGGCATTGTTCTGATCAAGAGAGCTTTGTACAATGAACATTGCCATTTTAAGCATAAAGGCCACACTTCCATTTTCATAAAGGGCACTTTATGTCAAATTGCTTTTTCTTGAGCCTTGGACTTTCTTCCTTTGCAGCAAACAAGCTCCACAATCTCAGGCATAGTACAAGAAGTTGGTGCATGCTTGGAGATAGCCTGTACAGGCCTATCACACTTCACTTCCAACTTTGCTTTCAAAACAAGTCAAATGGCAAAAAGCTTGTATCTCTCATATCTGATAAAACCGACAAGAACAAAGTTGTAAAACAAGTTTTGCATATCCTCACAAGTCAGAAGCACGAGCCTTTCACCCCTAAAGCACCCTCATACTCCAAAACACCATTTTTCTGCAAAACAGGGCAAGCCCTGCAGAACCACCTCCATCTCCACTTTCCCTCGTACGTTTTGCCTCAAACTTGTTCCAATATCTTCCATTCAACTCACCTGAACTATCCCAGACCTCCATTGCTAGCTGTAACACCATTAACACACATTGCCATTTTTGTTTGAAAGCTTTGCAGGTTGAGTTCTGTAGCACGATTCAGGCTACTTCAAAACAAGCCAAGCATTGGGAAAACTTCAGTGGACCTCAGGCAAGCTCAAAAGAACCTCAAGCACCCTTGGAAGTTGCTGCATTGTCCAGCTCGAAGTCAACTGAAACAGGTATTTCATGAACTTCTATCTCTCTATTTAGGAATAGTTATACTTAGGTTTGTGAATGAAAGATGTTGTATTCATAGCCCTGAAACCATACATGTGCTTAGTTTTCATTTATATTAATCGTGCTAGGAGAATTTTGTTCATGAACTTTCTGAAAAAACTAGGTTAAGAATTAGGGCCAGAGAAATTCTCTCTGGTCTTTGAGAGTTAGCTTAAGTTTTTTATATGGTTAGATTCATTATTTGATGCTCTGCAAGTTTCATGTTATGAGTTTTGTCAAAAAAGCAAGGAATCAGGAGATAGCGTTTTGTGTACAAAGCGCGCCTTTTGGTTTGAACTGAGGAAGAAGATGAAGTTGATTGGGCTGGGCCTGGTTGTTTTTACTTCTAACACCTGACTTTTCAGTTTACACCCCCCTGGCCCATTTCTTTGTATATTTGTCATTTTTGTATTTTTATTTTTATTCTGACTTTATTATTTTATGTCCAAATATAAAAGATGCCAAAAAAATTATTTTTATATTTTTTTCATATTTATTTGATATTTATTTTTATTTTACTAGTATAAAAGTGTTTAAATACTTTATATTCTTTTTATTAAAACTTAAAAATAATGTGAAAAATATGTTTATTTTTATTTATTATTTTATACACATTTGAAAACATTTTATTGAAAAATATACCTTTTTGTAAATAATTTATTTTTTATACACACTTAATATATTTAATATATTTAATACATATATATACATATTTTATTAATTAATTAGGACAAAAAACACAAAAATAATGCATTTTTCTTTTTATTAATATTTTATACTAAAAATACCATTTTTTCAATATACTTATATTTTTGTACCAATTAATATATTATTGTATATAAATAATAAATAATACTATTTATTTAAGAAATTAGGGTTTTGCCCTAAAAAAACAAAATAATTGAAATTACCTTTTTATTTATTAGCATTTCACATTAAAAATACTTTTTACATATATAAAAACATTTTTTTGCATAATACACTTTATTTAATATTTATTTATTGTATTTATTTAAATATTGTACACTTAAATATTATGCCTTGTACATTCAATTTGGTTGTAATAATTTAGGATTTAATTTCTTGCAAAATAATCCCCAATTCAAATTTGTACCCCCTCCCTATATCATGTTGTAATAGTGTAGAATTTAAAATTCTCGCACCTTTATGCTCTCAATTATGCCATGATTAGACCTAGGGTTTGTATGCAAAATAAAATCAACAATTAGTTTGACCTAATCCAAGATAACAATGCATGAAAACAAACACAATGCACACTTGCACCCCTAGGGTTACAATCCACTTGTTGCCTTCAAAAATGGGCCATGGTATGCATGTCAAGTACTTTGGCAAAACAAAAACAAAATAAAAGATCATAGTCCCTCGATGACGCTATCTTGGTTGCCTATACAAAATGATCTAGTCCCTCAAGAAAATTGCCAAAAAATACTTGACACTATTGCTATCATGGTCTATACGATGACCCGCGCCTGTCCCGTTTAACATCCTAACACAAGGTTGTTCACCAAATACAATGGTGAAACAACACTATTAAAAGGGTTAAAAACATAAGAAAGATCTTTGAGTAAAATAGGATAGATAACTCTTTGTTACTTGATCAAAGCTTGCAAAAACATCCTTGCTATCTTCAAAACACACTCCACAACACAATTTCAAAACCCTACTTTCAAACATTGAAAACTTTTCAAAAGACAAAAACACCTTTGTATACATTCAAATAAGAATCATTACAAAGGTTGCCTAGACAAGGCATCTTTTTCAAAGCATTTTCAAAACCACACACACAAAGCACCATTTCAAACAATTGAAAAGCAAAGGCAAGTGATCTAAGCAAGTAACTAAGAGCCCATGGATAACCATGGATAGAAAGGGTGCTAATACCTTCCCTTTCTATAATCTACTCCCCGAACCCAAGAAAACATCTCAAAGGTCTTTCCTGTGCTTTTTGACCTTTCCTTAGGATAAAATAAAAATTCGATGGCCACTCTTGCTAAACCGAAACATTTGCGAACACAAACACAAAACCTCAAGTCAGTTCTCCCACCGTATCACAGAACTGGCGACTCTGCTGGGGACAATTTTAAAAGTGGAGTAACCTTAGGGCTTAGATCACCCTTTTGCATGATTATTGTTTGCTTTGATTGCTTTAAATTTTACTCTCTTGTTTGGGTTTGAAATCCTCCACCCGGATTTGGGAAACATTCATAGGTAAATAGCAATACGTTATGGAAACTGTGCGGGGTATACTGACATGGTTGAAGCAATAGCTATATTAGTGTGACATATTTGTGAGTACCGATAGTCTTTGAGTCAATCAAAGAGAATACGAGGCTGCTAAGTGATGTCATGAAGCACTAATGAACTCTTAGAACCTTACTTGACCATCTTGGCCTTTTATTAGGGGTAGTGAGATGACCGGCTTTGGTGCAGTCCGAAGTTGGTAGATACTCGATACTACACTCATTGAGGGTTGTTTTCTTGGAATATTTTGGTCGCTAGTTAAGTGGCTAAACCAAAACAATGAACATAGAAAATAATCCAGTGATATTGAGCTCCTTAGAACCCGGTTACTATTTATAGGACAGGTTTGAGCCAACTAAACTCAAGAGGGTACTTACCTATGAAACCTCATGCAAGCCTGAAACTAGGGTTTTGTGTGATTTGCTTGTACATGTGTTTGTGCATACATCATGAACATCATAAAGCATCATATGCATCCACTAACCATTTCAAGGGTTTGGATCTTCATCTTTGTTCTTGTTTTGTAGGTCATGGAATCTCTTCGCAGGAAAACAATTCAAGTCAACCTTGTGAGAATCCCTCCTCAACTCAAGGAGCTTACTTCTAGGATTCCAGAGAATTCTCTCTTCAGTGAAAGACATGGTAGACTCCTCAACTTGGTCAACACCAACATTGAAGAAGACATGATGAAAGTCCTCTTCCAGTTCTTTGACCCCCTACACCATTGTTTCACATTCCCTGATTACCAGTTAGTACCCACTTTGGAGGAATTTTCTCAACTCCTGAGAATTCCTATTCTTAATCAACTACCCTACAACAATACGGAAAAAGAACCAAAGCATGAAGATGTTTCTCAAGCATTACATTTGCAGCCATATGACATCAAGGGACATTGGGAAACCATAAGTGGTGTCAAGGGATTCTTGGTAAAGTTTCTGTTTGAGAAGGCACAAGACTGCTGGAATTCTCTTGATCTACAAGCCTTTAAAGAGATTGTGGCACTCCTTATCTATGGGTTGGTCTTGTTCCCAAACCCTGACCAACTTATAGATGTGAATGCTGTCAAGATTTTCATATCCAGGAATCCTATACCTACATTGCTTGGGGACATCCTACACTCATTTTACACATGAACAATGAGGAAAAGAGGTGTTCTCATGTGCTGTACTCCTCTCCTAGCAAGGTGGTTTATTTCTCACCTTCCACAATCAGTTTTGAAGAATGAGCAGGGTTTAAGGTTGTCACAACGGTCTCACACATTCTGATGTACATTGGTGTTCTCGGTCCAGAGAAAATGTCATCATCATTGATCGTTGTGGAGAATTCCCTAATGTCCCACTACTTGGCATTAGGGGAGGTATTACCTACAACCCCTGTTTAGCTCTAAGACAGTTTGGATATGCTCGGAGGGATGGCCCTCATGACATGCTGATTCCTGACCTAGTCTTTGACTTCGACAACGATGTGCAAAGACTTCGACAAAGGTTCATCAGAGCTTGGAGGATGCCCAACAAGGTGGACAGTAAGACACTGGGGCACAAAAATTCTATCCCCCTTGAGCCTTATCTCAAGTGGGTATGAACCCGCGCCCATAATCTTATGATGCCATACCCTCACATTCTCCCCTTGATCAAAGAGCTTGTAATGGAAGGAGAGGTTCCATACACCATCCTACATCCAGACATGCCAACATCATGGGAAGAAATGCAAAAGAGTTGGATCAAACTCAAGGAAGAACTAAATACTTTTTAAGCCAGCTTCTATGCCAGTGAGAAGAAAGTTTTGGAGCTTACCCGCCGACTTCATGAGGAGGAGACTCTCAACACTTACATCGCACCAAAGAGGATGCGCAATGTCTTCTTACATTAATAATTTTGTAATATTTTGCCCATGGGGCACTTATGTACTAACAATTTCTTCTTAATATGACGTGTGTTCCTTTTTGTTTGCAACAAATTTGAATTTATGAATCCTTGAATGCATTACATGAATAACATACCATTCATCATATGCATGAACAGGTCTTCACACCAGGTTTCCTTATCTTTCTGTTGTTTATTTCAGCAAGATGAATTTGGAGCAGACGGTAAAGGATCTGCAGACACAAAATTCATAATTCCAACAACTCCTCATGACCTTGGGAAAGGGTCAAGAGGACCTCAAAGCTCTGTTGGAGAAGAATAAAGAGAAAAAGAAAAAGAGACCTGGAGTAGCCACTTTTGGAAGAAGGTTTGAAAGCAATGCTATGAAGGTTCTTGAGTCCCCCTCAACGTCTGACGAAGGGGCCGGTAAAGGGAAAGGGACTGTTGTACCTTCTGAATCTGAGGTTGAAGAGGAGGAAGAGGAAGAAGACTACTCCGAACAACAGTATCCACCAGCGGATGATAAATATAAGAATCTTGAAGATAGACTGGCAGCCATGGAGTTGCAGAGGGTACCTAGTTTGGATTTTGAAGAACTAGGGCTGGTAGTTGGGATTGTTATCCCTCCCAAGTTCAAAGTGCCAACATTCGCCAAGTATGACGGTCTGTCGTGCCCAAAGATGCACCTGAGATCGTATGTCAGAAAGATCCGACCCCACTCATCTGATAAAGACCTCTGGGGTACACTTTTTACAAGACAGTTTGTCTGGCACACAGTTGGATTGGTTCTATCAACTCGAGAGATCGGAGGTTCACAATTGGGAAGACTTAGCTGCCGCTTTTTATCGTCAATATTAATACAGTGCTGATTTGGCGCCCACTCGTACTCAGTTACAAAGTATGGGGATGACTTCCAATGAAGGATTTAAAGAGTACACACAGAAGTTGCGTGATCTGGCTGGGAGGGTGCAACCACCGTTGTCAGATAGGGAGTTGGTTGACATGTTTCTGGGGACCCTGTCTGGCCCCTTTTTCAATCATCTAATCGGGAGTTCTTCCGCGGGATTTACTGAACTAATTTTGACCGACGAAAGGGTCGAGGCCGGTATTAGAAGTGGAAAGATTCAAAAGGATGCTTCCGCATTCACAACTGTTAAGAAACCCTTCCCAGCTAAGAAGGAAGCATCTGCTGTGTATTCTCAGAAGGGTCAGGGAAGAACCGAGCGCCGGCCGACTGTAGGGGCTGTGATGATTCAAAATTCTTCAAATGATCAACCTCGTAACAAACAGTCAAGACCAAATCAACAACGGGTAGAAAGGCCACAACGGCAGTTCACACGCATCAACATGACGCCCGCTCAAGTACTCCCTCATTTGTTGAAGCTGAATCTTCCCAGTTTGAAGGAAGCGCCAAAGAAACCTAACACCTCCTCTCCATACTACCACTCCAATGCCAAATGTGCTTACCATTCTGACAGTGTTGGGCACGATACCAATAATTGTTGGGCGCTTAAGAACAAAATCCAGGACTTGATTGATGCCAAAGAAGTAGAATTCGATGCGCCTGAGAAGCCTAATGTGATTTCTGCTCCGATGCCCAAGCACGGTAATAATGTTCATGCTATTATGGAGGACCTTCATGTTACTGATGTTGTTGACCTGTTGACGCCGTTACTTGTGATTAAAGAGAATTTGATGAGAGCTGGGATCTTTCCTGGTTGTGGTAAAGACTGTTATTGTTGTTTGAACATACGAGGTGATTGCCTAATGTTGAAGTCAGGTGTCCAACGCCTGATGGATACCCAAGAGATACTTTTCCAGAAAACCCCTATTGATACCTTCAATCCTGCTACTGCTGCTACTTTTTCTACTTCAACCAACGATATTGCGATCATAACCATTTTCGACATTCCTCCCAAGGCTTGCAAAAGGCCTGTCAGGATTACACCCAACTCTAAGTGTGTACCATTAAAGATCACCATGCCGGGACCTGTCCCGTACCAATCCAGCAAAATGATACCATGGAACTATGGAGGAGAAATCTTCTACCACGGTATCAAACAAATTGAGGCAGTCCAAGAGAATTCTGAAGAAAAAAACCCTGATATAGGGAACATTGCGGGTACAAGCAAGATAACCCGCAACAGCTGGATCTTTTCTCCGGAGATTGCTCCCCCTCGAGCAGTTTTCGGACCCTTGAAAGCTTCTGTACCTGTTGGAGCATCTGTGCAAGGCCCAATGATTGAAGAATTGGATACTCCTGAAGTAAGACCATCTGCTGATATTACCAATAAGGGTAAGGGGATACTAGAAATGTCTGTCAAGACGAAGGCTCATGCTGTGGTTATCCCCAAAACAACTCAGAAAGAAATGGATGAAATCTTGAAAATAATCAGAAAAAGTGACTACGACGTTGTGGAACAGCTAGGGCAGACCCCTTCTAAAATTTCAATGTTGGCTCTTCTACTCTGCTCTGAGGCCCATGCTAAGGCCTTGATCAAATTCTTGAAGGCGACACATGTACCCCAAGAGACTTCGACTGACCAGTTTCAGGAATGTGTGGCCAGTCTTACTGCTGATAATGGGCTTGGCTTTTCCGATGCTGACTTGACTCCCAAAGGAAGGAAACACAACAACGCGCTGCATGTCTCAGTTGAATGCAGGGGAACCACCCTCGCCCATGTCTTAGTTAATACTGGTTCTTCCTTGAATGTGCTGCTGAAGAAGGCCTTAGACCGTTTGGACTGCGAGGGACTGACCCTCAAACCTAGTAACATCGTTGTTAGGGCTTTTGATGGGTCCAAAGGAATGGTTCATGGAGAGGTTGACATTCCTATCAAAGTGGGCACAGAAGTCTTCAACTCCACCTTTTATGTGATGGACATCCGTCCGTCATATTCTTGTTTGTTAGGGAGATCGTGGATCCATTATGCCGGGGCAGTTACCTCCTCTTTGCACCAAATGCTGAAATATCCTGTTAAGGGTAAGATTATAACAGTGCACGGCAAGGAAGAGTACATGATAAGTCATCTCAATTCCTTCCGCTATGTGGAGTTGGATGGCGAGTTCATCGAAACTTCTTTCCAACATTTTGAGGAAGTTTCTCCTGAGGTAGCAGTTGCGAAGACAATGGTTGAGGTGTCTATCGTTCCCAAGCATGTGCCTAGGATGGCATCTCTCAAGGACGCAGAGGCTGTAATTAAAGAAGGGAAGAATACAGTATGGGGATAATTACCTGATTTTCCCCATAAGATGGACAAGTTTGGGTTAGGGTTCACTACTGCAGGACAAAAGGCTATGCGTCGCTCCAAGGTTGGAGGACCACCCGTCAAGATCACTCACCACGGAATCAATGCTGTAGAAGATGAAGATGAAGAGAGCCACTTTGAAGATTGGATCTTTCCGACCATCGAAGGGGGTTTAAGCAACTGGGAAGCAAAGGATTTTGTTCCCATCACCTTTATCAACCAGTAATTTTATCTTTGAACAATTTCCCATTTTTATGGTCTGTAATAACTAAACAATTTGCACACTATTTTCACCTCATGCCTTGCCCGGGGCGTGTAGGTCAATTTGTAAGGGCTTGATCTTCTTCATTATCATATGCCATGTTTTAATGAATCATTGGACATTTTCATCTATAAACTGCTGTGTTCATTTTCTTTCCTTTTGCATTTTTGTTTGTCTTAAGGATGGTTATCCCTTACACACACCCACACTCACAAATGCAGGTACCCATCCACTCCGGATTCCATGGGTGAATATTCTGCTTTAACATTCGATAACTCTGAAGATTTGGTCAATCATGCTGAGTACGAAGTTGACGAAGACTGTGAAGTGCCGGGAGAGTTAGCCAGACTTTTGCAACAAGAAGAAAGGGCTATTCTGACTCATGAAGAGTTTCTAGAAACCATCAACTTGGGGATAGAGGAAGACATGAAAGAAGTAAAAGTGGGTGCCAACCTGGAACCAAGTGTCAAAGAGCGCTTAGTGTAGTTGTTGAACGAATATGTTGAAATCTTCGCCTGGTCTTATGAAGACATGCCAGGGTTAGACACAGATATCGTGGTTCACCATCTCCCTACGAGAGAAGATTGTCCACCGATCAAGCAAAAGGTCCGTCGGATGAGGCCTGACATGTCTGAGAAGATCAAAGCTGAAGTAATGAAGCAATTCAACGCTGGATTTCTGGCTGTTACTTCCTATCCATAATGGGTTGCTAACATTGTGCCCGTGCCTAAGAAGGATGGCAAAGTCAGAATGTGTGTGGATTATCGGGATTTGAACAGGGCTAGCCCTAAAGATGATTTTCCACTACCACATATCGACATCTGGGTTGACAACACAGCTCAACACAAGGTATTTTCCTTCATGGATGGATTCTCGTGATACAACCAGATCAAAATGGCCCCCGAGGACATGGAGAAAACTACTTTTGTCACGCAATGGGGTACCTTCTGCTACAAAGTGATGCCATTCGGACTGAAGAATGCAGGGGCAACCTATCAACGCGCCATGGTAGCTTTGTTTCATGATATGATACATCATGAGATCGAAGTTTACGTAGACGACATGATAGCTCGATCACAGACAGAAGAAGAACACCTTGGTCATTTGCAAAAGCTGTTTTCCAGGTTGAAGGAGTATAAGCTCAGACTGAACCCAAGCAAGTGCACTTTTGGGGTTAGGTCTGGTAAACTTTTGGGATTTATTGTCAGCAATAAAGGCATTGAGGTTGATCCCGCTAAAGTAAAGGCTATACAAGAAATGCCTGTCCCCCGTACTGAAAAGGAGGTTAGAGGATTCTTGGGACGCTTGAACTATATTGCGAGGTTCATCTCTCACCTGACATCTACCTGTGAGCCAATCTTCAAGCTGTTGAAGAAAGATCAGGTGGTTGAATGGAACAATGATTGTCAAGTTGCTTTTGATAAGATCAAGGAGTATTTGCTAGAACCTCCTATTTTGATGCCACCCGTCGAAGGAAGGTCGTTAATCATGTATCTGACTATTTTGGATAACTCAATGGGGTGCGTGTTGGGCCAACCTGACGAGTCTGGCCGAAAAGAGCATGCCATTTATTACCTTAGAAAAAAGTTTACCGACTGTGAGACTCGCTACTCACTGCTCGAGAAAACTTACTGCGCTTTGGTATGGGCTGCTCGCCGGCTAAGGCAGTATATGTGGACTCATACCACTTTGTTGATTTCTAAAATGGATCCGATTAAGTACATCTTCGAGAAGCCTGCTTTATCTGGAAGAATCGCTAGATGGAAAATGATCATGACTGAGTATGATATCCAGTATACTACCCAAAAAGCTATAAAGGGGAGTGTACTAGCTGACCATCTAGCTCATTAAGCCGTCGAAGATTAGCAATCTATGAGATTCGACTTACCTGACGAGGACATCTTGACATTGGACAACATTGAAGGTAACGGACCGTATGACGGACCTGAACAAGGATCCCGATGGACCCTGTACTTTGATGGTGCATCAAATGCACTTGGCAACGGTATTGGTGCGGTACTCATTTCTCCGGAAGGTTGCCATACACCCTTCACTACTCGACTTTGCTTCAGCTGTACCAACAACATGGCTGAATATGAAGCTTGCATCTTTGGTCTCAAGGCTGCTATAGACTTGGGAATTAAATCTTTGGTCGTATTTGGGGACTCGGCTTTGGTTATCAGTCAAGTCAAAGGAGAGTGGGATACCAAACATCCTAATCTTATCCCATACAAAGAACATGTCTTAACATTGTTGCCTCATTTCGAGCAGATTACCTTCGAGCACTTCCCGCGAGAAGAAAATCAGCTAGCAGATGCTCTGGATACAATGTCTTCCATGTTTAAACTCAACCGGGATAACGAGGCTCCCCAAATTACCATCGAGCGAATGGACGAACCTGCGCACTGTCATGAGATTAATACTGAAGAAGTAGTGGAACAACCTTGGTTTCATGAAATCAAAAGGTATCTCCATACTAGAGAATACCCTGAAGGAGCTTCCGTCAATGACAAAAAGTTCTTAAGGAGATTTGCTTCCAAGTTCTTCCTAAGCAATGGCATCCTTTATAAGCGCAACCATGATTTTGTTCTACTTCGGTGTGTGGACAAGGTTGAAGCAGAGTTGATCATGACTGAGATACACAGTGGCACATTCGGCACCCACTTGAGCGAACATACGATGGCTAAGAAGATTCTAAGGGCGGGCTACTACTGGTCTACTATGGAAGCTGATTGTCATCAACATTCCCGTACTTGCCACAAATGCTAAGTCTATACTGACAAGGTACATATTCCTCTTGTTCCTCTAAGTGTTCTGACAGCTCCTTGGCTATTCGTAATGTGGGGCATTGACATGATTGGAGAGATCAAGCCTATGGCATCTAATGGACATCGCTTCATCTTGGTGGCTATTGATTATTTTACCAAGTGGGTCGAGGCAGCTTCCTATGCCTCATTTACAAAGAATGTGGTTGCCCGCTTCATCAAGCAGAACCTCATATGCCGGTATGGTGTCCCCGACAGGATCATCACAGACAACGGTACGAATTTGAACAACACTATGATCACCGCTATGTGCAAACAGTTCAAGATTTATCATCACAATTCATCTCCCTATCGGTTAAAGATGAACGGTGCTGTTGAAGCCGCGAACAAAAATATTAAGAAGATCATTCAAAAGATGACAGTCACCTACAAGGACTGGCATGAGATGTTACCGTTTGCTCTGCATGGATATCGTACAATGACACATACTTCAACAGGGGCAACCCCATTTTCTTTGGTGTATGGCATGGAAGCTGTTCTACCCATGGAAGTTCAGATTCCTTCCTTAAGGATTATGAAGGACGCTGGTTTGAGTGAAGACGATTGGATTCAGACCCGGCTTGATCAACTTAATTTGATCGACGAGAAGCGACTTACTGCTGTTTGTCATGGTCAGACGTATCAAAAACGAATGATCAAGGCTTTCAACAAGAAAGTCAAGCATCAGGTATATCAAGTCAGAGATCTTGTAATCAAGCGGATCATCTTACCGCAAAGTGATCCCAGGGGCAAGTGGACTCCTACTTACGAAGGACCATTTGTGATCAAAAGCATCTTTTCTGGTGGGGCAATGATTCTGACCACCATGGACGGCGACGACTTGCCGCACCCTGCGAACGCGAACATAGTCAAAAGATACTACGCATAAAACGACCCGGCAAGTTGAAAACCCGAAAGGGCGACTTGGGCAAAAATGGGCATCCCCGTAAATCGAAAACCCGAAAGGGCGGTTCAGGCAAAAATTAGGGATAAAAACAAAAAATATGTACACCCGGCAAGTTGAAAACCCGAAAGGGCGACTTGGGTAAAAAAGGGTTTCCCGGTGGATCGAAAACCCGAAAGGGCGGTCCAGGCAAAAGTTAGGGAATTAAAGCGTATGACTATGTCTCGTCGGATCACTTTAAGAACAATCTCTTCACCAACAAGCTCCAAGCTTCTGATCAATCCAGTCATCGGCGGACGAAGCAGCGAATGGACAAGATATTCAGAGTTGTGAAGGCTATAGCAGAATGGGAATGCCATGAAATTGTTACACATAGCCATCTTTCTTTTGTATAAATTTTTTTCAATTTTTACGACAACATTCTCTTACTAGGATGTCTGTCTCCTTTGTACAAAGATACTCACGAAAGTTAAATACAAAGATACTTCAAAGTACAAAAATTTGCTTGCCTTTCTTTTCTTTTTACACTTATGTTTTATTTGAAAATGTCCAATGTTTTGTTAAAAAGTCATATGCATATGAATATAATCACTGCTTACAAATAAAACGAAATTGAAAAAGGCTAATTACTGGTAGGTTGAAGGTGTAGGAAGATATCTTTGTGCCATTTCAGAAGAAATCCCCTACGATACATCATTCAGATCCTCAATAAAGCTAAAATTTGGAGTATATTTCCCCAGCGGAGGTAAGCTTCAAAATCCTCAGCAGAGCCAGTGCATTCTAAACTTGGTTCCCCAGCTGAGTTAAGTTTCAAAATTCCCATCAGAGTTAAGCTTCAAGATCCCCAGTGGAGCCCGAAAACCCTGAAAATCCTATCCCCAATGGAGCCAGAATAGTTAACATTTCCCCCACAGATTTATCTCCCAGCAAGATCGAAGATTCTCGATCTCATTTATCCAAGCAGAAACCTCCTAGGTTTTAACTCCCCAGTAGAGATTTTCAGAGTTTTCCCTACATCCCAGGAGAGTCATAAAGGATTCTCATTCCTCGCAGAAGTTGTCAAAGACCTTGTTAATCCCCACAAATCGCCGAAGATTTTCAATCTCCAGCAGTGGCCCCAGGATTTCTCATTCTCAGCAATCAGAGATCTTTAATCCCTAAGTGGTCAGCAGTCAGCAAGGATTTCTCATCTTCAGTAATCAAATATTTTTGGAATCCCCAGCATCGGTCAAGGATTTACTTTCCCCAATAGCAGTCAAAGATTTCTTTATCTCCAGTTGTCAAGGATTTATTTTCCTCAGCAAGACAGCTACTCAGCTTACATGCACATCCATTACATTCATATATCATAAACATTGATGAAATACAGTTCATTGCATCATACATATCATTCAACATAACTTTGTGTTTTAGCTAACATTTTACCCTTTTCAGGATAAGATTAAAAGGCTATCATTAACAATTATTCAGATACAGTATGGATACACCCCGGACACGGCGGTCATTCCATTCCTTATTCACAATTTCAAGTCAAAATACGGTACAGATATACCCCAGATACGACGGTTATTCTACTACTCATTCAGACTTCAGCAATCCGATACAGACTAGATATGCTCCAGACACGGCGACCATTCTATCTCTCACTCAAATTCAACTATCAACCTCAAGATCAGATACACTCCAAACACGGATGCCATTCTGGCCCTTACACCAGAAGTTTGATTCTCCCCAGTGCAGTCGCCACGGAAGTCATTCTGTCACTTATTTAGATCCCAGTTACAGTCTCAGATATACTCCAGACACGAAAGTCATTCTGCTACTCATACAGATCTCAACTTCAAATACAATACAGATACACTCCAGACACGACAGTCATTCTTATATTCATTCAAAGTTCAAATACAGTTACAACTCAGATACGCTCTAGACACGGAAGCCATTCTTTTTCTCATATAGACTCAGTCTCCAGATACAGTTCAAATGCATTCCAGACACGGATACCATTTTGAGGCTCATTCTTCTGACCTACAACATTGCAATTCAACAAACATTCTTGGATGACATCTTTAAGCCCATCTCCAGCAAGATTCTACCATCTCCAAATGGCATCCGTAAGCCCATTTCCTCAGCTATATTTTGACGAGTACAAATTTACGGGCACTCAAGTGTCCAATCCTCTTTTACCTTTGAGTCGCGAAAGGCAAGCTTGCCAATCTAACTCTCCAGGTTCAAGAAGATTGAACAGGGGCAATTGTTGTACCCCAAAATTTTCCCTCTCATTTCATCAACATTTCTCATCATAAGACTCTTGGAACTCAGGATCAAGCTAGGGTTTGCTCTGCTCAGGATACCTCCTTGCATTGTTGACCTAAATTAGGGTTTGAGTTTGCACAGTGACATTTTGACCTACAATACCCAAATTGACTTTCATATTTCATATTGGACTCACAAGTTTGTCCATACCAAGTTTCAAGCCTTGATCCAAATTTTGGCCCAGTCAATGGGACAGTTGACCTAGAAATCAGCTGTATTGGGGAAAAAGTCAACTGTGGCCAATTGACATTCAAACCTCATGAAATTTGACCCACATCAACAATATGAACTCATATAAACCATTTGATCAAGTTTGGATCACAATTCCACAAGAAATTTGATCAGATCATCAAAAGGGCAAAATGGTCATTTTTAGGGTTTTGACTGTACAAAGGCAATTTTTGACTGTTTGACCTAACCAATGGCAAATCAAGCTCAACCATGGACTCAATGAAATTGTCTTGACCCATTCAACAAGTTCAAAAGATCTCAAATGCAGAGGATTGACACATGAATTTTTCAGTCAACTGATCAAAATTTGACTGTATATTGAAAAGTCAAACTTTGACTTTTTGGTCAAAATCAAGTGCCAAGGGTCATTTTTCATCAAGACATGTCAAATTATGAAACTTGTTCATCAAGAAATCCAAAAATGCAAATTAGGGTTTAAAATGGAAAATTTTCATAACTTAGAAATTTTCTAAGTTATGAAATTTTCTTATTTTTTCCTAACTTTGTCCCATTTTTTCATCAAGATGCAAATGGATTCAAACAAAACTTGCAACATGAAAGTTTTAGTCCATCACAAAGTCTACAACTTTATTCACAAAGTTTTCTCAAAAGAAGCTTGTATCTCAAGTTATGATTTTTGGAACAAGCGTACCTAAAACTTTTAACTTAGAGAAATTTTGCCCTAGTTTAGGTAGGATTTTGACCCATCTTCTTGGCCATTATTCACATAGTTCCACTTGTAGTTTCAAGTTGAATTTCAAAGATGGATTATAGTACATGTTGCAAGCTTTCCAAATTGTCCAAGAACTTAACTTTTTATTTATTAGCATTTCATATTAAAAATACTTTTTACATATATAAAAACATTTTTTGCATAATACACTTTATTTAATATTTATTTATTGTATTTATTTAAATATTATACACTTAAATATTATGCCTTGTACATTCAATTTGGTTGTAATAATTTAGGATTTAATTTCTTGCAAAATAATCCCCAATTCAAATTTGTACCCCCTCCCTATATCATGTTGTAATAGTGTAGAATTTAAAATTCTCGCACCTTTATGCTCTCAATTATGCCATGATTAGACCTAGGGTTTGTATGCAAAATAAAATCAACAATTAATTTGACCTAATCCAAGATAACAATGCATGAAAACAAACACAATGCACACTTGCACCCCTAGGGTTACAATTCACTTGTTGCCTTCAAAAATGGGCTATGGTATGCATGTCAAGTACTTTGGCAAAACAAAAACAAAACAAAAGATCATAGTCCCTCGATGATGCTATCTTGGTTGCCTATACAAAATGATCTAGTCCCTCAAGAAAATTGCCAAAAAATACTTGACACTATTGCTATCATGGTCTATACGATGACCCGCGCCTGTCCCGTTTAACATCCTAACACAAGGTTGTTCACCAAATACAATGGTGAAACAACACTGTTAAAAGGGTTAAAAACATAAGAAATATCTTTGAGTAAAATAGGGTAGATAACTCTTAGTTACTTGATCAAAGCTTGCAAAAACATCCTTGCTATCTTCAAAACACACTCCACAACACAATTTCAAAACCCTACTTTCAAACATTGAAAATTTTTCAAAAGACAAAAACACCTTTGTATACATTCAAACAAGAATCATTACAAAGGTTGCCTAGACAAGGCATCTTTTTCAAAGCATTTTCAAAACCACACACACAAAGCACCATTTCAAACAATTGAAAAGCAAAGGCAAGTGATCTAAGCAAGTAACTAAGAGCCCATGGATAACCATGGATAGAAAGGGTGCTAATACCTTCCCTTTCTATAATCTACTCCCTGAACCCAAGAAAACATCTCAAAGGTCTTTCTTGTGCTTTTTGATCTTTCCTTAGGATAAACTAAAAAGTTGGTGGCGACTCTTGCTAAATCGAAACATTTGCGAACACAAACGTAAAACCTCAAGTCAGTTCTCCCACCATATCACACTCACACTATAAAGAGAAGAGGGACCCTTTTGTGTTGCACTCCTCTTTTGGCTAGGTGGTTTATTTCGCACCTACCCCGATCTGTCTTGAAGAATGAACAGGGTTTGAGATGGTCTCATAGGATAATGACTCTTACACATCCATGTATTCATTGGTGTCCTCGATCCTCGGAGAATGTTACCATCCTTGATTGATGCGGAGAATTCCCTAATGTCCCTCTCTTAGGCATTAGGGGAGGAATCACTTACAACCCTTGTTTGGCATTGTGAAAGTTTGGGTATGCGAGAAGGGATAGTCCTCATGATACACTTATCCAAGGAATCATCTTCGACTACGAGAGTGATGCTCAGGGTTATCGTAAAAGGTTCATGCGAGCTTGGGGCATGGTATATAGAGTTGATAGCAAGACACTGGGGTACAAGAACTCAATCCCTCTTGAGCCTTATCTCAAATGGGTAAGAGCCCGTGCTCAAAGTCTTATGATGCCTTACCTTGCTGTCCTACTAACGATTGTGGAACCGGTTGCTGAAGGAGACACTTCTTATCTTGTTTTCCATCCTGACATGCCAACTGATCATGAGGAATTACAAAAATCATGGGTTCAACTTAAAGAGGAGTGGGATACGTTTGAAACTAAATTCTACGCCAGTGAGAAGAAGGTCCTGGAACTCACTAGGCTACTTCATAAAGAGAGGAATATAAACGCCTACATTGCACCAAGAGAGGATGCGCTCATGGGAGACCTAATTTTCTTTTTGATTTAAGTTTTGTTTTAAGCCTAAAAGGCACCCTATGTAACAATTCAAACTCATTAATACAATTAATGTGTGTTTCTTTTGGTTAAGAAAATTTGAGCCTTTAAGAGTCCTTGAAATCATTGCATACGCATATCATCCATGACATTGCATAAACAGGTTACATAACAGGCTTCTCATCTTTTGTGTTGTTTATTTAAGCAAAAATGTCTTATGAACAAATTATCAAGGACCTTCAGGCACAAAATGCCAAATTTCAGGAAATGTTTGTAGCCTTGCCTAAGGGGCAGGAAGATCTGAAGGCCCTTATTCTGAAAGAGAAGAAGAAGAAGAAGAAGAAGAAGAAGAAGAAGACCGTTGGTGTCCTGAATCTGGGCAGAAAATTCAAGGGACCGTTGAAGCAACCGGTTGATCTGACCTCCTCATCCAAAGAAGGGGAGAGTCAAGTGGGAGAGACAAGGGAGGAGGATCCTAGCCCAGCGGTTTCTGAAAATGACACAAATTACAATGATGAACAGTATCCTCCTGCTGAGGATAGATATAAATAGTTAGAGGATCATCTGAGCGTAATGGAGATCCAAAGAATACAAGGGCTGGATTTTGAAGAGCTGGGTTTGGTATATGGGGTAGTCATCCCACAGAAGTTCAAGGCTCCGGTATTTGTGAAGTATGATGGGGTGTCTTGTCCCAAGCTTCATCTCCGTTCCTATATGAGGAAGATTCAGCCTCACATTGCTGATAGGAACTTGTGGGTCCATTTCTTTTAGGACAGTCTGTCTGGGACTCAACTTGAGTGGTTCTATCAACTGGAAGGAACCAATGTCTGCAACTGGGAAGATCTGGCTGCTGCTTTTTACAAGTAGTATCAATATAACGCTGACCTTGCCCCTACCTGTACTCAACTCCAGAGTATGTCCATGGGTGCAAGTGAAGGTTTCAAGGACTATTCGCAGAAATGGAGAGATCTGGCAGGGAGAGTCCAACCCCCTTTGTCTAATAGGGAGTTGGTTGACACGTTTCTTGGTACGCTATCCGGTCCATTCTTCAATCATTTGATTGGTAGTTACTCAGCTGGTTTCACCGAGCTGATATTGACTGGAGAAAGGGTAGAAGTTAGGATCTGGATTGGTAAGATCCAGAAAGATACCTCGTCAAGTATAGTGAAGAAGTCGTTCATAGGTAAAAATGAGGTCAATGCCATCTATAACTCAAGAGGTCAGATAAGAGCTGAGCACCGTCCAACGGTAGGGGCTGTGATGTTACCTAGGCCTGCAACTACTTAACAACGAAACAATCAACAAAGGGTAGAAAGACCGCAAAGGCAGTTCACCCGAATTAATATGACGTTGATTGAGGTTTTACCCCATCTGTTAAGATCTAACTTGGCAACCTTAAAGGAAGCTCCCAAGAATCCTAACACCTCATCTCCTTATTATAATCCAAACGCTCGGTGTGCTTACCATTCTGAGAGTCCAGGCCACGATACAAATGACTGTTGGGCTCTGAGAAATAAGATACAGGATCTGATCAAAGCCAGGGAGATTGAGTTTGATGCTCCAGAGAAGCCTAATGTCATAACCGCTCCCATGCCCAAGCACAACCGTGGTGTTAATGCCATTGATACTGATCTATTTGTTACCTCTGTTGATGAAGTTTCCACTCCTCTCATAACTGCCAAGAAGAATTTGTTGCTAGACGATTTATTTCCGGGATATGTGAAGGTTACCACATGTGTTTATCTCTGCCCTCTGGTTGTTATTTGCTGAAAGCAGGTGTTTAATGCCTGGTGGATAACAAAGAGATTTTGTTTGAAAAGACTCTGATTCCCACTATCCTACATGAAGATGTTGCTGTCATAACCATTTCCACCAATCCTTCCAAGGTCTCCTCTAAAAGACCTGTTAGGATTACACATGCTCCAAGAATTGCTCCATTGATAATCACTTTTCCTGGCCCTGTACCATCCTCCTCGGACAAAGCTGTTCCTTGGAATTATGGTGCTGACATTTATTACCATAGCGTCAAACAGGATTTGAAGACTGAAGAGGCTGATTCCGGTGTCAGTAAAATTGTCGGGACTAGCAAAGTTACCCGAATTGGAAGGGTTTTCTCTCCCGAGATCTCCCGAAGATTGGCTAAGCCTGTTGTTATTCCATCTGTTGTTCCTGCTAGTACATCTATTACTACTCCTATCCTTACTCGAGTCGTTACCCCTGTCGATGATTCATCTGGGACTCGGGGCAAAGAAGCTATAGGTGAGCCTGCCCGGACGGAGGCACCTAGAAACATTGTTTTGGAATCCTCTAAGCAAGAAATGTAGGAAATTTTAAAAATAATCAAGAAAAGCGACTACAATGTGGTCGAACAGCTAGGGCAGATCCCTTGGAAGATATCAATGTTATCTCTATTGTTGTGTTCCAAGGCCCATGCAAAGGCTTTGATTGCATTTATCAAGACTACACATGTGTCGCAAGAAACCTCTGCTGACCAATTCAAGGACTGTGTGGCCAGTTTGACTGCTGACAATGGGTTGGGTTTTTCAGATGCTGATTTGACGCCAAAGGGGAGAAAGCATAATGATGCTCTGCATGTCTCGATCGAATGCAGGGGCACTACCATGGCCCATGTGCTGGTGGACACTGGATCGTCACTGAATGTTCTTCCCAAGAAGGCTCTGGATAGGCTAGATTGTGAAGGTTTAACCTTAAAGCCCAGTAACATTGTGGTGAGGGCTTTTGATGGTTCAAAAAGAATGGTGCACGGGGAGGTGGACATCCCTGTCAAAGTGGGTTCCCAGAAATTTGAATCCACCTTCTACGTGATGGACATCAGGCCATCATACTCTTGTTTGTTTGGTTATCCTTGGATCTATGAAGCTGGGGACATTACTTCTACGCTACACCAAATTCTAAAGTATCCAGTAAAGGAGAAGATTGTCACCGTGAATGGTGAAGAGGAGTACATGGTAAGCCACCTGAACTCTTTCAGGTATGTGGAGATGGACGGGGAATTCATAGAGACCGCTTGTCAAAAAATTGAAGAGGTTCCCCAGACTATGGCATCAACCGAGACTATCACCAGCACCAAACCTCCTTTGAGGATGGCTTCTCTCAAGGACGCCAAAGCAGTAGTTGACGAAGGTGGGTGTACAATTTAGGGACAACTCCCTGATTTTCCTCATAAAACTGGAAAATTTGGTTTGGGATTTACTTCTGGAGCTCAAAGGGCTGTTCGACATGCTCAGGCTGGAGGACCTCCCCTACACATCAGCAATCACGGGATCAACGCTATAGAAGACAATGATGAGGATTCTGATATTGACAGCTAGCTCTACCCTACTACCAACGGTGGACCTAGTAACTGGACGGCCAGAGATTTTGTGCCAATTTCTTTTATTCAGTAGTAATTGTCTTACTTGTTTTTCAAATTTGCAATAAACAATATAAACTCCATGGCCTTGTGTCTTACCTGAGGCACAATGGTTTATTTGTGAGGGTTATTATATGTCATTTTCATATGTCATCAATAAAACATTGGACATTTCTTGCTTACAAATTTTACGCTCTCTGTTTTCTTTTCTGCTTTTTCACTTTATCAATACAACTATGCTCTTACACACACTCACATATCAAATTGCAGATCCATATCCACTCTAGATCCCATTGATAACAGTTCTGCTATTATCAATTATAACTTCGAAAATCCAGTCAACCAAGACGAGGAAGAAGGTGAGGAAGATTGTGAGGTACCGAGAGAACTTGCTAGACTGTTACAACAGGAAGAGAAGGCTATACAGCCCCATGAAGAGCCAGTTGAGACAATAAACTTGGGCACGGAGGTAGACAAAAAAGAAGTCAAGATTGGCGTAAATCTGGAGATTAATGTCATACAGTGGTTGATACAGATGTTGCACGATTATGTTGAGATTTTTGCCTGGTCATATGAAGACATGCCTGGTTTAGACACTGATATTGTGGTACATTGCCTGCCGACTAAAGAAGATTGTCCTCCGGTTAAGCAAAAAGTCCTTCATATGCGCCCTGAAATGTCAGAGAAGATTAAAGCGGAGGTTATGAAATAGTTCAATGCTGGGTTCTTAGCTGTCACCTCTTATCCGTAGTGGGTTGCTAACATTATTCTGGTACCTAAAAAGGAAGACAAGGTACGGATGTGTGTGGACTACAGAGACCTGGACAGGGAAAGCCCAAAGGATAACTTCCCGCTCCCCCACATCGATGTTCTGGTTTACAACACCATACAACACAAGATCTTTTCCTTCATGGATGGATTCTCTGGGTACAAGCAGATCAAGATGGCTCCCGAAGACATGGATAAGACAACCTTCGTCACACAGTGGGGCACTTTATATTACAAGGTGATTCCTTTTGGGTTAAAGAATGCTAGGGCAACTTATCAGCGAGCCATGGTAGCTTTGTTCCATGATATGATCCACCATGAGATAGAGGTTTATGTTGATGACATGATAGCCAGGTCTCAAACCAAGGAAGAGCACCTTGATCATCTACAAAAGCTGTTTGACAGGTTGAAGACATACAAGTTGAGGTTGAATCCGAACAAGTGCACCTTCGGGGTAAGGTCTGGTAAACTTATGGGGTTCATCGTCAGTGACAAAGGTATTCAGATAGACCATGCAAAGGTGAAGGCCATACAAGAGATGCTGGCTCCCCGTACTGAGAAGGAGGTTAGAGGTTTCTTGGGATGCCTAAATTATATCGCCAGGTTCATTTCACATCTGAGTGCTGCTTGTGAGCCAATCTTCAAGCTCCTAAAGAAAGATCAAGTGTTAAAGTAGAATGACGAATGCCAGACAACTTTCGAAAGAATCAAGGAATACCTTCAAGTACCACCAATTCTGATGCCTCCGATTGAAGGAACACCTTTGATATTGTACTTAACGGTTCTAGACAATTCAATGGGGTGTGTTCTGGGGCAGCATGACGAGTCTGGTCGAAAAGAGCATGCAATATACTACCTTAGCAAAAGTTTACCGACTGTGAGACAAAATACTCACTGCTCAAGAAAACTTGCTGCGCTTTGGCATGGGCTGCTCGCCGACTAAGATAGTATATGTTGACCCACACTACTTTGTTGATATCTAAGATGGATCCAATCAAGTACATCTTCAAGAAGCCCGCTCTCTCCGGAAGAATAGCAAGATGGCAGATGATCTTAACCGAATACGATACACAATATACAACCCATAAAGCAATCAAGGGAAGTATATTAGCTGATCATTTGTCCCATTAGGCCGTGGATGACTACCAGTCCATGAATTTTGAGTTCCCAGACGAGAATATTATGCTAGTGACTGACTATGGAGAACCTGGACCAGATGAAGGCCCTGAAGAATGATCCCGATGGACTATGGTTTTTAACGGAGCTTCGAGCGCACTTGGTAATGGAATTGGCGCTGTAATCATATCTCTTGAGGGATTTTATACTCCTTTCACCGCCTGACTATGCTTCAACTGTACCAACAACATGGCGGAGTATGAAGCCTGTATCATGGGTCTCAAAGCTGCTATCAACCTGAGGATCAAGTTCTTAAATGTTTTCGGGTATTCAGCCTTCGTAATAAGCCAGATCAAAGGAGAATGGGATACGAAGCATCCGAATCTCATCCCGTACAAAGAGCACGTGCTGACATTGCTCCCACACTTTGAGGAGGTAACCTTTGAAAATTTCCCACGAGAGGAGAATCAGTTAGCGGACGCGCTAGCTACCATATATTCTATGTTCAAGGTCAGGTGGGACAACGAAGCTCCCCGAATCACTATCGAGAGGTTAGATGAACCAGCGTACTGCTGTGAGATTGATACTGAAGAGGTAGTAGATAAACCTTGGTTCCATAAAGTAAAAAGGTATCTTGAGGCTCAAGAGTATCCCGAGAGGGCATATGTCAACGATAAGAAGTTTTTGAGAAGGTTCGCCACAAAATTCTTCCTCAATAATGGAATCCTCTACAAGCACAACATGACTCTACCTTACTGCGGTGTGTAGACAAGATCGAAGCAGAGAGGATTATGTAAGATTTACACGAAGGTACCTTTGGAACCCATTTAAGTGGACATACCATGGCTAAGAAGATCCTATGGGCAGGATACTATTGGTCCACTATGGAAGCAAATTGTTATCAGCACTCCCGAACTTGCCACAAGTGCCAAATTTATGCTGATAAGGTGCATGTGCCTCTGGTTCCTTTGAATGTCTTGACGGCTCCTTGGCCCTTTGCAATGTGGGGCATTGACATGATCAGAGAGATTGGACCTACCGCTTCCAATGGACATCGCTTCATCCTGGTGGCCATTGATTACTTCACGAATTGGGTTGAAGCTGCCTCCTTTGCTACTATTACCAAGAATGTTATGGCGCAGTTTATCAAGCATAACCCAGTTTGTCGTTACGGTGTGCCAGAGAGAATCATCACTGACAATGGTAAAAATCTCAATAACACGATGATCACTGAACTCTATAAGCAATTAAAGATACAACATCATAACTCTTCTCCCTACCGGCCGAAGATGAACGGCGTTGTTGAAGCTGCTAACAAGAACATCAAAAAGATCATACAAAAGATGACAGTGACATATAAAGAATGGCATGAGATGTTACCATTTTCTCTTCATGGGTACTGCACCTCCGTGCGAACATCGACAAGGGAAACACCCTACTCTCTAGTATATGGCATGGAGGTTGTCTGCCTATTGAGGTCCAGATCCCTTCTCTAAGGACCATGAAGGATGCGGGTTTGAACGAAGACGAATGGATCCAAACTCGAATTGATCAACTGAATCTGATCGATGAAAAGAGACTTACTGTTGTCTGTCATGGTCAAATGTATCAAAAACGGATGATCAAGGCTTTCAACAAAAAAGTCATACGCCAAGAATATCAAGTCGGGATAGAGTGATCAAGCGCATCATACTGCCGTAAGGTGATCCCAGGGGAAAATGGACTCCCACATACGAAGGGCCATTTGTGATAAAAAAACATCTTTTCGGGTGGAGCCATGATTCTGACCACCATGGACGGTGACAACCTTCCTCACCCTGTCAATGCAGACATAGTGAAAAAATACTACGCATGATTAAAGAATCGCTAGGTTGACTGGCCTAGGAAAAAATAAGGGCTTCACGACGAGCCAAAAGGGTTCGGGAAAAAATTAGGGATGAAAACGAAAAAATCTGTACACCCGGCAAGTCGAAAACTTGAAAAGGCGGCTTGGGCAAAAAAGGGTATCCCGGTGGACTGAAAACCCGAAAGGGAAGTCTAGGCAAAAGTTAGGGATGTAAAGCGTATCACTATGTCCCATTGGATCACCTTGCGACCAAACCTCAGTATCAACTATTAAGCTCAAACGACACCAATCAATCTAGTCAGCTTCGGACAAGCAGCAAAGTGATGAGATGCTCGAAGACATAGCGACAATAGCAGAATTGAAACTCAATGGGATTATTACACATAGTTGTTTTCTTTTCTTTGTACACAATACTGTATATCTTTCATTTTCATGACAGCGTTCTCTTACTAGAACATCAGCTTCCTTGTACAAAAGCGCCTGTTATAGGCCAACTTCAAGAAATCAATACAAGTTATTTTTACAAAACCATTTGTTTTTTTCTTTTTCTGTTTTTGTTTCGTAAAAAAACGTTCATTAATTTATTCTTGACATGTGAATTTGAATATGATTTCTTCTCACAAATATTCGCATAAAACGGAAAGACAATTGCTCATAACTTAAGAAACAGGGGCAAAAAAAAAACTAAAACTAAAAAACTCATGTCAAGCCCGACAGTTACTCTCTTCAGCAGGTACACGGGTAGAGACAGTTTTGAAACCAGGTCACCATTATGTGTGATCCGGTGACGTCTACACTCCCCACAGAGTAGAGGTATTCAAAGTGTTGATATCAATTTCCCTAAACAGGAGTTACTATCCCCAGCCAAGTTCCTTCAGAGAACCGACATCTATGTTCCCCAGCCGAATTTTATAAGTCGCAAGCGGTTCATAAATTTGTCTCCCAAGCAGAGTTTATTTCTCTGAACATAGAAGCTCACCCCCAACAGAGCTTATTACTTCAGCTATGGAAGTTCACCTTCCAACAGAGTTATTCCCTCGCAGAGTTATTCTCAAGCAGAGTCTCTCCCCGGCAGAATATCCGTAAACAAGGAGCAAATCCCCAGCATAGTCATCTCCGATTCACCATCCCCAGCAGAAATGAAGGGTTCAACGTCCTAATGCTCTCCAGCAGCAGTCCTGGATTTATTTCCCCCGACTAAAAATTACCGCAATAGTATCTCATATTCATACATCATGGCATGCATATACATATTGCATATAGCATAATCTTATTTATTTTGAGAACATCATCACGCAATGCATTTCATGCATCACATATAATTAATCTTGTACCTTTTCAGGGAAGATGGTTATCATCAACAATTCCAATAATTCAAGATTAAATCCATGAAGTTATACATGTCACATCTGCAGATAACTAATGGAAAATCAGTTCTCGAAACCAAAAGGGTCAACTAACCATCACGATCAGATGAAGTAACCCTACTATCCAGGTTCCTTCTCATAGCCCTATTATCCAGGCTTTCATCTCGAAGTAACCCTACGACCCAGGTTCCTTCTTATAGCCCAACTATCCAGGCTTTCATTTCGAAGTAACCCTACTATCCAGGTTCCTTCCCATAAGCCTTACTATCTAGGCTTTCATTTCGAAGTAACCCTACGACTCAGGTTCCTTCTCATAGCCCTACTATCCAGGCTTTCATTTTGAAGTAACCCTACTATCCAGGTTCCTTCGCACATCCCTACTATCCAGGCTTTCATTTCGAAGTAACCCTACTATCCAGGTTCCTTCTCACAGCCCTATTATCCTGGCTTTCATTTCGAAGTAACCGTACTATCCAGGTTCCTTCTCACAACCCTACTATCCAGGCTTTCATTTCGATGTAACCCTACTATCCAGGTTCCTTCTCATATCCCTATTATCAAGTCTTTCATCTCGAAGTAACCATACTATCCAGGTTCCTTCTCACAACCCTACTATCCGGGCTTTCATTTCGAAGTAACCCTACTATCCAGGTTCCTTCTCACAGCCCTACTATCCAGACTTTCATTTCGAAGTAACCCTACTATCCAGGTTCCTTCTCATAGCCCTATTATCCAGGATTTCATCTCGAAGTAACCCTACTATCCAGATTCCTTCTTATAACCCTATTAGTCAAGCTTTCATTTCAAAGTAACCCTGCTATCCAGGTTCCTTCTCATAGCCCTACTATCCAGGTTTTCATTTCGAAGTAACCCTACTATCTAGGTTCCTTCTCTTTTATCTCCAGACAACAGTTTACAACACTGTAAGACCTGGACCCAACCAGATACGGTCGATTTCACATTTCCCCAGTAAGTCGCTGTGCAGCCTGGACCCTGACCAGATATGCAGTTCACTTCCGCCTCCTTAATCAAGAGTTAATTCCACAGTAGAGTAATGGTCAACCGAAGCTCCTAGACTCTATTTCCCAGGATATAAATCAACATTCCCCGGTGAAGTCCTCCTCAACGGCATGTACAGGAATTCTTGAAAAGGAATATCTTATGCAACCGATCTATTTTCTGGATGGAATCTTTAAGCCCATCTTCGATGACTCTCCGTCTCCTTCCAAATTGCATCTGTAAGCCCATTCCCAATATTATCAATCGACATTCACTTCATGCGAGTGCAAATTTCTGGGCACTCTAGTGTTCAATCCTATTCCACCTTCAGATCACGAAAGGCAGACAAGCCCATCTACATCCTCAGGTTTAAGAAGATTGAACAGGGGCAACTGTTGTACCCCAAAATTTTCCCTCCCATTTTTACTCAAAACATATTCCTAGAGGTCCTCAATTGCTCAAGTTGACTAAGGATTGACCAGACAAATCCTCCTTCTAAGACAATGAGCTTCAAACTAGGGTTTCACTCCTCATCAAGATGTTTGAGTTCCAAAGGTCCTAAATGACTTCCATTGCCCTAATATGTTCTCAAGATCATCCATGCCAAGTTTCATGCCCTGCACAAGGAGTTTCCTCAGTCAACTGCTCAAATGCCTAAAAATCAACTATACTAGGTCAAAAGTTAAATGTGACCCTCATACAGTCAAACATAAACATTTTTGGTCAACATTAACATTTTGAAGTAACATACATCATTTGATCAAGGGTTGATCATGATTCCTCAAGGAATGCCCCAAATTCATCAAAACTCAAAAGTTGCTAAATTAGGGTTTCTATAGGAGAAGTTAACCAAACTTTGACCAGGCATAACTTTCTCATACTTTATCAGAAATTTCTCATCTAAGGCTCATTTTTAATAGAATTTAATTCCCTACAACTCATCTATAGCCCTCAAGTTCAAAAAATGCACTCATGAAAAGATATAAATTCAGACATTATAGGTCATTTCAAAAAGTCAACAAAAACACCTTTTGGGTCAAAGCTTCTTACATGAACATGGAAGATCCAATTAAGATGAAACCAAATAGGTTACTTAGAGGACATACTAAGCTTTCCATAAAGTCCAAGAACACCCTCTTAGGGTCAAAATTGAGAGAGATATGCATGGTCAAAGTTGGTTATTTTTGGAAATTTGCCCCAAGTCAACATTGATCAAAATTGATTTTTTTCCAAATGGGCCCATGTTTTCTTGTTTGAAACTTGTTCCTAAGAGGACCCACGACCCTTGAACTTATCCACCTATAATTTTATTATTTTTATTATTTGTTTTGATTTTTCATTCATTTAAATCAAAATAAATCATTTAAAATAATGGATTAATGAAATAAAATCAAAGATTGGATTTTATGAGCATATTATGAGTCCATGAACAGCTAGAAAATCATCCAAATCATGAAAGGGCTATTTGGATTGAAAAAATCATGATTTGGTCTATTTTAGAAACAAATCATACAAGCCAAAAAATGAAATCAAATCTTCATAATTTGCAATGATATGATCTATTTTTGTTGACCTAATTCGTTCTCTTATATGTCCACAACATTCCCAGAGCAAGAGAACAAGGTTTGGCCGTGTGGATTGAGAGAAGAAAACTCAACTTTTAACAAAGAAAGAGGCAATCAGATTTTTCTCTACAAGGCGATTCAAGGCCAGCAATCTATTCCAGGAAACCTCCTGAAGCTAACAACATCACTTGCATGCATCAATCCTTCGGAAATCGCACGTACCAGTACCACGGTTTGCTCATCTTCTTGAAATTGATTTTTGCAATTCACGCATGATAAATGATTTATAAGTATATATTCATGTTTGTATCATCCCTTAGAATGTGTTTGCATATTTAATTACGTGTTTTGATGTTGTGTGATGAAATACCCTTGTTAGGGTTTAAGGTTGTTTTTTAGGGCTTTGCGTTTTAGGAAAAATCAGGGCCAAAAATGGATACCATTGCATTCAGGAGATCAAACCTAATTGATCTGTGTAATTGGATTTGATTTATGTTGCCTGGATATGATTTTTGAGGATTGTATGTTTATAGCAATGGACACGACTGTAGGTGAAAGTCCAGTACCTAAAATGACGGTCCTGCGTAGAAGATGAAGGTGTGTCAATACCTGAGTGGTTGGTTTGAATCTCACATGTTTTTCTTATCAGATTGACTCATTATTTAATATATTATTTATTGTTTGTTTGTATCAATGAATAGAAAGTTGGCTCAGTGGCAACAGGAAAGAGTTTCCAGACACGCGTGTGTGGGAAGTCAGGGGTTCGACCCCTACCTCCTGCATATTATTTTTCTCACAATTCCTTTGCAGATCCAGTAATCCCATTCCAAACGCGCTCACGGTGCACCTCAACATATCCTGCCTTGGATCATCCAGTGATCAAATCTAAACATCCAGCAAAAGCAGCGCATGGTGAACCACCAGAGGGGATCCTCACTGGATCACACGCCAGCCTTGGGCCAGCTATTTTGGGTCTGAAAATTCCAATTTACACCTCCTAGATTACTATTTCACCAGGCCCAATTTAATTCTTTTTTACTTTTCTTTTATTTGTTTTAATTATTTGTTTTAATGATTTTTACAAAAATCATTTTTTAATTAAATCAAAAAATCACAAAAGTCACACAAAATTAGAATTAGTTTTTTTTATATAATTTTTTTAAAATTAATTAATTAGATTAATTAGGATAACTTAAATTCTTTTTCATAATTAAAATTAATTAGAAATTAGGTTAATTTGCAAAATTAATTATTTTCTCTCAAAAATAAAAAAAATACTTTTCTCTATTTACTAATTGAATATCTTTGAATTTAATTTTAGTTCCATATTTAATTTTGTCGTGCACATTTATTTCATTATTTTTCTAATTAATGTAATTGCTCCTGGTTTGTAATAATTTAATTAGTTTTAAATTTCTGCATCTAATTATGTAACTGCCCCAAGGCCTTGTAATAGTTTAGGAACCCTTATCTTTCTGCAGTTTATTTTCTGCAAGATAAACTGCTTAGATGAATGGCTAATAGGATTGTATGGAAAAATAACGATTAAATGAACATAGAAAACCCTACTTATGCAAAGATAAATAAACTGAAAAATAAACACTTGCACATGCTCACTCCTAGGGTTTGCCCGACTTCGGTTGCCTTTGGTAAATGATCATGAAGTATAGGGAGTCTTAGTGGTTGTCCTCTAGTCCCAAAAGATAAAAAATGACCCATTCGAATGTTGCCTCGAAAAGATATTTAGGAGTCTAGGGTAATTACTAAGGTTTCTTAACCATTTTTTTAGTGATCGTAATTGTCCCTTTCGTCCCTTATAATTGTCCCTTGAACTCCAACGATGGAGCTACCTACTCCTTAATAGTAGGATAGCGCTGTCTAATGGAAATAAGAAAAGCAACAGACTTTTTTTGAGTAGGTAGAAACTTTTAGGTACTTGCTCAAAACAACAAATTTTTATACATACACTTTCAAATAAGCTTTTCAAACAAAAAATTGAAAAACATTTTATCACACCCTTGAGGACTGATACAAGGGTTACCATAAAGTGAAACGGCGCACTAAGGAAAATTTCAAAACTTTTTCAAAAACACAAACACACGAAAGCAATTTCAAAAATGAGCAAATACCTAAGAGCCCATGGAAAACCATGGATAGAAAGGGTGCTAACACCTTCCCTTTCTATAACCTACCCCCCGTAATCAGAAATATCTTGAAAAAGGTTATTTCTGTTCTTTTTCCTTTTCCTTTGTTGGATGAAATAAAAGTCGGTGGCGACTCTTGCTCAACGCGAAATTTGCGAACAAAAAATGCAAACCAGTAAAAACAGTCGGTTCTGCCACCGTATCACACAAGCGATATATCCTGGTTCCCATTACAGTACGAGAGTACTTCAATCCCCTTTCAACATGAAATATATTTCCTTATTGTGGGAAACTTAAACAAGAACTACCCAGAATTCAAGAACAATCCTCTTGGACCAAGAATAATCCTCTTGGATTTTCACTATGTCAACAATGAGAACAATCCTCTCAAAGTGACTTTACTTATATCCAAAAATCCTGGAAAAACAAGATTTATAAAACCACTTAAACTTATTTCCAACAATCCTGAAAAATAAGCAAGTATATACCAATATTTGATTTGAGTGAGTTTGAGTAGAAATGATCACTTTGAGTGATTTAATCAATGAATTGATCTTCTCTTCCAATGATAATATTATACAATGACTCAAGATATATAATGCTCAAAGTTTTATGGTTAACAATATGTGAAAGTGTGTAGAAAACTTGTGTATGAAAATGAATAACAACTTGAGTTTGATTTTTGAAAATTCACAAAATATAATTGGAAGATGTGTTGAAATGATTTTTAAAATGAGTATTTATATGTTCATAGCACCCTTTTGAAACAACATAAAGTTCTGTAAATGAATCATGAACAATTTCCAAGATTGAGTGAAAGGTTTCCATGAAATGGTATTATGAATAGGCATGTGTAAAGCTGTTGTTTTTCAAAATCGTGTAGCATGCAATCGATTGCACCCTTTGTGTAAATCGATTGCACGGGGTTTCAACAGCTAGAAATTCAAATATTTTGAGTGTGCAATCGATTGCACACGAGTGTAAATCGATTGCATTTAAAGTCAGTAGCAAAAATTTATTGAGTGCAATCAATTGCACAACCATGTAAATCGATTGCACTTAGAAACAGTAGCAAATGTTTTAAAAAATTGAATCATGAAATCGATTGCACTAACATGAAAAACGATTGCATTCAAGTGAAAAATGATTTTTAGCTTAGAAAAACTTGAGTAAGGATTTGGACAATATAAAATATTTCTTTTGACCATTGAGCATCTATGTTTTAAGTTCAAAGTAAGTATTATCATTATACCTTGAAATTTGGCTAAGTGCTTGAACCAAAGACTTTATCCACAAATGCTTTTAGCTTGATCAATAATCTTTGCCTTCTTTGTCAATCATGGTTTGTCTTCATCAAAACAAAAGTGCATTTGAGAAGCTTGATTTTACATTCTCCCCCTTTTTGATGATGACAAACGATCTTGCTTGATGCGTTGTAATTTCTGGAACGAAACTTCTCCCCCTAAGATGTATAACTCCCCCTTTGTATGAGAAGGTTGGAATCCTTTGAATTTGTTCATCTTGGTTGAAGAGTACCTTGAAAATTTAAGACAAGGAAACATACAAGCATAAAGTTCCACATCCTTCTCCCCCTTTGACATTATCAAAAAGAATGGAAAGATGCAATAAAAATGGACAATAATAAATCAATATTGAAAAACATAATTAATCATGCATCACAAATAGTCATAGACATAGTAACATAACGATTACAAAGAAATCTAACAACAAACAAAATGTAGCATAACTGAACAAGCACATAATAAAAAAAAATAGTAGACATAATAAAGTTGGACAGAACTTTATGGTTGATTCATGTCCCGGTTTTTATAGAACCAAGATCCTTGATTTGGAAATTGTTGTTGTAGAGGAGGTTCTGTGTAATGTTGTGGAGGTGCAGCTGGATTATTTGGGTCATATGGTGGAATGTGAAGATGAGAGTAAAGGTAATAAAATTATTGATTCACATCTGTGCGGAAGTCATTAATTCGGTGTATTGTAGAATCATTAATAGAATTCCATTGGTTGTTGATGTTGGTATTCATGGAAGCAAATTGTTGAGACATGAAATCCATAAGATCTTGATTACTTGGACCAGTGGGAGCAGTAGGTGGAGGAGGTACAACTTCACCACCTTCAACTTCTTGATCGTTTCCTTCATCACCAACCACATCTTCACCAACGTAAGTTATAGTTTTTGTTTCTGGATTAAAATGAACAACCATTCTTAAGTCAACATTTTTGATTGAAATCTTATGCAGATTTGGATCCATATTAACTTTCTCAAACCCAGCAAAATTAACTCTAAATTCTTCCATAATTAATGTAACAAAGGAAGCATATGGTAGAAATTTCGATTTTGCATCAACTCTCAGCATATGAACCATTATGAGCCTCTTCTAATTAACACTTATACCTTTCTTTCTTGCATAGATCAGCTGCATTTCCAGGTCAATCACGGTGCATTGGTTTCCAGCCCGTGGAAACATAATACAGACCATGAAATAATGAAATAGTCAATCGTCTATATAAAAGTTACCTGCACTCCACGAGTCTCTAGAGGGAATCACTCCTCCTAGACCATGAGTCCTTTTGGCACGGAATTCAGCTTCGCTTAATATCCCAATGCTGTAGTAAAATTCCTTTTTCCTGTAGTCATCCCATGCCTTGTTTTCAGGGTCGTACAAAGAGCTTCCAGTGTAGGGAATATGTAGAATCTCACCAACAATCTCATGGGTTAGAGAGATTCGTGTACCCAACACATATGTCACCATCTTGCATTTGTGAGGAGTTAAATTGCTGAAAAATACTCTTACCAGATCCGGATAATATGGACCAAATGATGAAATTAATGGTTCTAGTCCATAAGAAGTTAAATAATTTTGAAAAGAGAAACATTCATGGGGAAAAGATAATAGCATACCATATTTAGGATTGGACACTATCTTTCTTTGAAAATCCTTTGTAAATCTTGCTTCTTGTTCTTCGGTGAGAGTTGAGATTAATGGATTCTCAGA
Organism: Vicia faba; assembly: GCA_948472305.1. Taxonomy (NCBI): domain Eukaryota; kingdom Viridiplantae; phylum Streptophyta; class Magnoliopsida; order Fabales; family Fabaceae; genus Vicia; species Vicia faba. Next base: position 1,525,769,510 of record OX451736.1, on the reverse strand, counting down.
GGATGAACCAATCTTTTTCTTCCCTTTCTCTGAAGCTGACACCTTTGGTTTTTGCTTTGAAGCCATGGGTAAGGTGTTTTTAGGGTTTGGAAGGTTTTGGGTTTTGAGAGGAAGATGTTTGATGAGCTGAAGTTTGGATATGATTTGTGAGTAAGTAGAAATGAGTGGGTTGTATTATATGTAATGAAGTTTAATTTACTCTTCAATAATAGAGATGAGCTTGGGAATATGAGAAAGAGAGGAATTCTGACCAACTAATATTTCTGTCATAAAATCATGTTACAGTGGATGCAATCGATTTGCATACAGATGCAATCGATTTCCACATAAAACAGAAGCAAAATAAAATTGAAACGCACATAGTGAAATCGATTTGCACTTATGGTGCAATCGATTTGCACTGAAACAAAAAGGTCAAAAAATGAAAACATTCAGTGAGCAATCGATTTACACTATTGTGCAATCGATTTGCATCAACCAAAAATGACCAAAAACATATTTTTCTTAAACTTAAACACCACTTAACATATATATTCATATATAACAAGGTTAAGACAAATATATAAAATCATAACAAGGATAGAAAGCACCTTATATATCGTGTTCATCAAGAATTCCAAGCTCTCTTCGAATCTTGTAAAACGGTTCTCTTGCCAAAGGTTTAGTGAAGATATCGACAAGTTGATTATGAGTATCTACAAATGTTACCTCGACATATCCTTGAAGTACATGATCACAAAGGAAATGATGTTGTATATCTATGTGTTTGGTTCGTGAATGCATGACCGAATTCTTCGTAATGTTTATTGAACTTGTATTGTCGCACCGTAGAGGAATGCATCCTAGTCGAGTCGGTAGTCACAAAGTTGTTGTTTGAGCCACAAAATTTGAGCGCAACTACTACCCGCTGCAATATATTCTGCTTTGACCGTGCTAAGAGCAACATATGCTTGTTTCTTGCAGGCCCATGATACTAATGCATTTCTAAGGATGTGACAAGTACCAATTGTGCTTTTTCTATCAGTTTTACAACCTGCATAATCCGCATCAGAATAACCAACTAAGTTACAAACACTACCTTTAGGATACCATAATCCAACATTTGTTATTCCTTTGAGATACTTCTTGATCCGTTTCACCGCCATGAGATTAGATTCCTTTGGATTTTCTTGAAAGCAAGCACATAGACAAACACTAAACATTATGTCAGAATGGCTTGCCGTCAGATATAATAAGAAGCCAATCATACCTTGATATTTTGTAATGTCGATGGAAACACCTGATTCATCTTGATCAACATATGTACTGGAACCCATTGGTGTAGACATTGCCTTACTTTTATCCATATCAAATCTTTTCAAGAGTTCCTTGCAATACTTGGATTGGTTGATGAAGATGGCATCTTTTAATTGTTTGATTTGAAGTCCAAGAAAATAATTCATTTTACCCATTATGGACATCTCAAATTCTCCTTGCATCATTGCTGAAAAATCTTCACACATTTCTTTGTTTTAAGAGCCGAAAATGATATCGTCAACATAGACTTGAACTAGCAAAGTGTCACCTTTGATTTTCTTGATAAACAAGATCTTGTCAACTTTACCCTTTCCAAAACCTTTTTCATATAGGAAGTTACTTAGCCGATCATACCATGTCCTTGGTGCTTGTTTCAAACCATAGAGAGCTTTTCTCATTTTAAATACATGAGATGGATTCTTGAAATCTTTTAACCCCAGGGGTTGCTTAACATAGACTTCTTCATTGATATATCCATTCAAGAATGCACTTTTGACATCCATTTGGAAAAGCTGAAAATTTAATGAGCAAGCATAGGCAAGTAAGAGACGAATAGCTTCTAACCTTGCAACCAGAGCGAAAGTTTCTTCAAAATCTATTCCTTCTTCTTGATTGTAGCCTTGTGCTACCAACCTTCCTTTGTTTCGAACAATTATTCCATTTTCGTCAAGTTTGTTTTTAAACACCCATCTTGTTCCAATAATGTGTTTGTTGCTTGGCCTAGGGACAAGTTCCCAAACTTGATTCCTTTCAAATTTATTTAACTCTTCTTGCATAGAAATAATCCATTGGTTATCTCCTAAGGCTTCATCAACTTTGGAAGGTTCAATTTGAGAGACAAACGCCATATTTAGACAAGCATCTTTGAGATTTAGTCTTGTTGTCACACCTTGACTTATATCACCAATTACTTTATCGATAGGATGATCTCTATGAGTTCTCAATTCTTTTGGTAGATCATTGAAATTTTATTCTTGTTGGGATGATTCTTCTTGTTGAATTGGTTGATCTTTGGAAGTATTTTCTTGAGGACCTTCTAGTATTTTATCATCATCATCATTACAAACAATATTATCCTCCTTGGAGGGGTTAGTTTCAACAAAAGATACGTGCATTGATTCTTTAATTGTTAAAGTTATTTTGTTATAAATTCTATATGCCTTACTAGAAAGAGAGTAGCCAAGAAAAATACCTTCATCGGATTTTCATCAAACTTACCAAGGTTATCTTTGTCGTTGTTTAAGACAAAGCATTTGCAACCGAAAATGTGAAAGAAAACAATGTTTGGTTTCCTCCCTTTGAAGAGTTCATATGGAGTTTTCTTCAAGATCGGTCTTATGTTAACTCTATTGCTAACAAAACATGTCGTGCTTACCGCATCCACCCATAAATATTTTCGAAGGTTTGAATCGCTAAGCATCGTTCTTGCAAGTTCTACAAGAGACCTATTCTTTCTTTCCACCACTCCATTTTGTTGAGGAGTCCTTGGTGCCGAGAAGTTGTGAGATATTTCATGTTCTCCACAAAATTCTTCAAATAGAGCATTTTGAAATTCTCCGCCATGATCACTTCTTATGGAGGCAATTGTTAGAGACTTCTCATTTTGAATTTGTTTAGCATACTTCTTGAATGCCTTGAATGCATCACTTTTCTGCACTAAAAATAATTTCCAAGTATATCTAGAGAAATCGTCAACAATAACCAAAGCATATACATTACCTCCGAAACTTCTTGTTCTTGATGGACCAAATAAGTCCATATGTAACAATTGTAGTGGCCTTGTAGTAGACACCACATTCTTAGATTTGAAAGTGGATTTTGTTTGTTTCCCTTTTTGACAAGCACCACAAAGTCTATATTTGACGAAATTTGTATTAGGAAACCCAATGACAAGATCATGCTTGATTAGTTTATTCAAGTGTTCCATGTGAATATGAGCAATTCTTTTGTGCCACATCCATGAATCATCATTGTTCGCCATGAGACATTTTACCTTCGAAGATGGATCATCAAGGGAAATCATGAATATATTATTGATTCTTTTACCTTTAAGTATAACCTCATGTGTGACTTCGTCTTCTATGAAGCATTCATCCTTGGTGAACTTGATCTTGAAGCCTTTGTCACAATGTTGGCTAATACTAAGAAGATTGTGCTTTAGTCCTTCAACATTAAGAATATCTTCAATGGATGTGAAAGGTGGAGATCCAAATTTGCCTTTTCCAATAATTCTTCCCTTATTATTGTCTCCATAAGTGACAAAACCCTTGGCCTTTAGAACTAGATTTGAAAATTGGTTTATGTCTCCCGTCATATGCTTTGAGCAACCACTATAAAGATACCAAAGATTGCATGTGGTCTTCAAGCATACCTGCAAAACAAATTAGACTTTGTTAGGTACCCAAGTTGCTTTGGGTCCTTCATAATTAGTGCATTTCTTTACCCACACATAATGCCCACTTGCCACACTAAAGTTTCTAACATAGCAAGCATTAGGTGTATGGCCTTTAATACCACAATAAAAACAAGTAGGTTCAAAGTTACTTCTATATCTAGAAGGATACGATTTATTCTTAGGAAATGTTTTCTTTTTAGGATAATGATGAACTATTTTAGGTTTGTTCACTTTCTCTTTGGATGATTGATCACTAGCCTTAACAAAGATAGTTTTATTTGAACTTGGTTTAGAAAACTTTGAGTATCCAAGTCCACTTTTTTCATTGGAGTATCTTTGTTGGCTAAGAACACCTTCCAATCTAATTTGAACCTTTTCATATCTTTCAATAAATCTTTTTAATTGGACAATTTGGAAAGAGAGTGATTCACAATTTTTGCATACAAAATTATGTTTTTGTTCATCACTTAATTTTTGTTTTTCTTCTTTGAAATAATTTTCCATAGATTCACATTTTTCTTTTAAAGATGAGATTTGTTTCTTTTGAGATGAAATAGTTTTTTACAGAATTTTGCATTCATTTAATAGTTCATCTATAGCACCTTGTGCATCACTGTCAAAAAGAGAAAAATTCATTACTAACCTCATTGTCTTCATTATCGGAATGATGTGAGGTCATCAATGCTAGATTTGCACTTTTGTCACTATCGGAATCATATGAAGAACTTATTTCATTATCCTCCCATGCAACATAGGCCTTTTTGTTCTTGAATCCCTTTTTGCTTTTGTAGCCACCTTTCTTGGAGAGTTTCGGACAATTCGGCTTGATATGACCTTGCTGACCATATTCATAACATGTGACTTCTTGTGTTGATGTGGAAGTTTCCTTTTTCTTGAATTGTTTCTTTCCTTTTGAATGAGAAAAGGATTTGTCATTTCTACCAAAGAACTTACAAAGCCTTTTAACAAGAAGCATGGAATTTTCATCTTCTTCCGGATTGTCTTCCTTTTCAACTTCCTTGGAATCTATCTTTAACGCAATATTCTTGGATTTCTTCTCTTGATTTTCATGTTTTTCAAGTCTTCTGAGTTCCGTTTCATATTCTTGAAGTTTCCCAAACAACGTTGCAGAAGTCATTGAGGAGAGACTTTTCTTTTCTAAAATTGTCGTTACCTTTGGTTGTCATTCCCTAGTTAAGGACCTAAGTACTTTCAGATTTAGTTCATCATTTGTCAAAGTCTTACCAAGAGCACTTAGATGATTTGTCAAGTGCACGAATCTCTTTTGTAGGTCAAGGATGGTTTCTCCGGGATGCATTCGAAATAATTCGTATTCTTGACTCAGGGTATTTAGTCTTGATCTTTTAACTTTAATAGTTCCTTCATGAGTTTGTACCAAGGTATCCCATATTTCTTTCGCTGCTTTGCATGCCGAGACACGGAAGAAGTCATCCATGCTAAATGCACCTTGAAGAAGATTTATTGAATTTTTATCATAGAGAACCTTATTCTTATCATCTTTGTCCCATGCAGCTTTAGGCTTTGATGAGCCAGCATCATTGATTACTGTTATAGGGATAAACGGACCATTCTCGATGGCATCCCATATTTCATCTCCTTGTGCTTCTAGATATGCCTTCATGCGTATTTTTCAGAAGTCAAAATATTCACCACAAAATAGAGGAGACTTGTTGTTACTACCACCATCTCTGAAAATGAGATTTTGATTTACGGAAGCCATTCTGGATATTTTAGGAACAGGTTACCTATAACCTGCTCTGATTCCAATTGTAAGTACAAAGTGCGCCTAAGAGGGGGTGGGGGTGAATTAGGTACTTTAAAATATTCTGGTTTTAGTGATGATGGATATTATTTTTCTGGTTTATGGTGAGTTTATGAAAGAGTAAACTTCAAAAAAATAAAGAGACACAAGCGATATATCCTGGTTCCCCTCATAGTCTGAGAGTACTCCAGTCCCCTTTCAACATGAAAGAGATTTCCTTATTATGGAAAACTTAAACAAGAACTACCCAAAACCAAGAACAATCCTCTTGGACCAAGAACAATCCTCTTCGACCAAGAACAATCCTCTTGGACCAAGAAAAATCCTCTTGGATTTTCACTATATCAACAATGAGAACAATCCTCTCAAAGTGACTTTACTTGTATCCAACAATCTTGGAAAAACAAGATTTATAAAATAACTTAAACTTATTTCCAACAATCCTGAAAAATAAGAAACTATATACCAATATTTGATTTGAGTGAGTTTGAGTAGAAATGATCACTTTGAGTGATTTAATCAATGAATTGATCTTCTCTTCCAATGATAATATTATACAATGACTCAAGTATATAATGCTCAAAGTTTTCTGGTTAACAATATGTGAAAGTGTGTAGAAAACTTGTGTATGAAAATGAATAACAACTTGAGTTTGATTTTTGAAAATTTAGAAAATATAATTAGAAGAGGTGTTGAAATGATTTTGAAAATGAGTATTTATATGTTCATAGCACCCTTTTGAAACAGCATAAAGTTCTGTAAATGAATCATAAACAATTTCCAAGATTGAGTGAAAGGTTTCCATGAAATGGTGTTATGAACAGGCATGTGTAAAGCTGCTATTTTTCAAAATCGTGCAGCATGCAATCGATTGCACCCTTCGTGTAAATCGATTGCACGAGGTTTCAATAGCTAGAAATTCAAATATTTTGAGTGTGCAATCGATTGAAAAAGAGTGTAAATCAATTGCATTTGAAGTCAGTAGAAAAAATTGATTGAGTGCAATCAATTGCACAACCACTACTAAAAAAAAGACATTTGAGAAAAGGTTTTTACATCGGGTATCAAAATAGGTGATGTAAAAAATACAGTTAACAAACTTTTTACATCAGGTATTTATTTCCAATGATATAAAAAATAAGGGAAAAATTTTTTTTCGTCACCTATTACATCGGGTAATCTCATCCACCGATGTAAAAGATTTCCAGAAAAAAAACACGGTGGCATTTTTGTAAATAAGAAACAAGGTGACAAAAAAGTTAAAAAAAATATAAGAAAGCTATTACATCGGTCTAAAGACAAACCGATGTAAAAAATGATTCTTTGAATTAATATATAAATTATATTGAAAATTAATAAAAACGTGGAAAAAAAAAAAAAAAAACATATTAAATCGGTGAAATATTCCACCGATGTAAAAGCCTAAGAATAATTTTAAAAAAAAAAAAACCTATTAAATCGGTGGAAGTTCCCACCGATGTAAAAGCCTAAGAATTATTTTAAAAAAAAAAAAAAAACATATTAAATCGGTGAAATACTCCACCGATGTAAAAGCCTAAGAATAATTATAAAAAAAAAACGCATATGCCTTCTTTTCTGTCTTTAACGGATAATGTGCAAATCAAGTTTTAATCCATAATCAAGTATAACAAAACTTGTCATTCCCAAAATAACCGGTCGCTTTGCTGTGCTTGTAATTATACTGTGACCACATTGAAGCCATCACCGCCGCACACGGCCAGATCCAGCAGAACACCAAACCCAAATCTGACCCTCTCCGCCGTTCACATCCGCGACGTCACCTCTCAACGACCAGAAGTCCGCCGGTCTCAGCCCTACAATCACCACGTTCACGCCGCCACGGAGATCACGAGATCGTAGTCGTCGCGCACGAGCGTTAGGAGCACCATCGTCACTATTAGTCTCCGATCTCCGTACCAAATCCGCCATCCTCAACGACCCGGATCCTCCCCAGCTTGTTTCAACAACCGTTGTACTTTCTCGAAGCTTCTCTCCTTCTCTCAGGTCCTCACTATTTTCCCTCTTTCTTTCTAGGTCATTTACACTATTCACCATGAATTCTTAAATTAACAAATAAATATATACAATGAAGCATTACTTATTGTCTATATTATTTTTTTGTGAAAGTTTTTCGAAATGATGATACAGTAGTGTGTGTATTATAGTAGTAACTGTGGTTTTTTGATCATTTAGGTAACTATCCATCATGTGTATGAATCGCTGAAATTTTAAATTACTTAAACTAGCGCAGAAACAATAACACACTATGGTATGTGGAGACACCGTTTTCAAGATGAGTTACAATGGAAATCACCCATCTCATCATTTCCACAACACACCTCAAGAACGGATAGTAGTTTATTAAGACAAGATGTTCTACAGACTTTTCAGAATCCCACCATTTTTCTCAAGATTTCTTGTGATGGAGACTATGTTCTGCCCATTGTTGTAGGTATGACATGTCTGTTCTGTAATCTGAGTTATTCTTTTCTTGGTTCTTTCTAGAATTTTTTTGTTTGTTGACTTTGATTCTTTGATGATGCAGGAAGGGTTGCTATTGAAAAGCTTATAGACACGGAAGTTGAAGAAGAAAGTGAGGTAATTATTTGACTTGTATCCCAATGTTTGTGGACTTGATATTTATTTATTTATTTATTTATTGATCCTTATAAAATGGTGGTGATATTGCAGGATTTTCCGGACCAGTTCCAGTTTGTGAAAAATCTAGTTGAAAGACTAGACCATGAAGTATGGAACTAAGCATTTTAAATTGATACCATTGAATATTCATTTAATGACTTCATTTTAGTGTGTTTGTGTTCTGTTAATATCTTTTGTTTACTCTCTGATGCTTGTCTGTTAGGTTCAGTTTAGGCAGTAATATTTATGCATATAGTAGCAACAAAAAGTATTTCACTATATTATACCATATTAATATTCTTGGAACTTTGATTTTTATGAATTCTTCTCGACAAAGAAATGCTATCTTTATGAGAACCTCCTAATAAAGCTATAATCTCTCATTTCAATATTCAACACCCATGGCCAAATCATAAATTACCCATCTATTAGTACTCGATTATGAATGTCATTTATTTGGTCTAATTGCATCGTAAATTTCCGTCAAGGAAATCGTGTGAGATCATAGCATCGGTACCTATTTCATGTTTGTGTTTGAGAAGTACCATACTAGAAAGAAAGAAGTATTGGTTGTTAAAAAGAGTATAGTTTGAATAAAGTCATTTGGATCCTCTTAAGTGTAAATAATTTCACTTTAGCAGTTTTTCGACTTAATATGAATTTTTAAAAAAAACTCTATATTGTTATATTTATGTATTATAGGTATTTGATGACCCAACAGAATTAACACCAGATGATTTGTATGATTTGCGACTTCGTTGGGCAAAATGTTTCTTTGACTTACATGGAACTTAAGTTTAGCTGGTGAGTTTTATAGAATTGTATAAGTTGTGGTTTTTGCACAATATACATGTGGTTTTTGCTCATGTGTTGAGTTTCTTGATTTTTTTGCTGATGTTAATTGTTATTATTTATTGTCAGGCAATATGATTTTGGTGTTGTCTACCGAAGATTTTATATTGGTAATTCAAGTTTGGAAACTTAGAAATAGTTGAATATTTTAGTATATGTATATTTTGTGAATATTATGTAATTGTAAGTTTTGAAAAAGACTTATAAATAGTTGAATATTGTTTTATATTTTGTTAAGAATTTGTAATTGTAAGTTTGTATGTTGTAATACAATACAAGTTTGCAATACAAGTTTGTAATTGTAAGTTTGTTCAATTTGTAAGTTTGTTGTGAAAAATATGAAAACATCGTCCTAAATGTGATGTTGGAAAGCTATGAAATCTATATAGCGACATAAATATAGTCTGTTTGATATTGGAAAAATATGAAAAAATGGGTACAAATTATATTTGTATAGGGAAACCCAGAAAATAAATAATCTATTCCAAAAAAATTTCATACATTTTACATCGGTTATTAGTAAAACTGATGTAAAAACTTTCAATAAGGGACTTTTTACATCGGTTGGAAGTAATACCCGATGTAAAAAGTCGCGTCACTGGGGACTTTTTACATCGGGTATTACTTCCAACCGATGTAAAAAACTGGATCAATTTTTTAAAAAAATGTGCATAATAATTGTTTTTTACATCGGTTCATATATTATAACCGATGTAAAAAGGGTACTTTTTACATCGGGTATTACTTCCAACCAATGTAAAAAACTGGATCAATTTTTTAAAAAATGTGCATAATAACAGGTTATTACATCGGTTCTGATATTATAACCGATGTAAAAAAGGGACTTTTTACATCGGTCCCAGAACCGATGTAAAAAGTCCCTGATTTACTATATCACCTGACTTTACATCGGATCCAAAACCGATGTAAAAAGTCAATTTTACCCGATGTAAAAAGTCATTTCTGCACTAGTGAACCATGCAAATCGATTGCACTTAGAAACAGTAGCAAGTGTTTTGAAAAATTGAAGCATGCAATCGATTGCACTAATATGCACATCGATTGCACTCAAGTGAAAAATGATTTTTAGCTTAAAAAAACTTGAGTAAGGATTTGGACAATATAAAATATTTCTTTTGACCATTGAGCATTTATGTTTTAAGTTTAAAGTAAGTATTATCATTATACCTTGAAATTTGGCTAAGTTCTTGAACCAAAGACTTTACCTACAGATGCTTTTAGCTTTGATCAATAATCTCTGCCTTCTATGTCAATCATGGTTTGTCTTCATCAAAACAAAAGTGCATTTGAGAAGCTTGATTTTACAAATGATCCATTTGAAGGAGCATTTGAAGCCCCATTCGAAGGACATAGTGTTGTCTGAAAAGGGTTTGGTCAAAGATTAGATCTAGTTGGTCAAAACGAAAGAGAAATATGCAAAGATGCTTGCTGGCCTAAAATCCCACATATTGCCATACTCAAACTTCCTGCACAAGCACATTCATGCCAAAGGAAGCTTCGATTGGCCAGGAAAGAGTTTTTGTTTGGGCTAGCTGAGTAGGGGATCAATCAAATAGGCCCCAATGATGAGAATTTGAGCTATTTGAAAGAAGTAACTCAGAGTCAATCAAAGGGCATGACTTGAACCATTCGAAGGAAGTAACTCAGAGTCAATCAAAGGGAAATACTTGAGCCATTCTAAGGAAGCAACTCAAGGCTAATCGAAGAGCAAGGCTGGAAGTTATTCAAAAGAGTCAAACGTGTCCAGGTTCACTCAAGGTTTCAAAATGGCAAGAATCATCCAAATATAGCCAACCTTCAATATGTTGGATTCTTGTCTCATGGCTTTCAAAGCCTAGTTAAATGGATGTCCCTTACCATTTTCATACACCCTCACATCCCTATAAATACAAAGCCACACACATTCGCCAAAAGAAGAGAACATTCACCGGGAGACTAGAGACGAAGACACTACACACAAAATACATACTGCATGCACATGCTGCCCCACAAGAGCATCCAACAACTCCAGTCCACCCACAAGTTCCAATTTCAAGCAAGATAAATCCTCTTGACCTTGCATATCTCATTTAAGCATAACATGTAAATAACCTTTCATTTGTTGTTTCGTTTCAGCTTAGCATGTGGATAGCCTTTCACTTATTCTTTTTGTTTCAGCATAATATGTAAATATCCTTGTAGTTATATTCTTCGTTGTTGTGTTTTTCGTTTGTTTGCTTTTTTTGTTCAAATATATGCTGGAACTAACCTGTACAGACTCAAATGAAAGACAAAAAGGGTGTGAATGAAGAATATACTCTCATGTTTCTCTACAGATCCATATTGCTTCATAGTTTAATTAAAAGAAGCAGAGAAGGTTGCAATCGAAGGTTGCTTACACCTCAGTCGAAAGAAGCAAGAAAGAGTGCAATCAAAGGTTGATCGCACCAGCTCCCAAGCTCAATAGAAAGAAACAAAAGAAGGGTGAATCGAAGGAGTCTACTTCTTGGATCGAAGGATTCACTTCCCCTCTTTATTTTTTCTTTGTTTTTACATTTCTCTTGCCTTTCGATTTGGTTGTAATAGCGTAGGACCCTTACTTTCTACATTTATATCGCTTTCATATTAATTGATAGATGTATGACTAATAGGATTGTATGGAAAAGATTAAAATCAAAACGCTAGCAAACCTAACAAAAAGACTAAAATAACTAAACATGACACACATTGCACATATACACCTCTAGGGTACCCCACTTTGGTTGCCTTCGGAAAATAGTAACAACTCTGGAAGCGTGAGAGGTTTTAGGGGTTCAAAAAGATCATAAGTCCCTCAATGACCCTCTCGACATTGCCTCGGTAAAAATATGATATTAGAACCTGTAACGTGGTGGGAGAACTGACTTGGGTGTTTTGCGTTTGATCGCAAATGTTGCGGTTAGCAAGAGTTGCCACCGACTTTTCTTTTATCCAAAAGGAAAGGCTGAAAAGAACAGGAACGACCTTTGAGATGTTTTCTTGAGTTTGGGGGGTAGACTATGAAAAGGGAAGGTATTATCACCCTTTTCATCCGTAGTTATCTACGGGCTCTTAGTTGCTTGCTAGATCACTTGCTTTTGTTTGAAAATGTGCTTTGTATGGTTTTTGAAAGGATTTGAAAAGGTGCCATCGTTTAGGCAAACTTTGTAATGATTCACGTTCGTATGAATGTATACAAAGTGTTGATCTTTTTGCAAATGTTTCAAGTTTTGAAAGATGTTTTGAAAGTGTTGGTGTTTGTTTAGAAAATAGCAAGGATGTGTTGGTTTGAAAATGAGCAAGCAACTAGGAACATTCTACCTACTCAAAAGTATTTCTTGTTTATTTCCTCTTTCCTTTGACATTGTTATTTTACCATGGATTGGTAAGTAACCCTATCTTTGGATGTAAAAGGGACGGGCAAGGGTCATCGTATAGCCATAATTAGCAACATTGTAAGATATCTTAGCATTTTCTTTAAGGGAATAAGATCATTTTTAAAAAGGCAACTTTGATGGCGTCATCGAGGAACTATGATCTTGTATTTTGTTTGTTTTTGCTAAGATATCCCACATGCATAATATGGCCATTTTATAAGGCAACAAAGTGGATTTACCCTAAGGGTGTAAGTGTGCAAGTGTATCTTTTTCATGCTTGATTTGTCTTGATTAGGGTTTTCTATTTGTTGGTTTTAATCTTTCCATACAAACTCTAATTTACTAGCAATTATATATAAAACATTAAATTGCGGAAAATAAAAATACTAAGCTATTACATTATTAGGGGAGGGGTGTACAAATTTACAAATGGGGAAATTGCAAGAAAATTAAATCTAAATAATTATTACAACCATATTGAATATTGTACAAGAATTGAATAAATAACAATGTACAAATGCAAATGAAAAAAAGAAATGATTTTTTTTTTTTGGTTTTTCTAGGAAAGGGGTTTAATCTTGACCTAATTAAAAAAATGATTAAGGAAAATTAAACAAAATTAATTTAAACTAAATAAGAAAAGAAAATAACTAAAAAATATTTTTTAGGGTTTTATTTATGAAAAGGTTTTAAATTAATAAAAATAATATGGATATTAATTATTTAAAAGAAACCTAAGTTCTAAATTAATTTTAATTACAAGAAAATAATATAATGGTTAAACCTAAACCTAAATATTAATTATTAAGAAAGAAATTAATTTATTAAGAAAATGGTTTTGTTTTTTTAGTTTTATAAAACAAAATAAACTAAATAAATGTAAAAATAATAAATAAAATATTTTTTGGATTTTTATTAATAACAATAAAAAATAATTTTAATAATAATACTAATACTAATAATAATAATAATAATAAAGGAAAAAGAAATAAAATATAATAAGAAAAAGAAAATAAAAATGAAATTGGGCCAGGGGGTGATGAAATGAGACAGGGGTCAGAAAGTTAGAAAATAAACATGAAGGCCTAACGTTTGGGGGCCCAGGCGCTGCAAAAACCAAAAAAAGTGTAAAAATGTGAAAAAAGGAATAAAAGGCAGCGCACTGGGTGTTGAACCCATGCCCTCTTGGTTACCAGCGCGCTGCCTTACCACTGGGGTGGCTATACATCCGTTAACATTGGCACAAAAATAAATACATAACATAAAGCTTGCCCTGACTGTACTTCTTCTTCAACCTTCAGGCAAAGGATCTGTAACTTGCTTATTCTTCAACCATTTTCAAAAATGTAAACATGAAACTTGTGTATTTTTTCATCACGAATCCAACCATGTAACTAATTTAAGCTAACATTTAAAGATAAAGATGAATTTACGAAAGTACCAAATTCTGACCTAAATGTTTCAGCAAGTTTAAACTCAAAATTCTTCATGCTCAAACAACATAAATGAAATCTATGGACATATATAGTTTCAGGACAATGATATCTACATTCTATCTTCACAAATGCAAGCCTAACAACGCCTATATGAATAGTTCAAAAGTCAGAAAACTCACCTTGCAAGAGGTTATCGTGTTTTGAGTTTGAGCAGATTTCAATGAGTTCTAGTGATTGGGTTAGCTTCCTCAAGTTTCCATGAAGCTAATGTGATGCTTGGCTTGATCTAAAAGTATCTGAGGAGTTCTGGAGAAGTCCACTTGTAGAGCTCTGTTTTTTAAAATGGAACTTGATGATGGAGGTGTTACAGTTATGTAACAGGGACGGGGATGACTTATGTATGATGTTTGGAAGCTTTTGGAAGCAAAAGGCCAAGAAACACACGAGTGAAATGGAAGTTTGAAGTTCTTGGTCAGAATATGCAAAAATGGTGATTTGTGATACAATTCTGAGTTCTAGGGAGTTTAAGGGCTAGTGTATGCGTGTGTTTTGATTCAAACAACTTATGCATAAGTAAGGAGAAGGTTTGAGTGCTTGAGAGGGTCAGAAGTACAAGATATAGACTGATTACTATGTTACTTGATTTTGAAGAAAAGTGGGAATATGGTTTCAAAGTATAGTACAAGCATGGGCTGACTTTTAAGAGGCTTAAGACAAGTTTCTTTTGGGTTATAAGTTATGTGTGATCAGAAGAAAACAAGTGCAAAGCTCAAGAACTGATTTTGTGCATAAAGCTACTTTTCAAAAATGGCAATGTGCACTTTCTTCCCAAAATGGAATTAAGCATGGGCAATGCATTGAATGCTAGATTTGAAGCCTCTAACAGCTTTGAAAACATTTAATATGGAGTGCCAAACAAGTTTGATGCCTGCAAAGCAAAGATTCAAGAAATTGACCTATAATTCAAGAATGAAATGCCAACTTCATGCCTTAAATTCTCCATGATCAAACATGATCTCAAGGAGTTCTTGGACATTTTAGAAATCTTGTAATGTGCTCTACAACCCCTCTTTGAATCACATTTTAAAATTCCCCTTGGAACTATGTGAAAAATTTCCACGAAGTTAGGTCATAATCCTGCCTAAACTAGGGCAAAATTTTCACTAAGTGTTTAATTTCATGAACATGTATTCACAAAATCATAACTTGAAATCCATGCATTTCTAGGAGAATTTATGTAAAGAAATGTTTTAGATCTCATTGGTATCTACAAATTTCATGTTGAAAGTTTCCTTTGAATCATCTTTCATCATGGTAAAAAATTTGCCCAAAGATTTGAAAAAATATGAAGTTTTCAACACTTAGAAAAATTTCTAAGTTTGGAAACTTTGACTTTTCAAAATAAAATCTTGACTTTTTGATTACTTGATGAACAAGTTTCATATTTTGACAGGTTTTGATGAATTGTGATCTTGGATACTTGATTTTGACCAAAAAGTCAAAGTTTGACTTTTCAGTGTACATTTGACTTTTGATCAGTTGACTGAAAATCAACTATCAATCAATTGATCTTGAGGGATGTTTTGGGTCATACCATTAGTTCAAAATGATTCATTTGAAACCTTGAGATCATGTCTCAAACCAATTAACCATTTTCTAGGTCAAAAATTAGAAATTGCCCTTTCTTAGTCAAAACCCTAATTTTGACCATTTTTCCCTTTTGATGATCTGATCAAATTTCTTGAGGAATTGTGGTCCAAATTTGATCAAATGATATATGTGAGTCTACAATGTTGATATGGATAAAAATTATGGAGTTTGACTGTAAATTGACCATAGTTGACTTTTTTCCCCAATTCAGTTGATTTTTAGGTCAACTGATCAATTGACTGAGCAAAAATGTGATCCAAGACTTGAAACTTGACATGGGTAATATTGAGGGTCTATAATGATCCATGAAAGTCATATGAGGCATTAAAATTTCAATTATCTTTGTGCAATCTCAAACCCTAATTTCAGTCATCAGTGCTTAAGGAGGTGTCTTGAGCTGATCAACCCTTGTGCAGTCTTGAACCAAAAGGAGATCTTGTGAGAAATTACTTGATAAATAAGAGGGAAAATTTTGGGGTACAACAGCTGCCCCTGTTCAATCTTATTGAACCTGAAGAGTTAGATTGGTGGATCCGCCATTCGTGACTTGAAGGTGGAAGATGATTGAACACTAGAGTGCCCAGAAATTTGCACTCGAAGATGAATTGGGAATGGGCTTATGGATGCCATTTGGAGGAATGAGGGAGATTTGCCGGAGATGGGCTTGTAGATGCCATCCAAAGGTGACTGTTGTCAGAAAATGGACTAAGTCTGAACTTGATTTCAACTGGAAAAGAATCAGAATAAATCTTTGGAGCGATTTATCTGAAACTAGTAGAAGTCTTGTATGTTGTTTGACTGGGAAGAATCAGAATAAATCTTGGAGCGATTTATCTGAACTAGAAAATGTTCATTTGGAAAGTATCAGGATAAACCGTTGAGAGGTTTAAACTGAACCAAAAAAGGTTTTGAATATTCTTTAACTGGATGGAATCAGAGTAAATCTTTGAGCGATTTATCTGAACCAGAGAAAGTGCCTACTAGGAAAAAATCAGAATAAATTGTTGGGAGATTTAACTGAACCAGCATGGATCTGGAGAAAAATCAGAACAAATCATTGAGAGATTTATCTGAACCAGAGAAGACGTCCGCAGGAAAGAATCAGAATAAATCGTTGAGACATTTATCTTAACCAACAAGGATCTGGAGAAGAACCAGAACAAATCATTGAGAGATTTATCTGAAACAGAGAAGATGTTTGCGGGAAAGAATTATAATAAACCGTTGAGAGATTTAATTTGAACCGACAGGGATCTGGAGAAGAATCAGAAGAAATCATCGAGAGATTTATCTGAACCAAAGGAGACGTCTGCTGGAAAGAATCAGAATAAACCATTGAGAGATTTAAACTGAACTGGCAGGGATCTGGAGAAGAATCAGAAGAAATCATCGAGAGATTTATCTGAACCAGAGAAGACGTCTGCGGGAAACAATCAGAATAAACCGTTGAGAGATTTAAACTGAACCGACAGGGGTCTGAAGGAGATATCTGTTATGTATATGGTTGACCAGTCCTTTCTTGGGAATTGATCTGTATTTGACTTGCTGAAAATTTGACGATAATTTTCTGTTGATTGATCTTTCCTGAAAAGATGAAAGGTTAGTTGCATGCAATATCATGATGTATGAAAAGCATGGTGCAACGATGTTCTCAAAATAAATGAGATTATGTCGTATGTATCGGTGTTGTCAATGCTTATGACATATGGATGTAATGTATGGACACATTAATTGTTATGCCGCAGTGTTGCTGGAGTCGGGGAAAATAAATCCTTGAGTACCGCTGGGAATGAGGAGTGTAAGTCTTCATATTTTGAAGTTGAAGTTTTGATGAGTTTCCATTTATTAGAGAAGTAAACTCTATTGTGGAAGGGAAATTTCGTGCATTGCTTGTAGACCTCGTGAAAACCTGCGGGGAATCTTGAGAAACTGGGCGACCTTCACTGGGGAATCTTCGGAGCGGTAATCAAAAGTTTTGTTCCGTCGGGGATGTGAGAGCGCTTGATATCATTAGACTGCATACTGGGGATACATTAGCGATCTTGTAGTGGGATGTCTTGTTTTCCGCTCTTGCTGGAAAAAGTACCTGCGGGGGATTTTATGGAATAGTCTAAAGATATTATCCTATTTCTTAAAGCCATTAGTGATTATCTTTCTATTTTCTGAACCCTTTTTTTGTTTATTTGTAAACAGTAGTCATGTTCAAATGCATATGTTCAAAAGTAATCATTGGACCTTTTCGCAAACAAAACACAGAAATAAAAGAAAAACAGATAGTTTTGCACTTTCAAAGGGATATCTTTGTATTAACTTGAATAAGTATTTTTGTACAATGAGACGAACATTCTAGTAAGAGAATATCGTCGTAGAAAATGAAAATTGATGCAAAGAAAAGATAGCTATGTGAAATAATTCCATGGGGTTCCAATTTTGCTATAGCCTTCATGTCTCTGAGCGTCTCATCCACTTGCCGCCTTGTCCGAAGTGGATTGGATTGATTAGACCCGTTTGAGTTTGTCAGTTAATGCTAAAGGTTGTCTGTAAGGTGATCCAATGGGACATAGTCATATGCTTTAATTCCCTAACTTTTGCCTGGACCACCCTTTCGGGTTTTCAGTCCACTGGGATACCCTTTTTTGCCCAAGCCGCCCTTTCGAGTTTTCAACTTATCGGGTGTACAAATTTGTTTTTGTATTTTATCCCTAATTTTTGCCCGAACCCTTTTGGTTCACTGGGATGCCCTAACTTTTGCCTAGGCCAGTCGACCTAGTGGGTCTTTATTGATGCCTAGTATCTTTTGATTATGTCCACGTTCACAGGGTGTGGAAGGTCGTCGCCATCCATAGTGGTTAAGATCATTTCTCCACCAGAGAATATGCTTTTGATCACAAATGGTCCCTTATATGTAGGAGTCCATTTTACCCCGGGATCACCTTGTGGTAATATGATACGCTTGATTACCAAATCACCAACCTGATATACCTGACGTCTAACCTTCTTGTTAAAAGCTTTAATCATACATTTTTGGTACATCTGGCCATGACAGACAGCCGTAAGCCTCTTCTCATTAATTAAGTTCAACTGGTCAAGCCGGGTTTGAATCCATTCATCTTGATTCAGCCCTGCATCCTTTATGATTCTCAGGTAAGGTATTTGGACTTCAATTGGTAGGACGACTTCCATACCGTATACCAAGGAGAAGGGAGTTTCCCCTATTGACGTGCGCGTCGTGGCACGGTAACTGTGGAGAGCGAATGGTAACATCTCATGCCAGTCTTTATAGGTCACTGTCATTTTTTGTATGATCTTCTGGATGTATTTATTTGCGGCTTTGACAACACCATTCATCTTTGGCCGATAAGGAGAAGAATTATGGTGCTGGATCTTGAATTGCATGCATCGTGCGGTGATCATAGTATTGTTGAGATTTGTACCATTATCTGTGATGATTCTCTCTGGGATACCGTATCGACAGATGAGATTTTGTTTGATGAATCAGGCCACAACATTCTTGGTAACAGAAGCGAAAGAAGCCGCCTCAACCCACTTCGTGAAGTAGTCAATGGCCACCAAGATGAAGCGGTGTCCATTAGAAGTTGTAGGTTTGACTTCTCCAGTCATATCGATGCCCCACATCGCGAATGGCCAGGGAGTAGTTAATACGTTTAGAGGAACTGGAGGCACATGTACTTTGTCAGCATAGATTTGACATTTGTGACAGGTTCGCGAATGCTGATAGAAATCTGCTTCCATGGTAGACCAGTAGTACCTCGCCCGTAGGATCTTTTTAGCCATCATCTGCCCACTAGGATGTGTGCCAAAAGTGCCTTCATGTAGATCAGCCATGATCTTTTCTGCCTCAACCTTGTCTACACAACGAAGAAAAACATAGTCGTGGTTGCGCTTGTCGAGAATGCCATTACTGAGGAAGAACTTAGCAGAGAATCTTCTCAAGAACTTATTATCATCGGCTGAAGCTCCCTCCGGATGCTCTTGGGCTTCGAGATACCTCTTAATTTCATGGAACCAAGGCTTGTCCACTACCTCTTCAGCATCGATCTCGTGATAGTAAGTTGGTTCATCCATCCACTCAATGGTGATCTGGGGAGCCTCGTTACCCCACTTGAGTTTAAACATGGATGGCATAGTGGCTAGCGCGTCCGCTAGTTGATTTTCCTCTCGTGGGAAATGCTCAAAGGTAATCTCCTTTAAATATGGGATTAATGTCAACACATGTTCGTTGTAGGGGATGAGATTAGGGTGCTTCGTGTCCTATTCTCCTTTGATCTGACTGATGACTAAGGCTGAATCTCCAAATACACTTAAGGATTTGATTCCCAAATCTATGGTAGCTTTGAGACCAAAAATACATGCTTCGTATTCTGCCATGTTATTGGTACAGTTGAAACAAAGTCTTGCAGTGAAGAGAGTATGACATGCTTTAGAGGATATAATTACAGCACCTATGCCATTGCCGAGTGCGTTAGAGGCTCCATCAAAAACCAAAGTCCATCGGGATCCTTGTTCAGGTCCGTCATATGGTCTGAGTTCTTTACAATTGTTTACCATCATGATGTCTTCATCTGGAAACTCGAATTTCATGGATTGATAGTCATCCACAGCTTGATGAGAAAGGTGATCAGCTAGCACACTTCATTTTATTACTTTTTGGGTAGTGTACTGAATGTCGTATTCATCCAGGATCATCTGCCACCTTGATATTCTTCAAGAGAGGGCAGGCTTCTCGAATATGTATTTAATTGGATCCATCTTGGATATCAACAAGGTAGTATGGGTCAACATATACTGTCTTAGTCGGCGAGCAGCCCATGCCAGAGCGCATCAAGTTTTCTCGAGAAGTGAATATCTGGTTTCACAGTCGGTAAATTTTTTGCTCAGGTAGTATATTGCATGCTCTTTTCAGCCAGACTCGTCATGCTGCCCCATCACACACCCCATTGAATTTTCCAAGACAGTTAGATACATGATCAAAGGTCTTCCCTCGACTGGAGGCATCAAAACAGGAGGCTCTTGAAGGTACTCTTTGATCTTGTTGAAGGCAACTTGGAATTTATCATTCCAATTGACTACTTGATCTTTCTTCAGTAATTTGAAGATTGGTTCACAAGTAGCAGTTAAGTGAGAAATGAATCTGGCGATGTAGTTTAGCCGTCCTAAGAATCCTCTGACTTCCCTCTCGGTGCGAGGAGAAAGCATTTATTGTATTTATTTCACCTTGGCAGGGTCCACTTCAATACCTTTACCGCTGACGATGAAGCCTAGGAGTTTACCGGACCTCACCCCAAATGTGCATTTATTCAGGTTCAACCTTAGCTTGTATTTCTTTAGCCTTTCAAACAGTTTCTGCAAATGGTTAATATGTTCCTCTTCAGTTTAAGATCTGGCTATCATGTCGTCCATATAGACATCTATTTCGTGATGGATCATGTCGTGAAATAGAGCTACCATGGCGCACTGATAAGTTGCCCCATCGTTTTTCAACCCGAATGGCATAACCTTGTAACAGAAAGTGCCCCACTGTGTGAAGAAGTTCGTTTTCTCCATGTCCTCAGGTGCCATTTTGATTTGATTATAGCTTGAAAAACCATCCATAAATGAGAACACTTTATGTTGTGCGGTATTGTCAACCATAATATCGATATGAGGAAGTGGGAAATCATCTGTAGGGCTTGCCCTATCCAAATCTCGGTAATCTACACGCATGCGTACTTTACCATCTTTTTTAGGCACTGGAACAACATTGGCGACCCATTGTGGATAAGAGGTGACGGCTAAGAATCCAGCGTTGAATTGTTTCATGACTTCAGTCTTGATCTTCTATGACATGTCTGGGCGTGTGCGATGGACTTTCTGTTTTACCGGAGGGCAGTCCTCTTTTTTCGGTAGACGATGGACCATGATATCAGCATCAAGTCCTGGCATGTCCTCATATGACCATGAAAAGACCTCGGCATAGTCATGTAGTAACTGAGTTAAGCGCTTCTTGACACTAGGTTCCAAATTGGCACCCACATTGACTTCTTTCTTGTCCTCTTCGGTACCTAAGTTAGCCGTGTCAACCTATTCTTCGTGGGGCTGTATGGTCCTTTCTTCCTGTTGTAGTAGCCTGGCTAGTTCCCATGGAACTTTACAATCTTCCTCACCTTCGTCGTCGGCTTGGTAGATCAGACTTTCAAAATCACAAAAGGCCATAGCAGAATTGTTACCCATGGGATCTTGAGTGGACGTGGATATGCATTTTGATATGTGATTGTGTGTAAGAGCATAACTATCATTAAAAAATAAAATGTAGAAAAAGAAGAACAAAGAGCATAAAGTTTGTATGCAAAAACGTCCATGATTCATTGATGACATATGAAAATGAAGTAACAACCCTTACAAATGGACCGTTGTGCCACGGGTAAAACACAAGGATTTAAAGGTTTGAATTATTTAATTATTACAGGTCCGACAAAAATTTAAAGACAATTATTGTTGGATAAAAGTAATAGGGACAAATTCTTTAGCTTCCCAATTATTGAGTCCTCCATTGATAGTTGGGAAAATCCATCCTTCCAGGTCACAATTATCATCACTATCCCTCCACTGTGTTGACTCCATGGTTGTTGATCCGCAAAGGTGGCCCCCCAGCACGAGCACGACGAACAACTTTCCAGGCTCCTGAAGTGAAACCCAAACCAAATTTGTCAGACTTGTAGGGAATGTCTGGGAGCTGGACCTAAATAGTACACACACCTTCTTTGACTACCGCCTTGGCATCTTCCATAGAAGCCATCTTTAGCGGAGGTATGGTAATCTTCGGAACTTGGGAAACAATCTTGGTTGCCGCAACTGTTTGTTGAACTTCCTCGAAGTGCTGACACAGAGTTTCGATGAATTCACCATCCATTTCTACGTATGTGAAGGAGTTCAAGTGAATGACCATATATTCCTCCTCTCTGTGGATAATAATGATTTTTCCCTTGGTTGGGTATTTCAACATCTGATGTAATGTAGAGGTGACGGCACCAGCGTCGTGAATCCAAGGTCGGCCCAATAAACAGGAATAGGAAGGGCGAATGTCCATCATGTAGAAAGTTGAATCAAATGTTTGAGTTCCAACTTTAATGGGGATGTCCACTTCCTCATGCACCATTCTCTTTGAACCGTCGAAGGCCCTTACCACTATGTTGCTGGGTTTTAAGGTCATACCTTCACAGTCTAGTCTGTCAAGAGCCTTATTAGGTAGAACGTTCAAAGATGAACCAGTATCAACCAGGACATGGGCCGAAGTAGTTCCCCTGCATTCGACAGAGACATGTAACACCTCGTTGTGTTTCCTCCCTCTAAGTGTCAGGTCAGCATCAGAAAAGCCTAAACTGTTATCAGCTGTCAAACTGGCCACACAGGCTTGGAATTGGTCAGCAGAGGTTTCCTGTGGCACGTGGGCAGTTTTGAGAAATTCCACCAACGCCTTCGCATGAGCCTCAGAGCACAACAATAAAGCTAGCTTAGAGATATTTGAAGGAGTCTACCCTAGCTGTTAGACTACGTTGTAGTCGCTTCTCTTTATAATTTTCAGAATTTCCCCCATCTCCTTCTTGGAGGCCTCTGGGATAGATACTGATTGCGCCTTCATCCGGACAGGCTCAACCAAAATGCCTTTTCCCTGAGTCTCAGTCGACTCGTTGATAGGGTTATCAGCAGGGGTAACCACGGGAATTATAGTAGTAGGAATAAAAGCAGGGATGATCACAGGACCGGTAGCAGTTTTCGGAGGAGCAATCTCAGGAGAGAACACTCTTCCACTTCAGGTTATTTTGCTGGTTCCCACAATAGTGCCAATGTTGGGGTCAACCTTCTCAAAAATCGAGTCTTCATCAGCCAGCCAATCTTGCTTGATGCCGTGGTAGTAGGCGTCACCCCCATAGTTCCAGGGGACAGTTTTATCTGATGAGTACGGGATTGGTCCTGGCATAGTAATTATTAGTGGAGTCACCTTCAGAACAAATGTAATCCTAACGGGTCTTTTGGTGGAGACCCTGGAAGAATTGGCGGAAATGGTTACTATTAAAACATCTTTGTAAGAAATGGTGGGAACGGGAATCTTCTCAAACAAAATCTCTTTGGCATACGTTAGGCGCTGGACACCCGCTTTTAATAAATGAAAACCAGTTGGTAGGGATAAACAGAGGTGGCATCCTTTGCCACAACCCGGAAATAAACCGTCCTTCAACAGGTTCCTCTTGACAGACAGGAGAGGAGTAACAAGTTCATCAATAACAGTAACAAACACATCATCTTAAATAGCGTTAACATCAAAACCATGCTTGGGCATAGGAGCGGTGATAACATTTGGGATCTCAGGAGCATCAAATTCAAATTCTTTTGCCTCGAGAAGGTCTTGCACCTTGTTTTTCAAAGCCCAACAGTTGTTGGTATCATGGCCTGGACTTTCTGAATGGTAAGTACAACGAGCATTAGGGTTGTAATGAGGAGAGGCGGTGTTGGGATTCTTCGGGGCTTCGTTCAAAGTTACCAGATTAGATCTCAACAAATATGGCAGGACTTGAGACAACGTCATATTTATTTGGGTAAATTGTCTTACCGGTCTTTTTGTTCTAGGCTAGTTGTTCCTTTGTTGAGTAGGTGCAGGCTTAGGGATCATGACGACCCCTACCATTGGATGACGTTCAGTTCTGTCCTGATTCCTTTGAGGGTACACAACACCAACCTCTTTCTTCCCAATAAATAGTTTTCTCACGGCATTGGAGGATGCGTCCTTTTGGATCTTCCCACTCTTAATCCCAGCTTCCATTCTTTTCCCGGTCAAGATTAATTCAGTGAGCCGGATGAGGAGCTTCCAATTAGATGATTAAAGAAAGGATCGGACAGGGTACCCAAAAACATGTCTACTAGCTCCCTGTTAGACAGGGGAGGCTGGACTCTTCCTGTTAAGTCCATCCATTTCTGAGCCTAGTCTTTGAAACCCTCGTTCGAACCCATAGGCAGACTTTGGAGTTGAGTACGAGTGAGAGCAAGGTTTGTATTGTATTGATACTATTTATAAAAGGCAGCAGCCAGGTCTTCCCAATTATGGATATTGGCCCTCTCCAGTTGATAAAACCAATCTAGATAAGTCCCGGATAGACTATCCTGAAAGAAGTGGACCCACAAATCTCTGTCAGCAATGTGAGGCTGTATCTTCCTCACATAAGATCGGAGGTGCATCTTGGGACAGGAAGCCCCGTCGTACTTAGAAAACACTGGTGCCTTGAACTTTGGTGGAATAACAATCCCATACACCAAACCCAGCTCTTCAAAGTCCAGCCCGGGCACTTTCTGAATCTCCATTTCACTTAGACGTTCTTCCAGATGTTTGTATTTGTCATCAGCCGGAGGATACTGCTCTTCAGAGTAATCATCTTCTTCTTCCTCTTCAGATTCTGGATGGCAAGTCACTTCCTTTCTTTTCACTTCTTGATTATCCTTTTCACCTGATGATGTTGCAAAGTCTAGGGTCCGTCTGGATGGCCCCGAGAAACTTCTTCCCAGATTCAAAACACCAGTTGATTTCTTCGCTTTCTTCTTCTTTTCTTTGATCAACAAAGTTTTCAAATCCTCTTGTCCTTTGGCCAGAGTCAAGAATTTTTTTTGAAACTGAGCGTTCTGCGCCTGGAGATCTTTTACTGTCTGCTCAGGATCCATCTTACTGAAATAAATAGTAGAAAGATAAGGAGACCTGTTGTAAGAAACCTATTTGTGTTATGATGAATGAAGATGCATATGCAATTATTTCAAGGAAATTAGAGATTTAAATTTGCTTTAGACAAAAAGGAACACACATTATATTAATAAATCAAAGTTTGAGTACATCATGCCTCTTTGGGCTTACAATGAAAGAAATAAAATACAAAATTCTAAGAAAAAAAGTTGAACGCATCCTCTTTGGTATGATGCAGGCGTTCAGGCTCCGCTCTTCATGAAGCTACCTGGTGAGTTCCAGAACCTTCTTCTCGCTGGCATAGAATTGGGCCTCGAAAGTGTCTCGCTCCACTTTAAGCTGTATCCAATCCCTTTTCAAGTCTTCGAGAGAGGTGGGTGTGTTAGGATGAAGGATAGTGTATGGGATATCTCCTTCTACAACAGGCTCTATGATAACTGGAAGAATAGAGAGGTAAGGCATCATAAGAATTTGAGCACGGGTTCACACCCATTTGAGATAAGGATCAAGAGGGATGAAATTCTTGTACCCCAGTGTCTTGCTATCAACTCTATGTGCCATGCCCCAAGCTTGCATGAACCTTTTGCGGTAATCCTGAACATCATTCTTGTAGTCGAAAATGATTCATTGGATAAGTGTATTATGAGGACCATCCCTTCTCTCATATCCAAACTATCGCAGTGCCAAACAAGGATTGTAAGTGATTCCTCCTCTAATGCCTAAGAGAGGGACATTAGGGAATTCTCAGCATCGATCAATGATGGTAACATTCTCCGAGAATCGGGGACACCAATGAATGCCTGAATGTGTAAGAGTCATCAGCCTATTAGACTATATCAAGCCCTGTTCATTCTTAAAGACGGATCAGGGTAGGTGTGAAATAAACCACCTAGCCAAAAGAGGTGTTCAACACAGAAGGGTTCCTCTCCTCTTTACAGTGCGAGTATGCAACGAATGTAGGATATCTCCAAGAAGAGTAGGTACCGAATTGCGTGACAAGAAAACTTTAACCGCATTCATGTCTATAAGCTGGTCCGAATTAAGAAACAGTACCAACCCATAGATGAGAAGGGCTAACACTTCCTAAAAACTTGTAAGTCCAGGGTATCCCAAAAATTATGAGCTTTCAAATAAGAACTTATCCAAAAAACCCTTGACAACTCTCCTGGTTTCCCAATTTGCTATTACGTCAGACCGTTGTAAGGATAAAGCTTCAACAATATCTTCAGGTTTAGGGTCTCTTTCCATACCATTGAAAGGTACCTCATTAAGGATAGGCACCCCCAATAATAGAGAAAAGTCCTCCATAGTAGGCACTAACTGATAATCTAGAAAAGTGAAGCAATGATGTAGAGGGTTAAAGAATTGAAATAACACTTTTAACATTTCTTCATCAGGGTTTGAGGTGACCAAGCTGAGAAGTCAACCATGTATTTCAGTGAATGGAGA
Source organism: Vicia faba (assembly GCA_948472305.1). Lineage (NCBI taxonomy): Eukaryota > Viridiplantae > Streptophyta > Magnoliopsida > Fabales > Fabaceae > Vicia > Vicia faba. The sequence continues at coordinate 1,525,742,869 of OX451736.1, read as the reverse complement.
GCTTTCAGGAACCCTTGATACCAAATCCTTAAGCTGAGGAGGTACTTTTACCAGACTGACTTGGATAGTGAATCTGCGGGCGAGGGCCATTTCCTACCAAACAAGACAAAAATAAACCCTAAGAATCCTTGAAATGGTTAGTATGACATGCTATGTTATGATGTCATGATTATGCTTAGATATAAAAGATATAGCAAGCACAAGCAGATCACACAGAGACCTTAGGTTTAAGGCTTGCATGGGTTTTAAGGTGATACCGTCTTAAAGTTGGGTTGGCTCAACTTATCCTAAATATAGTAACCGGGTTCTAAGGGATCTCAATATCACCGATCTTTCCCCAAAATCTCGTTCCGATAGAAAATTAACTTGTCACCAAATAAAACTCAAGGGTCAAACCTCAATGAGTGTAGCATCGAGTATCAACCGACTTTGTGTTTACACCAAAGACGACTATCTCACTACGTCCTAAAATCCAAGTTGGTCAATTAAGGTGCTAAGGTCAGTTGACGCTTTATGATACCATGTAACGATCCCGTATTCTCCTTGATTACTTAAGGGCTACCGGTACATACAAAATTACCGCATCAACGTAGCTATTGTTTCAACCATGTCGGTATACCCCGCACAATTCCCTCACAGTTTATTGCTACTTACCTAAAAAGGTGTCCCAAATCCGGGTGTAGGATCTTTAGTAAGCCCAAACAAGGAACCATAATATAAAGCATGCAAGTCAAACAAGGAAAGCAAGTAAATATGGTCTAGCCCTAAAGTAACCCCACTTTTAAGATTATTCTCCAACAGAGTCGCCAGTTCTGTAATACGGTGGGAGAACTGACTTGGTTATTTTGCGTTAGATTGCAAATGTTGCGGTTAGCAAGAGTCGCCAACGACTTTTCTTTTATCTAAAAGGAAAGGCTGAAAAGAACAGGAAAGACCTTTGAGATATTTTCTTGAGTTCAGAGGGTAGATTATGAAAAGGGAAGGTATTAGCACCCTTTTTATCCGTAGTTATCTACGTGCTCTTAGTTTCTTGCTAGATCACTTGCTTTTGTTTTAAAATGTGCTTTGCGTGGTTTTTGAAAGGATTTTGAAAAGGCGCCATCGTTTAGGCAAACTTTGTAATGATTCTCATTCGTAAGAATGTATACAAAGTGTTGATCTTTTTGCAAATGTTTCAAGTTTTGAAAGATGTTTTGAAAGTGTTGGTGTTTGTTTTGAAAATAGCAAGGATGTGTTGGTTTGAAAATGAGCAAGAAACTAGGAGCATTCTACCTACTCAAAAGTCTTTTTTGTTTATTTCCTCTTTCCTTTGACATTGTTATTTTACCATGGATTGGTAATTAACCCTATCTTTGGTTGTAAAAGGGACGAGCAAGGGTCACCGTATAGCCATGATTAGCAACATTGTAAGATATCTTAGCATTTTCTTTAAGGGACTAAGATCATTTTTTGAAAGACAACTTTGATGGCGTCATCGAGGGACTATGATCTTGTATTTTGTTTGTTTTTGAAAAGATACCCCACATGCATAATATGGCCATTTTATAAGGCAACAAAGGGGATTTACCCTAAGGGTGTAAGTGTGCAAGTGTGTCTTTTTCATGCTTGATTTGTATTGATTAGGGTTTGCTATTTGTTGGTTTTAATCTTTCCATACAAATCCTAATTTACTAGCAATTATATATAAAACATTAAATTATGGAAAATAAAAATACTAAACTATTACATCATTAGGGGAGGGGGTGTACAAATTTACAAATGGGGAAATTGCAAGAAAATTAAATCTAAATAATTATTACAACCATATTAAATATTGTACAAGAATTGAATAAATAACAATGTACAAATGCAAATGAAAAAAGAAATGATTTTTGTTTGGTTTTTTTTAGGAAAGGGGTTTAATCTTGACCTCATTAAAAATGATTAAGAAAAATTAAACAAAATTAACTTAAACTAAATAAGAAAAGAAAATAACTAAAAAAGATTTTTTAGGGTTTTATTTATGAAAAGGTTTTAAATTAATAAAAATAATATGGATATTAATTATTTAAAAGAAATCTAAGTTCTAAATTAATTTTAATTACAAGAAAATAATATAATGGTTAAACCTAGACCTAAATATTAATTATTAAGAAATAAATTTATTTATTAAGAAATTTTTTTTGTTCTTTTAGTTTTATAAAACTAAATAAACTAAACAAATGTAAAAATAATAAATAAAATATTTTTTGGGTTTTTATTAATAACAATAAAAAATAATATTAATAATAATACTAATAATAATAATAATAATTATAAAGGAAAAAGAAATAAAATATAATAAGAAAAAGAAAATAAAAATGAAATTGGGCCAGGGGGTCCTGAAATGAGACAGGGGTCAGAAAGTTAGAAAAAAAACATGAAGGCGCAACGTTTGGGGCCCAGGCGCTGAAAAACCAAAAAAAAAGTGTAAAAATGTTTTTAAAAAAAGGAACAAAAGGCAGCACGCTGGGTGTTGAACCCACGTCGTCTTGGTTACTAACGCGATGCCTTACCACTGTGGTGGCTATATATTCGTTAACATTGGAACAAAAATAAATACATAACATAAAGCTTGCCCTGACTGTACTTCATCTTCAACCTCCAGCCAAAAGATCTGTAACTTGCTCATTATTCAACCATTTTCAAAAATGTAAACATGAAACTTGTGTATTTTTTCATCACGAATCCAACCATGTAACTAATTTAAGCTAACATTCAAAGATAAATATGAATTTATGAAAGTACCAAATTCTGACCTGAATGTTTCAACAAGTTTAAACTCAAAATTCTTCATGCTCAAACAACATAAATGAAATCTATGGACATGTATAGTTTCAGGACAATGATATCTACATTCTATCTTCACAAATGCAAGCCTAACAATGCCTATATGAATAGTTCAAAAGTCAGAAAACTCACCTTGCAAGAGGGTATCGTGTTTTGAGTTTGAGCAGCTTTCAATGAGTTCTAGTGATTGGGTTAGCTTCCTCAAGTTCCCAGGAAGCTAATGTGATGCTTGGCTTGAGCTGAAAGTGGCTGAGAAGTCCTGGAGAAGTCCATTTGCAGAGCTTTGTTTTTGAAAATGGAACTTGATGATAGAGGTGTTACAGTCATGTAACAGGGACGGGGATGGATTATGTATGATGTTTGGAAGCTTTAGGAAGCAAAAGGCCAAGAAACGCATGAGTGAAATGGAAGTTTGAAGTTCTTGGTCAGAATATGCAACAATGGTGATTTATGATACAATTCTGAGTTCTAGGGAGTTACAGGGCTTGTGTATGCATATGTTTTGATGTAAACAACTTGTGCATAAGTAAGGAGAAGGTTTGAGTGCTTGAGAGGGTCAGAAGTACAAGATATAAACTGATTGCTATGTTACTTGATTTTGAAGAAAAGTGGGAATATGGTTTCAAGGTATAGTACAAGCATTGGCTGGCTTGTTAGAGGCTTGAGACAAGTTTCTTTTGGGTTATAGGTTGTGTGTGATCATAAGAAAACAAGTGCAAAGCTCAAGAACTGATTTTGTGCATAAAGCTACTTTTCAAAAATGGCAATGTGCACTTTCTTCCCAAAATGGCATTAAGCATGGGAAATGTATTGAATGCTTGAGTTGAAGCCTCTAACAGCTGTGAAAACATTTAATTATGGAGTTCCAAACAATTTTGAGGCTTTCAAAGCAAAGATTGTGCAGCCTAGCATGGATTTGCATTCTTGTTCATCATGAAATTTACCTATAATTCAATAATGAAATGCCAACTTCATGCCTTCGATTCTCCTTGCTCAAACATGATCTCAAGGAGTTCTTGGACATTTTACAAAGCTTGTAATGTTCTCTACAACCCCTCTTTGAATTACATTTGAAAATTCCCCTTGTAACTATGTGAAAAATTGCCATGAAGTTAGGTCAAAATCCTGCCTAAACTAGGGCAAAATTTTCACTAACTGTTTAGTTTCATGAACATGTATTCACAAAATCATAACTTGAAATCCAAGCATTTCTAGAAGAAGTTGTGTATAGTAATGTTTTATATCTCATTGAGATCTACAATTTTCATGTCTAAATTTTCCTTTGAATCATTTTGCATCATGGTAAAAATTTTTCCCAAATTTGTGAAAAAATATGAAGTTTTCAACACTTAGAAAAATTTCTAAGTTTGGAAACTTTGACTTTTCAAAATAAAATCTTGACTTTATGATTTATTGATGAAAAAGTTTCATATTTTGACATGTTTTTATGAATTGTGATCTTGGATACTTGAGTTTGACCAAAAAGTCAAAGTTTGACTTTTTAGTGTACAGTTGACTTTTGATTAGTTGACTGAAAATCAACTATCAATCAATTGATCTTGAGGGAAGTTTTGAGTCATACCATTAGGTCAAAATGATGCATTTGAAACCTTGATATCATGTCTCAAACCAATTAACCATTTTCTAGGTCAAAAATCAGAAATTGCCCTTTCTCAATCAAAACCCTAATTTTGACCATTTTGCCCTTTTGATGATCTGATCAAATTTCTTGAGGAATAATGGTCCAAATTTGATAAAATGATATATGTGAGTCCACAATGTTGATATGGATAAAAAATTATGGAGTTTGATTGTAAATTGACCATAGTTGACTTTTTCCCCAATTCAGTTGATTTTTAGGTCAACTGATCAATTAACTGAGCAAAAATGTGACCCAAGACATGAAACTTGACATGGACAATATTGAGGGTATACAATGATCCATGAAATTCATATGAGTCATTAAAAGTTAAATTATCTCTGTGCAATCTCAAACCCTAATTTCAGTCATCAGTGCTTAAGGAGGTGTCTTGAGCTGATCAACCCTTGTGTAGTCTTGAACCAAAAGAGATCTTGTGAGAAATTACTTGATAAATGAGAGGGAAAATTTTGGGGTACAATAGAACCCTAGGGTAGTTACTAAAGCTTCTTGCCCAGTTGCTTTTGTGATTATAAAAACGTCCCTTCGAATGTCCCTCATACATCCAACGACAGGGCTACCTACTCACTAATAGTAGGGTATCATTGTCTAAAGGATAAGAGGAAAAGAACAAATATTTTTGAGCACAAGTAGATAGTTGTTAGATGCTTGCTCAAAACAATCTTTTGCACTTACACAAAAACATTTTCAAAAAACATTTGCTTTGTCAACACTTTTGAGGACTGATACAAGAGTTATCATAAAGCGAACGCCGCACTAAGGCATTTTTAAATACTTTTCAAAAGCACAAAGCACAAGGTATTTCAAAAAATGAGCTAAGCATCTAAAAGCCTGTATAAAACTACAGATGGAAAGGGTGCTATCACCTTACCTTTCCATAATCTACCCCCTTACTCAGAAAATTCTCGAAAAGGTCTTTTTCTGTTCTTTTCACTCTTTCCTTAATTTGGATAAAAGAAAAGTTGGTGGCGACTCTTGCTTACCAAAACATTTGTGAACACAAATGAAAAACCAGTATAACAGTCGGTTCTGCCACCGTATCACAGAACTGGCGACTCTGCTGGGGAGATGCTTATAAAGTGGGGTTATTTTAAGAGTTAGTTCATGTTAAAACTGTTTTAATTGCTTGCTTTGTATGCTTTACTTTTGAGGGTTTTGTTTGGGTTGTTACTAAAAGATCCTACACCCGGATCTGGGGTACCCTTTTTAGGTAAGTAGCAATAAATCATGGAAGTTGTACGGCGTAGACCGATATGGACGAAGTGATGGCTATGTTAGCGTGATACTCTGGCTTGTACTAATGTTCCTTGAGTCAGTCAAGGATAACATTAGGCTTCCTTATAGTGTCATTAAGCGCTAACTGACCTTTAGAACCTTTAATTGACTCATTCTAAGCCTTTAGAAAGTAGTGCGATGGTCGGCTTTGGTTCCGACCGAAGATTGGTTGATACTCGATACTACACTCATTGAGATTGGACTTTTGGGATATTCTGTCTGCAATACTCCGGTGCTTGAGCTAGAACAATGCCTAAAAGAAAAGTCAATGATATGAGACTCCTTAGATCCCGTTTACTATTAATAGGATAGGTTGAGCCAACTGAAACTTCAAGAGGCTACTCACCTTTAAAACTCATGCAAGCCTTTAAACCTATGGTATTTGTGTGACTAGTGTGTGTTTGATATACTTGTGATTTCAAAACGTAATCATAACATCATAAATATCATAACATGTCATGTATACTAACCATTTCAAGGGCCCGTGGATTTATCTCTCCTCTATTTTGTAGGTTATGTATTCAGCTCGCAGAAAAACCATCCGAATCAATTTTGTAGAGATTCCTCCCAAACTCAAAGAAATGGTTTTAAAAGTTCCTGAGAGTTAATCATTCAACAAGAGATATGGTCACTTGCTCAGTTTGATCACTGCTAGTTTTGACGAGGGTTTGATGAGTGTCTTATTCTAGTTCTTTGACCCTAAACACCACTGCTTCACATTTTTAGACTATCAGTTGGTGCCTACGCTAGAAGAATTCTCCAAAATACTTGGTTTACCTATATTGAAGCAGATACCCTTTACTGGTTTGGAACAAGATCCAACTGCTGAAGATGTTGCCATAGCTTTGCACTTAAAGCCATCTGACATTGAGTCCAATTGGGAAAGAAGGAGTGGAGTTAAGGGCCTCCTCACAATTTTTCTGATGAAGAAAGCCCAGGTATTCCTAGACGTTATGAGTTACCATGCCTTTGAAGATGTTTTAGCTCTTTTGATCTACAGGTTGGTATTGTTCCCCAATTCAGACCAGTTTGTAGATGTCAGTGCCATCAACATCTTTCTTGATCCTAATCCAGTGCCTACATTGCTCAGGGATATTCTGCATTCACTTCATACCCGTACCATGCAGAAGCGAGGGACTCTTATGTGTTGTATACCTCTACTCTATAGGTGGTTTATTTCGCACCTTCCTCAGTCAGTAATGAAAAATGAGCTAGGTTTAAGATGGAACTAAATATTAATGTCTCTTTCTCACTCTGATACCTATTGGTGCCCTCGCTCCCAAGAAGACATCTATTTTATTGATCGCTGCGGAGAATTTCCCAATGTGCCACTCCTTGGCATTAAAGGAGGCATCACCTACAACCCCTCTTTAGCTTTACGTCAGTTCGGTTATGCCCGGAGGTATGGTCCTCATGATATGCTCATTCAGGGTATTGTGTTCAATTATTCAAATGACCTGCAAGGTTATCATTAGAGGTTCATCCACGCTTGTGGAATGGTTAAGAAGACTGATAGAAGGACTCTAGGGCACAAGAACTCCATCCCTTTGGAGCCATACCTCAAATGGGTGCGAGCTCGTGCTCAAAATCTTATGATGCCGTAAGCTACTATCCTACCAGTGATTTCAGAGCCTATTGTTCAAGGGGTCGAGTCTCGCATCATTCTGCATCCTGATATACCAACAAACTTCGAAGAATTGCAAAAATATTGGATACAACTCAAAGAAGAACGTGATACCTTTGAGTCCCAATTCTATGCCAGTGAGAAAAAGGTGTTGGAACTGACAAAGCGACTTCACGAAGAGCAGAATCTTAATGCCTACATTAGCACCAAAAGGAAGCGTCCTTGGGATACTTAGGAACCTTATAAGTTTCTTATTTGTTATTCTTTTGTAAACTTTGATTTCATTTGAACTTACTAATAAAAAGTCTCTGTTTCTGTTTTGGTTAAAAGATTTTGAATCCTATGAGGCCTTTGAAAACATTGCATAAGTATATCATGCATTTCATTGCATAAACAAGTATTTCAAGACATATTTCTTATTCTTTTTGCTGTTTATTTCAGCAAAAGAAACGACTCTCGAATAGACAGTGAAGGACCTTCAAGCTCAGAACACTAAGTTTCTGCAAATGTTCCTGGCTCTGGCCCAGGGGCAGAAAGATCTGAAAGCTCTTATCATCAAAGAGAAGACCAAGAAGGCAAAGAAACTAGATGGTGTATTGAATTTATGAAGAAGGATCATAGGACCGGTTAATCAAGCTATAGATTTCGCAACCCCGTCAAATGAGGGGGACAATCAAGAAGAGAAGCCAGTGGAAGAAAACAACAACCCAGGGGTATGAGGAAGACAAACCTGACTATTTTGAGGAGCAGTATCCTCCTGCTGATTATAAATATAAATAGCTAGAGGATCAACTCAATGCTATGGAGATCTAGAGGATACCCGGGTTGGATTTTGAGGAGTTAGGACTGATATCAGGGGTGGTCATCCCACAAAAATTCAAAGTCCCTACATTTTCTAAGTATGACGATGTCTCCTGTCCTAAGCTTCATTTAAGGTCGTATGTCAGGAAGATTCAACCCCACACTACTGACAGGAATCTGTGGGTACATTTCTTCCAGGAGAGTTTGGCAGGGACTCGGCTAGAATGGTTCTATCAATTGGAGAGAACCAACATTCATAATTGGGAAGATCTGGCTGCTTCTTTCTACAAGAAGTATCAATATAATGCTGACCTTGCCCCGACTCGTACACAGTTGCAAAGCATGTCTATGGGTTCCAGCGAAGGTTTTAAAGATTATGCCCAAAAATGGAGAGACCTTGCGGGTAGAGTCCAACCTCTGTTGTCTGATAGGGAGCTGGTGGGCATGTTCTTGGGCACGTTATCCAGGCCATTCTTTAACCATCTGATTGAAAGTTCTTCTGTTGGGTTTATTGAATTGATCTTGACTTGTGAACGGGTAGAAGCTGGCATCAAAAGTGGTAAAATATAGAGAGATGCATCCTCAAGTGTTACAAAGAAACCTTTCACTGGAAAGAAGGAGGTTAGTGCTGCTTATAGCCAAAGAAATCACAACAAAACCGAGCGTTGTCCGACGGTAGGTGCTTTTATGATTTCCAATCCTGCCTCAAACCAACAACGAAATAATTAGCATGGGTCAGATGCACCCAGAAGACAGTTTACTCAGATCAACATGACCCTATCCCAGGTTTTGCCACATCTGCTGAAATCCAATTTGGTGACTCTAAAGGAGGCTCCGAAGAATCCTAATACCGCCTCTCCCCGTCATAATCCAAATGCTCGATGTGCCTACCATTCTGAAACTCTGGGGCATGACACAAACCATTATTGGGCTTTAAAGAATAAGGTACAGGATATCATCGAAGCAAAGGAGATTGAGTCTGACCTTCCAGAGACACCTAATGTAATAATTTCACTAATGACCAAACATGGACAAGGTGTCAATGTTGTTGATGAAAATCGATTTGTTTCTTTTTTGGATGATTAGCTAATCCTCTTCTGACTATCAAAAGGAATCTGTTGCGAGTCGGTTTATTTCCGAGCTGTGGTGAAGGTTGCCACTTATGTATGTCTCTACCATATGGTTGTTTGTTATTGAAGAGGGGCGTTCAGCGCCTGATGGTTAACAAAGAAATCTTGTTCGAGAAATTTCCTCTTGCAAGAAGTTCATGTGAATATGTTTTGATAATCACCATTTCCGACAATCCTCCCAGGGTCTCTACCAAAAGACCCATCAGGATTACATCTTTTCTAAAGTTTGCTCCCCTGATCATCACCCTTCCTGGGCCAATATCATACACCTCGGATAAAGCTGTTGTGATACGGTGGGAGAACTGACTTGAGTTTTGCGTTTGTATTCGCACTTGTTCGGTTTAGCAAGAGTCACCACCGACTTTTTATTTTATCCTAAAGGAAAGGTTAAAAAGCACAGTAAAAACCTTTTGAGATATTTCGTGGGTTATTAGCACCCTTTTCATCCATGGTTATCCATTGGCTCTTAGTTACTTGGTTTTTTAGATCACTTGCCTTGATTTTCGATTGCTTTGAAATTGTGGTGTGTGTGTGTGTGTTTTAAAAATGTTTTGGAAGTGATGCCTTGTCTTAGGCAACCAATGTAATTGACTCGTGTTTGAGTGTTTTACAAAAGTGTGGATCTTTTCGAAAAGATGTTTCAAATGTTTTTGAGAGTTTGTTTTGAAAGTGTGCATGAAGTGTGGTTTTTGAAAAGAAGGCAAGTGTTTTTGCAAGTTGATCTCAAGTAATTGAGAGTTTTGTCTACCCCTATTGTACTCAAAGGTTTTCTCTATGTTTTCAATCCTTTTAACAATTTTGTTCCACCATTGAGTTTGATGGACAATCTTGCGTTTAGGATGTTTAACGGGACGGGCGCGGGTCATCGTTTAGACCATAATTGCAACGGTGCCAAGTATCTTTGGGCAATTTTTCCTTTAAGGGACTTGATCATTTTTAGGCAACTTTCGAAAGCGTCATCGAGGGACTATGATCATTTGAATTGTGTTTGTTTTTTGCCCAAAGAGACCTAGCATGCAATATGGCCCATTATTGAAGGCAACAAGTGGGATTACCCTAGGGGGTGCAAGTGTGATTTTGTATTGATTTCATGTATTTGTCTTGTATTAGGTTATCTAGCGTTTGATTTTATGTGCATGCAAACCCTAGGTCTAACCATGGTATAATTTGAAAGCGGTAAATTGCGGAAATGTAAAGTCTACGCTATTACAAAATAAGTATCCGGGAGTGGGGGGTACAAATTCACAAATGGGGATGAGACTTTAGGAATGTAGTGTCCAATAATTTACAACCAAATTGAATTGCGATCAAATGTAATCAACGTATGGCAAGGTATAAGAATAGTAATTGTATGTGTATCAAGTGTATAATGTGAAATGTATTGTGTAAGTGTATCTGTGAATGTAATTTATTTACAAGTTAAGATGTGAATTTAAATGTGTATTATTAAGTATTGTTTAACCTAAATGAAAAGAATTAAATGTTTATTTATTTAAACTTTGTAGTCTTGTATATTTCTTCAATATGTACAAAAAGAAATTTTAAGAAAAGAAAATGTTCTAAGTTTGAAAATTGTCATTTTACATTTGATATAAAAATGTATCTTTATATTTTGTGTCTAATATAAACAAAAGAATATTTTAATTAAATGTTTTAAATTTAAATTATGTATATTAAAAAAATTATTTTTTTTTATGTATTTTATGTATTAAGATATTAATGTAAAGGATATTTTAAGTTAGAGGAAAAAAATTGTGTTCAAAATTATGTCATAAAAAAGTTTGATGTAAAAAAAATTATGTTAATTTATTAAAAATAAAGTTTGTTTTATATAAAAGAAAAGGTTAAGTTTTTGAAGGGGCCTTTGGGAGGTTATGGCCCAAACAGAAGAGAAATGAGGGGGGTGTTAACTTGGAACGCTTGGGCTTAGTGTTGTGAGAGTGGGCGAGGCCCAATTGCAAATTGACAATGTTTTTTAGGGATCTGATATTGTTTTCATTAGGGAATTGTTAGGGTTTGTGTACACAGGAGCGCCGTTTGCTTGTTCCACTCCGTCTTCTCCGTTCACGTCAAACGCCTAGCTCAAACCCTTCGCCCCAGCCACCAACGCCACCATCTCTTCTCCCCTCAGATCGCTCAGGCAACGATCAAACAAGGTAGCGAATTGTCTCAAACTCGTTAGGCGTTTTAGATTTGCATGTTATGATTTTGTATTCTGATTTTATGTTCATTTTGTTTGTTTAACGAGGTTGTGAAAAGGGATGAGAAGAGAATTTACTACCTTTTGGGAGGCGGAGGAGAAGAGAGTTTGGAGGCGCTCGGAGGCTCGACGGTGAAGGGGTTGTGATGAACCAGCTTGCTTTTTGGTAACCCTAGTACTCTGTACTCTTTGTCTCTCTTTTTTTGTTGCCTTGATGATGATGGTGAAAACCTGGCTTTAGCGTCTTTTTCCTCTTCTTCCGTTGCCTTTACACGCTTGTGTTGCCTTTACACGCTTGTGTTGCCTTGGATGCTTTGAATGCTTGTTTTGTATGCCTCAGTATTTCTTTATCTCCTTCTTCTGTTGCCTTGACGCCTCTGTATGTTTGCCTTTTTTTTTACTTCCCTGTGATGAACCTTCTGAGGGCCCTTGTGATGAACTCTTCAGACTTCTTTATCTCCTTCTGGTTGCCTCTTAGAACACTTTCTTCTTCAACTGTCTCGTTGCCTGCTTTGCCTTATTGAGTTGCCTTGAGATGCTTCTTTGGCTTGTTAATGCGTTTGCCCAATGATGGTGTTTACTGAGGGCTTGTGATGTTTGACTTTGAATGCTTTGGTATTGAATTGAATGCTATGCTTGAATTTTATTTGGATGGTGTTGAAAGGTATGTTTGAACAGGTTGTGTTGGTCCAGCTTGTTGGACTAGTTGATGGCCTTGGGCATATGCTTGACAGGATTAATGCTTGTTGGTGAGGCTGGTTGTTTCTGGTTTGGATGTACAGGTTTTAGCTTTGAGTTAGGTTCTATGGCTTTTTGTTTGAGTTTTTGATAAGGCTTGGATATCAGACTTTTTAGTGTTTACAGGTTGTTGGTTTGGTGAGGTTTCAAGCAGGTTTTTTTTATTGGTATTATGGTTTTGTAAACTGGCTTTGCAGGTTTGTTCTTTTGACAGGGGTTTAGGTTTTTGGTTGTAAGGTTTATGCAGGTTCTGAATGGTTCTTGCACAGGTTTGGGATGGAGGTTTTACTTCAGGCTATGTGTTTGGTTTGATAATAGGCAGGTTTTGGCATATGCAGGTTTTGTATCTGGAGGGTTTTGACAGTTGTGGTTATCTCTGTTTGATATCTTTTTTGATATCCCCCTTATCTCTACTGTGTTCAGTTTGTTTTATATTTCTCTCCATGCCTAAAGCCTTGTAAGCCTGCTTTCTTTGCTCTCTTCTTCTCTCTCCAGTACAGTCAAAATATTAAAATATGTTTGCATTGTACTTTTCTGAAAGGGCAACTCTTGGGAAATGATGAAAATGAATTATGTTGCTTGCATATTAATCTTTCTCTGCATATTTGTCCCTTTTCCTCCAGATTTTGTGCTACACTTTGTACCTTTTGATACTTTGATATCTTCTTTTGGCAGTTTTTAGTAGCCTTGTACAGTTTGACATCTTTGACAGAAAGTTTGAATTTGGACTTTTAGTTTGGACTTTGTAGTTTGATTTGGACTTTGCATCATGCTGTTTGAGATTTGAACTATGCAGTTTGACAATTTGACTTGTGCATTCTTTCAAAGTTTAGCAAATAAATATTCGTCCCTCTTTGTGAACCGGGAGAAATCCCGTGATTTGCAGAGAGGGCTAACTGATCCCAATCAGTTGCCCTTAATGATGAACTTTATTTTTATCTGTCTCTTTTATTTATTTAACTGCTATTGACTTTTCTTCTCTTATTTGTTTTTGTAGATAAAATTCCATGGAGCATTGGAGCAATGGGATAGCAGATGAAGAATTGAAGATTAGAAAAATATTTAGGATAGTTTTTATTTAAATTTAAATAAATGTAATATTATTATTGTAAACATTTTGTAAACAAAAACAATTATACAAATAATTTAAAGATAAATAAAAAGTCCTTTTATTTAATTAATTCTTTTCTTATTTAATTGTTTAATTGTTCGTTTTATTATTTATAATTCTTTAAATTATAATAAATGGAAAATAAATTCCAATCATTTAATCTTAGAATAATAAATAATTAAATAAACAATGCTTCAGCATTTGATCAGTTAAACCTGGCGTTTCAAACATCCAGAACAAAACAACAGTCAATCACAACAATTGCCCATACGCTTTTCCCTTTTATGACTTTAATCAAACATTGCAAATTCAAACCCAATGCAACCCTTTACTGATTCAGTCAAACAATCGTGAATTCAATCCAAATGCATTCTTTTACTGATTAAGTTAAACAATACGAATTCAATCCAAATCTCGAAATAACTTGCAAAGCATCGTAGAATTAAATCTTTCTGAGGAACCGCGCACGAAAACCCTAATTCCTGATTAAATGCCAAGGAACGTTCGCCTGATCAAAGTTGAGCCAAAATCAACCAAAACCCTAAACCAACTGTTTGAAACATTCTAGAACCCTGAAAATCAGTAAAACCCTAATTGTGTCTGACTGACGAGAAAAGTCTGTTTGACCGATCTTTGAGCCAGTTTAAAAAATTAGGAAACGCTTGAAGCTGTGATTTCTTGAGGAAAAATGCGAGGGCAAATTTTGGGGTACAACAGTTGCCCCTGTTCAATCTTCTTGGACCTGAAGAGTTAGATTGGCAAGTTTGCCTTTCGCGACTCGAAGGTAAAAGGATATTGGACACTAAAGTGCCCAGAAAATTTGCACTCGGCGATGTGATGGTAGAGGTGAATGGGCTTAAAGATGCCATTTGGTGATGGGCTTAAAGATGTCATTTGATGCGATAGAATCTTGTCAGGGGATGGGCTTAGAGATGCCATTTGGTGATGGGCTTAAAGATGCCATCTGATGCGATAGAATCTTGTCGGGGGATGGGCTTAGAGATGCCATTTGGTGATGGGCTTAAAGATGCCATCTAGAAATGTTGAACTGTATGTCAATGGTGAGTGGACGAGTATCAGAAAGGCCTCCATGTTTCGGAACATCTCTGAACTGGGGGTTTGAATAAGCAATAGATTTGACATCCGTATCTGGAGGCATCCGTAAACTGTTTTCAAAAGTTGCATCTGAACAAGCGATAGATTAACATCCGTTGTTGGGAAGAATCCGTGAGCTGTTTTCAGAAGTCTTGAAGTTGAAGAAGCAACAGAGCAACATCCGTTGTTGGGAAGCGTCCGTAAACTGTTTTTAAAAGTTGAGAAGAGTCTGAACAAGCGATAGATTAACATCCGTTGTTGGGAAGAATCCGTGAGCTGTTTTCAGAAGTCTTGAAGTTGAAGAGGAACCGGTGTAGGGTTTCCTGATGATGCGTCCGTGTAAAACTGCATCTGAGTGAATCTGGAATAAGTATCAGAATGTCACCGTGTCTGGGTCACATCTGAACTATTTCTAGAAAGAATCTCGGAAGATAATGATTTTTGTCTGTCGACTGATCTTACCTGAAAAAGTAAAGAGTTAGTTGTACGCGACGTCATGATGTATGACGCAATGTATGCAATGTCATGATGCATGATGCAATGTATGTTATATGATATGAATGTAAATGAATGTGCATGCAAGCTGGAGAGCTGTCTTGCTGAGGATAAATGAATCCTGGATGGCTGAAGATAAAAGAATCTTGACTGCTGCCGGGGAGAATAATTCTTTGGCTGCTACTGTGGAGGGCAAGAATCTTCAATTGTTAAAAATGAGAAGTCTTGGGACCACTGTTGGGAAACTCAGAAGCTTGGGTTGTATGCCAAACTACTGGGGACTCCCTGTTTTGAGGAGATCTGTGTAGGATTTCCTGATGATGAGTTCGTGTAAAACTGCATCGGGTTTTTGAACACTTTTGACATTCGAATGCCCCAAGTGGTGATGTAGATAACTTCATGGCTTGTTACAGGTGTTGATCCACAATCAGTCGTCCACAGATATTTTCCTGGCTTGTTACAGGTGTTGATCTGGAACTCTTCAGACGTGCCCTGGCTGGATACAGGAATCGAGTCTGGAAATAGTAGTCAACAGATATGCCCTGGCTGGATACAGGAATCGAATCTTCAAACTCTTCAGACGTGCCCTGGCTAGATACAGGAATCGAGTCTGGAAATAGTCGTCAACAGATATGCCCTGGCTGGATACAGGAATCGAATCTTCAAATTCTTCAGACGTGCCCTGGCTAGATACAGGAATCGAGTCTGGAAATAGTCGTCAACAGATATGCCCTGGCTGGATACAGGAATCGAATCTTCAAACTCTTCAGACGTGCCCTGGCTAGATACAGGAATCGAGTCTGGAAATAGTCGTCAACAGATATGCCCTGGCTGGATACAGGAATCGAATCTTCAAATTCTTCAGACGTGCCCTGGCTAGATACAGGAATCGAGTCTGGAAATAGTCGTCAACAGATATGCCCTGGCTGGATACAGGAATCGAATCTTCAAACTCTTCAGACGTGCCCTGGCTAGATACAGGAATCGAGTCTGGAAATAGTCGTCAACAGATATGCCCTGGCTGGATACAGGAATCGAATCTTCAAACTCTTCAGACGTGCCCTGGCTAGATACAGGAATCGAGTCTGGAAATGTGATAGTTGATTTGTTGGTGGTTGTAATTTCCAACAGGTGGTGAAAGAATGATTGAACACTTTTGACATTCGAATGCCCCAAGTGATGATGAAAGAATCTTGAATCAGATTATTCTGCGGATTGAGAGATTTCTTGAAATCTTGACTGGACTGCCCCAGATTAACTGGATTTTGAAAGATCTGTTGGACCTTGACTGGACTGCCCCAGGTTAACTGGATGGTGCTATGTCATGCCCCTCGTTGATAGGAGATTTATAATGGAAGTGTCGTCCTTTTGAAGTGATTCTGTTCTCTGAGAGAGTTTTCGTTCCTCCGAACATTCGCTGTATGAAATTCTTCGCTGTCAAACAAAAAGCCAAATTCAGACAATGATATTCAAGCAATGCAAAGTTTATGTTTGTCTTGAAGTTTGTTTTTTTGAAAAAATGCGTTTTTAGCAGAAAACTTTTTATAAGACAGATCAACACAAGATTTAGAGCAAAGCCTTACAAGAGTCAGGATACCTTTTGTAACAGTATGCTTTCGAACTAACTCGTGCTTCAATTAGGACTTTTGCAGGGTTGTAACGTGGCCTGGTTCACGGTTAAAGAAACAAAGGATAGAAGCTCAAAGTATATTTGTACCCACCCGCTCTTCGTGATGTTCTTCACACCTAAGCTCAGTTAATTGTGTGTCACACTCTGTTTTGAGTTCGGGACGACCTTTGGGTGATGGTTCATCAGTTGAATTTGGGGAGACAGTCATCATCTCCTTTTCTCTTTTTCAACATTTTTTCATGTTGTTGAGGATTTTGTAATGACCTCACTATTTTGATTTCTATTTGTTATCCCTAACTTTTGCCTGACTGTTCCCCTTTTTCGAGATTACAGTCAGCGGGATGCCCCAGCTTTCTTGAGCTTCCTTTACAGGTTTTGGCCCAGTGGGCTTTTCTCTTTTGAGAGATTGACTGTCTATGTGATAGGGTACCACCCTTGTCTTTTGATTCCAAAGGAATGCTTTCTTTTTCGACGTCGTTCGTTGTGTTACGAACTGAGAGTTTGCGACTTCAATGCGCGTTTTCTCTTGAATTAACTGAGATACTACCCTGCCCCAGGTTTATATAAAAGGTTTTGATTATTTAGAACAGAAAACTCCTACTTCTTTGGCTCAAAGGGATTGACTATGGATTATCTTCCTTATAACTCCAGTGTTTGGGATTTGAAAGAAATGCCTGTACATCATCAGCAAGGTCTGTTCAAAAGCATACTGTATAAGATCATGGTAATGTTTCGTCATCCTCCCTCTAAAGGCTTGAAGCTTTTTATCAAGAGTCAGATATCATAAAGAAAAGCATAAGAGTAGTGAAACACATGAGTGAATTCAAGACAAACATATGCAATGCATTAATGAAAACATAGTTTAACATCAACAGATAATTGTTTGACAGCAAAAGCAATTACAACTTTGAAAATTCAAAATGAAGCAAAAGTCTTTCAGCTGGAGCTTTGTCACTTCAGGTGGAGAACCCCTTAACGGAAGATTTTCATCTCTCCGTCTGGCATGAATTCCAGCACTCCAATGTCGATCAGATCTTGAATCTTGTTCTTCAAGGCCCAACAGTCGTTGGTGTCGTGTCCCGGGCTGTAGGAGTGGTAAACACAGAATGTGTCGGGACGATAGTTAGGAGAGGAGGTATTGAGCTTCTGAGGAGGATCCCTTAAGGTAAGCAGGTTGACCTCCAACAGGCGCTTCAGTATGAAGAATGATGGTATCTCAGTCTCCGTGAACTGTCTTCCCAACGTTTCTTGCTTACGCCGATTACCCCGTTGACGCTGGCGAGGTTGTTGATGGGCTTGTGACCCTGAAGCAAGCGAAGGAGCCTTCCCCTTGTCTTCTTGAGTGGATGGAGGCTGAGCGGTGACTTGCTCTTCAACCTCAGATGTTTGCCCCAATTGGTTGTTTGGAAGCAGTTGTCGGACAAGAACTCTGAGTTCCTCTTGTCTTTGAGATAGGTCTTGGATGAGAGCCATCTGGCCCACTAACTGTCCCATCACTTGGGTCCTCAATGTTGTCAGATCAAACTGCAGCTCCGCAAGCTGATCACTCCTGGAATTGCTTGAATTCTCCAAGCTCTTGGTGAGGAGAGCTTTCATTTCTTCTTGCCCCAGAGACAAGTTCAGGAACATTTCCTGCAGCTGAGCAGTCTGGTCTTGGATGTCTTTGACAGACCTTTCTAGAGCCATCTCTTACTGAAATAAACAGCAGGAGAGTAAGGAAACCTGAAAAAGGAAAGATCGTCAAGATGCAATGCATGATAGGTGGATGCATGCTTTCAAGGATCTCTTGGGGTAAACACAAGAAAATGTTAGAGGTTGAACTTTGTTCTTGGATTGGAGAACTTCGCACTGGCGGATGTCTTTCCACTAGAATCAAGCTCACCATGTCAAGTGGGTCATAGCCACTGATTCAAGTTGTTGTACTTGATCTTTGTTTGGAGAACTTTGTATCGGTGGATGCCTTTCCACGAGAATCAAGCTCACCATGTCGAGTGGGTCATAGCCCCTGATTCAAGTTGTTGCACTTGATCTTTGTTTGGAGAACTTTGTATCGGTGGATGTCTTTCCACGAGAATCAAGCTCACCATGTCGAGTGGGTCATAGCCCCTGATTCAAGTTGTTGCACTTGATCTTTGTTTGGAGAACTTTGTATCGGTGGATGTCTTTCCACGAGAATCAAGCTCACCATGTCGAGTGGGTCATAGCCCCTGATTCAAGTTGTTGCACTTGATCTTTGTTTGGAGAACTTTGTATCGGTGGATGTCTTTCCATGAGAATCAAGCTCACCATGTCGAGTGGGTCATAGCCCCTGATTCAAGTTGTTGCACTTGATCTTTGTTTGGAGAACTTTGTATCGGTGGATGTCTTTCCACGAGAATCAAGCTCACCATGTCGAGTGGGTCATAGCCCCTGATTCAAGTTGTGGCACTTGATCTTTGGTTGGCATTGGTTAGAGGAGAAACCTCTTGCCCCTTGGCAAATGTCTGGTTCAACGTAACCCTGCATCAAAAGAACCTTCGAGATCCTTGAAAAGGTTATTGAAAATGCTATGGTATGATGCCATGATGTTATGTACATGTATGCGAAAAGCAAGTAAGTGTATATACAGGTAAACATATTCACAGAAAGCAAACAAGTCCTTAGGTTTAGGCTTGCATGGGGTTATAGGTAAGTACCCTCTTGAAGTTAGTTGGCTCATCCTGTCCTAAAATAGAAACTGGGTTCTAAGGAGCTCAATATCATTGGATTGTTTTCTGTGTTCATTGTTTCGGTTTAGCCACTTACTGGCGACCAAAATATTCCAAGAAAAAAACCCTCAAATGAGTGTAGTATCGAGTATCTACCAACTTCGGACTGCACCAAAGTCGGTCATCTCACTACCCCTAAAAAGGCTAAGATGGTCAATTAAGGTTCTAAGAGTTTGTTAGTGCTTCACGACATCACTCAGCGGCCCCGTACTCTCCTTGATTGAACTCAAGGGTTACCGGTACTCACAAATATGTCACACTAACATAGCTTACTGCTTCAACCGTGTCGGTATACCCCGCACAGTTCCCTCGCAGTTTTTTGCTATTTACCTAAAAAGGTGCCCCAAATCCGGGTGTAGGATTTACAACAAACCCAAACAAGAACCCAAAAGATAAAGCAATCAAGTCAATCAAAGCAAGAAAGTAAAGGTGATCTAAACCCTAAGGTAACCCCACTTTTAAGTTATTCCCCAGCAGAGTCGCCAGTTCTGTGATACGATGGGAGAACTGACTTGAGTTTTGCGTTTGTATTCGCACTTGTTCGGTTTAGCAAGAGTCGCCACCGACTTTTTATTTTATCCTAAAGGAAAGGTTAAAAAGCACAGCAAAAACCTTTTGAGATATTTCGTGGGTTCGGGGGGTAGATTATGAAAAGGGAAGGTATTAGCACCCTTTTCATCCATGGTTATCCATGGACTCTTAGTTACTTGGTTTTTTAGATCACTTGCCTTGATTTTTGATTGCTTTGAAATTATGGTGTGTGTGTGTTTTGAAAATGTTTTTGAAGAGATGCCTTGTCTTAGGCAACCAATGTAATTGACTCGTGTTTGAGTGTTTTACAAAAGTGTGGATCTTTTCGAAAAGATGTTTCAAATGTTTTTGAGAGTTTGTTTTGAAAGTGTGCATGAAGTGTGGTTTTTGAAAAGAAGGCAAGTGTTTTTGCAAGTTGATCTCAAGTAACTGAGAGTTTTTTCTACCCCTATTGTACTCAAAGGTTTTCTCTATGTTTTCAATCCTTTTAACAATTTTGTTCCACCATTGAGTTTGATGGACAATCTTGCGTTTAGGATGTTTAACGGGACGGGCACGGGTCATCGTTTAGACCATAATTGCAACGGTGCCAAGTATCTTTGGGCAATTTTTCCTTTAAGGGACTTGATCATTTTTAGGCAACTTTCGAAAGCGTCATCGAGGGACTATGATCATTTGAATTGTGTTTGTTTTTTGCCCAAAGAGACCTAGCATGCAATATGGCCCATTATTGAAGGCAACAAGTGGGATTACCCTAGGGGGTGCAAGTGTGATTGTGTATTGATTTCATGTATTTGTCTTGTATTAGGTTATCTAGCGTTTGATTTTATGTGCATGCAAACCCTAGGTCTAACCATGGTATAATTTGAAAGCGGTAAATTGCGGAAATGTAAAGTCTACGCTATTATAAAATAAGTATCCGGGAGTGGGGGGTACAAATTCACAAATGGGGATGAGACTTTAGGAATGTAGTGTCCAATAATTTACAACCAAATTGAATTGCGATCAAATGTAATCAACGTATGGCAAGGTATAAGAATAATAATTGTATGTGTATCAAGTGTATAATGTGAAATGTATTGTGTAAGTGTATCTGTGTATGTAATTTATTTACAAGTTAAGATGTGAATTTAAATGTGTATTATTAAGTATTGTTTAACCTAAATGAAAAGAATTAAATGTTTATTTATTTAATCTTTGTAGTCTTGTATATTTCTTCAATATGTACAAAAATAAATTTTAAGAAAAGAAAATGTTCTAAGTTTGAAAATTGTCATTTTACATTTGATATAAAAAAAAGTTTGATGTAAAAAAAATTATGTTAATTTATTAAAAATAAAGTCTGTTTTATATAAAAGAAAAGGTTAAGTTTTTGAATGGGCCTTTGGGAGGTTATGGCCTAAACAGAAGAGAAATGAGGGGGGTGTTAACTTGGAACGCTTGGGCTTAGTGTTGTGAGAGTGGGCGAGGCCCAATTGCAAATTGACAATATTTTTTAGGGTTCTGATATTGTTTTCATTAGGGAATTGTTAGGGTTTATGTACACAGGAGCGCCGTTTGCTTGCTCCACTTCGTCTTCTCCGTTCACGTCAAACGCCTAGCTCAAACCCTTCGCCCCAGCCACCAACGCCACCATCTCTTCTCCCCTCAGATCGCTCAGGCAACGATCAAACAAGGTAGCGAATTGTCTCAAACTCGTTAGGCGTTTTAGATTTGCATGTTATGATTTTGTATTCTGATTTTATGTTCATTTTGTTTGTTTAACGAGGTTGTGAAAAGGGATGAGAAGAGAATTTACTACCTTTTTGGAGGCGGAGGAGAAGAGAGTTTGGAGGCGCTCGGAGGCTCGACGGTGAAGGGGTTGTGATGAACCAGCTTGCTTTTTGGTAACCCTGGTACTCTGTACTCTTTGTCTCTCTTTTTTTGTTGCCTTGATGATGATGGTGAAAACCTGGCTTTAGCGTCTTTTTCCTCTTCTTCCGTTGCCTTTACACGCTTGTGTTGCCTTTACACGCTTGTGTTGCCTTGGATGCTTTGAATGCTTTTTTTGTATGCCTCAGTATTTCTTTATCTCCTTCTTCTGTTGCCTTGACACCTCTGTATGTTTGCCTTTTTTTTACTGCCCTGTGATGAACCTTCTGAGGGCCCTTGTGATGAACTCTTTAGACTTCTTTATCTCCTTCTGGTTGCCTCTTGGAACACTTTCTTCTTCAACTGTCTCTTTGCCTGCTTTTCCTTATTAAGTTTCCTTGAGATGCTTATTTGGCTTGTTAATGCGTTTGCCCAATGATGGTGTTTACTGAGGGCTTGTGATGTTTGACTTTGAATGCTTTGGTATTGAATTGAATGCTATGCTTGAATTTGATTTGGATGGTGTTGAAAGGTATGTTTGAACAGGTTGTGTTGGTCCAGCTTGTTGGACTGGTTGATGGCCTTGGGCATATGCTTGACAGGATTAATGCTTGTTGGTGAGGCTGGTTGTTTCTGGTTTGGATGTACAGGTTTTAGCTTTGAGTTAGGTTCTATGGCTTTTTGTTTGAGTTTTTGATAAGGCTTGGATATCAGACTTTTTAGTGTTTCCAGGTTGTTGGTTTGGTGAGGTTTCAAGCAGGTTTTTTTGATTGGTATTATGGTTTTGTAAACTGGCTTTGCAGGTTTGTTCTTTTGACAGGGGTTTAGGTTTTTGGTTGTAAGGTTTATGCAGGTTCTGAATGGTTCTTGCACAGGTTTGGGATGGAGGTTTTACTTCAGGCTATGTGTTTGGTTTGATGATAGGCAGGTTTTGGCATATGCATGTTTTGTATCTGGAGGGTTTTGACAGTTGTGGTTATCTCTGTTTGATATCTTTTTTGATACCCCCCTTATCTCTACTGTGTTCAGTTTGTTTTATATTTCTCTCCATGCCTAAAGCCTTGTAAGCCTGCTTTCTCTGCTCTCTTCTTCTCTCTCCAGTACAGTCAAAATATTAAAATATGTTTGCATTGTACTTTTCTGAAAGGGCAACTCTTGGGAAATGATGAAAATGAATTATGTTGCTTGCATATTAATCTTTCTCTGCATATTTGTCCCTTTTCCTCCAGATTTTGTGCTGCACTTTGTACCTTTTGATACTTTGATATCTTCTTTTGGAAGTTTTGAGTAGCCTTGTACAGTTTGACATCTTTGACAGAAAGTTTGAATTTGGACTTTTAGTTTGGCTTTGTAGTTTGATTTGGACTTTGCATCATGCTGTTTGAGATTTGAACTATGCAGTTTGACAGTTTGACTTGTGCATTCTTTCAAAGTTTAGCAAATAAATATTCGTCCCTCTTTATGAACCGGGAGAAATCCCGTGATTTGCAGAGAGGGCTAACTGATCCCAATCAGTTGCCCTTAATGATGAACTTTATTTTTATCTGTCTCTTTTATTTATTTATCTGCTATTGACTTTTCTTCTCTTATTTGTTTTTGCAGATAAAATTCCATGGAGCACTGGAGCAATGGGATAGCAGATGAAGAATTGAAGATTAGAAAAATATTTAGGATAGTTTTTATTTAAATTTAAATAAATGTAATATTATTATTGTAAACATTTTGTAAACAAAAACAATTATACAAATAATTTAAAGATAAATAAAAAGTCCTTTTATTTAATTAATTCTTTTCTTCTTTAATTGTTTAATTGTTCGTTTTATTATTTATAATTCTTTAAATTATAATAAATGGAAAATAAATTCCAATCATTTAATCTTAGAATAATAAATAATTAAATAAACAATGCTTCAGCATTTGATCAGTTAAACCTGGCGTTTCAAACATCCAGAACAAAACAACAGTCAATCACAGCAATTGCCCAGACGCTTTTCCCTTTTATGACTTTAATCAAACATTGCAAATTCAAACCCAATGCAACCCTTTACTGATTCAGTCAAACAATCGTGAATTCAATCCAAATGCATTCTTTTACTGATTAAGTTAAACAATACGGATTCAATCCAAATCTCAGAATAACTTGCAAAGCATCGTAGAATTAAATCTTTCTGAGGAACCGCGCACAAAAACCCTAATTCCTGATTAAATGCCAAGGAACGTTCGCCTGATCAAAGTTGAGCCAAAATCAACCAAAACCCTAAACCGACTGTTTGAAACATTCTAGAACCCTGAAAATCAGTAAAACCGTAATTGTGTCTGACTGACGAGAAAAGTCTGTTTGACCGATCTTTGAGCCAGTTTAAAAAATTAGGAAACGCTTGAAGCTGTGATTTCTTGAGGAAAAATGCGAGGGCAAATTTTGGGGTACAACAGTTGTTCCCTGGAATTATGGGGCTGACGTCTATTACCATAGAGTCAAGCAAGACCTATTGGCTATTGAAGACAAATCTGCTGAAGATGTTGATCCTGACGTCGACAATATCGTTGGGACCAGTAAAATAACGAGAAGCATAAGAGTTTTCTCTCTCGAGATATCTCCAAAAAATATTGCTACTCATGTGATCATCCCTGCTGCTGCTCCTGCTAGTACTCCTATTACTATATCTCTGATTATTCATGTTGCTGGTCCTGTCAGTATTCACATTGCTACTCCCACTGTTAGTCATGTTGTTATCCCTGCTACCGAGTCGACCGAGACTCGGGGAAAAGATATATTGGTTGAGCCTGTCCGAACGAAGGCGCGCCTAAAAGTCATTCTCGAGGCTTCTAAAAAGGAAATGGAAGAGATTTTAAAGATAATCAAGAAGAGTGATTATAATGTCGTGGAGAAATTGGGGCAGACCCCTTCAAAATCTCAATGATGGCCTTATTGTTGTGCTCTGAAGCCCATGCTAAGGCTTTAATAAAATTCTTGAAGTCTGCCCACGTACCTTAAGAGACCTCTGCTGATCAATTCGAGAATTACGTGGCTAGTTTGACAGCTGATAATGGCCTGGGATTCTCTGATGCGGATTTAACTCCCAAGGGAAGGAAACACAATGATGCTATGCATATCTCCCTTGAGTGCAGGGGCACAACATTAGCCCATGTTCTGGTGGATACAGGTTCGTCACTAAATGTCTTACGCAAGAATGCTCTTGACAGGTTAGATTGCGAAGGACTCACACTAAAGCCCGGTAACATTATGGTGAGAGCCTTCAACAGTTTTAAAAGAATGGTGCATGGGGAGGTAGACATCCCTATCAAAGTTGGTACTCAGACTTTTAGTTTCACTTTCTACGTGATGGACATCCGCCCGTCTTACTCCTGTTTATTGGGTCGACTTTGGATCTATGGGGCTGGTGTTGTGACTTCCACCCTACATCAGACGCTGAAGTACCCAGTCAATGGGAAAATTATCATAGTTCATGGGGAAGAGGAATACATTGTGAGCCACCTGAACTCTTTCAGGTACGTCGAAATGGATGGCGAGTTCATTGAGACCCCCTGTTAGAACTTTGAGGAGGTTCTGCAGACCGTTGCTGCAACCAAGACTGCTTCCAAGATCCCGAAGATCGCCAGACGTCCACTGAAGATGGCTTCTCTGAAGGATGCCAAGGCGGTAGTAGAATAAGGTGGGTGTACCATTTGGGGCCAACTTCTGGATAATCCCTACATATCTGACAAATTTGGTCCGAGTTTTACTTCAGGGGCCTAAAGAGTCGTCCGTCGTGCTCGCACCGGGGGACCACCTTTACAGATAAGCAACCATGGAGTAAATGCTTTGGAAGACAGTGATAGTGATTATGACATGGACAAGTGGATATTCCCAACCATCAGCGATGGACTCAACAATTGGGAGGCTAAAGATTTTGTGCCCGTTACTTTTATTCAAGAGTAATTTTTCTTTTTTTTTTCTTTTTTGAGGAAATGTAATATTTGAACAATTGAGACTTTAAAGCCTTGTGTCTTACCCGAGGAATAATGGTCTACTTTGTGAGGGTTATTGCTTCATTTTCATATGTCATCAATAGAACATTGGACGTTTCGCATGTAGCGGTAGAAATGTTTAAGACTAAGCCATTGGATTGAATAGACTTATACAGATCAAAATAAAAATCGCCACCACGCTTTATTGTTTCCAAAGGAATGGGAAAAGAGCGAATAACTCAAAAAGAGGGGAAAAGATTCAAGGTAAGGGGTTGGTTATGCAAAGGGAAGGTATTAGCACCCTAAACATCTAGGGTACTCTGCAGGAACCTCTTTGAAAAATCTGTATATTTTGGCTATGAAATATGTTGTATAAAATAGATGGTGGAGGTGAGAAAAGAAATATATTTATTATATTTTGCACCCGCCGCGGTTGCAAACCTTTAGTGCCTACGTACCACCTTTTCGTGAAATAGGGGATCAGGGTACACGTAGTTCCTCTATTAAAAATTTTAAAACACAAATGTGTTGGTTAATTTTATGAGATAATACATCATCATCATTGTCCGTGTGGAAAACATACTTACTATCCACAATCATGAGAAAGGAGAATTTTCTTCATCTCAAAGTGGAGGATATGGCTTGGATTTTAAAATCAACAATGCCTCACTCAACACCCAAGTGGAAAGTATCTCACTTTACTACATATTGTAGAAGTATAATTGTTTGTATCACTACAAGGATTGACAAGAGTCCAATCTTTTGAGAAAGGTTTTAAAGTAAAAAGCCAAAGTGGCAAAATGGTTTGTAATGAGATTGATTGACTTTTAGTCTTCTCACAAAAAAATGTCAAGGTATTATTAAATTGATTAGGTTTTATTTATGAAAATGTTTGAAAATGCATGGACCTAAGTCCAAGTTTATCATGAAAGTGGTTCAAGTTTAAAAACAAGAAGAATTTTCAAAAGAAGCGAGAAGATTTTGAAATTAAAGAAGATGGGAGGAGAAGAGAGACTATCCTAAAGCATAAGATAAAAGCTAGGGATAAGAACCATCTAACCAACAAGAAGCCAATACTTGAAATTATGAGCCAACATAGAATTCCAATTCTTTGGATTAAAACCAAACAAGCAAATGTACTAGACCTCTTGAGAGAACCAAACTTTAAGTGTATTAAGTCTTCACAAAAATTGGGCAGAGTAACGGCTGTATACAGGTGAATTCCAGATTACAAACAAAGGGTGTAATCACAATAACCTTCACACAAAACAAACAAACAACCCAATGTCTTGAGGTTAACCTCAAGAGCTCCAGACAAAATAATCAGATAAGATCACAAAGTCTCCAATCATAGGCCAAGATTTCTAATCCTAAATCCAAAAAGTCCAATGCTTCATAATGCCAAGGGTAGTAACCAAATAGTCCAAGTATCATTAAAGATTTTTAGGGTTTATGTTGATTATTAGGTGTTGTTGTACCCCAAAATTTGCCCTCCCATACTCTTCAAAGATTTGTCAAGATCAATCTCCAAAAGCTTCAAAATCTCTCAAGGGTTGCACAGTCCAATTGCCTCATAACACAGTCAAAATTAGGGTTTTGGTTCTTGCAAAGAAATTGAGGTTTCGAAGGGTCCAATCAAGTCCCATATGCCTATATACATTGTCAAGCATCCATATGTCAAGTTTCAAGACTCACAGCATCAAATTGCACAGTCAAAAACCCTAATTGCTCCACAGTCAACTGCAGGGGTAAAATGGTCATTTGACAGTCAAAAGTCAAAAAATTTGGTCAACATCTTATTTTGAAGACACAAACATCATTTGATCAATTCTTGATCATGATTCCACAAGAATGGCTCAAAAAGTCTCAAGATGCAAAAGTTTCTATTTTTGGACAGCTGAAAAGTCAACTGCAAATTGACCAAGGCATAACTTCTTCATGGTTTATCAGAAAAATCCCATCCAATGCTCATTTTGAAGGGGATGAAATTTCCTACCACTCATCTTCACACTCCAAGTCCAAGAAATGCTCTCACAAAAAGTTATCAATTTCAACATTATAGGTCATTTTCAAAAGTCAACAAAAAGGCACTTTAAGTCAAAGACCATAACTTGAGATTGGTAAATCAAAATGACATGGGACCAAAGGCATTGGTTATAGGACTTCAGGACCTTTCCAAAATGTCCAAGAACATGTTCATAGCTTCAAAATTGAGCAAGATATGCATTGGAGAAGTTGGGAAAATTTTGGGAACTTTCAAAAGTCAACATTGCCCAAAAAGCTTCAAATTTGCCAATGGGCCTCAAATTCTTTCTTGAATCATTACCCAAAGCCTATGCACGACCCATTGAGCTTAAAAGGATTTATTTTCTTATTTTTAATTAATTAATTGAATTTTTATTCTTATTAATTCATTTAATTAGTTTTAATTGTAGAAAAATATCAAATAATGGTTGTCAAATCTTTTTATGCAGGAAATATACTCCACACATGCTAAGGATTTCGTGCATCAATCAACAAGACAAGATCTTCCATAATTGGCAAAGTTTCCATGGAAAAAGATTGAAAAAAGATATGATTAGCAATCAAAGATTCAAGTCATCAATTCATGGATTCATGGGCTTTCTTTTGACCTAATTTGCTTCACATACTTATGCAAGAGTGAACCCTATTCAGAAATACACGAAAAAGCTGCTGAAAACTCATAACCAATTGGCAAATTTTCAATAAAAACTTGGAAACTGATTTTATACTTGCAGCATAATTCAAAGCTTCTAAAGGATCCCAACACGTTGCCTAAGCCTCCAGGAAGCGTTTGCAATCAAGGACTAGTCCAAACGCGCAAAGAATCATCCCCACGAAGCCATACAATTTGCCATATTTTCCAGAAATTCATATCATGATTCATGCGCATTTGATGCATATTGTTGGTTGTTTTGTATTCACAGGAACCTTCTGAAGCTAATGATATGATTTAATTGCGTTATAAGGCTCTGAATCGTGATTTGCCATTAACATGTTTTAGGGTTTCAGAACATCCAAATTAGGGCTTTCCTTGTATGGAAAAATTGGACCACCAAACCTATATGGACAAATTCGTAGCAACGAGACGGATCGATTGAAACCCTCGCGCTCAATTTATTTAATCTGTGCGTGTGTTCGCTATTTTTCACAGTTTCAGTTTGTGGGGGTTTAAAACCCCCGCTACTTGTTTTATATTCTGCAGGAAGAACGAAAAAGAAGCATGCGTGGCGTCCTGTAACTGGAGCATTTGAACTTTAGCGCGTTTTTTTTTTTATTTCATACCATTAATACTTGTTTTTCTATATAATATTTGTTGTGTAATTATGTAACAAAAGCGTTTGGCAGCTCAATTGGTGGATGACACGCTTGGTGAGTGCTGGGACCTGGGTTCGATTCCCAGGTCCCCCCATATAATTCATAATTTTTGTCTTAGTGTATTCTAGTGCAGCACTCCTTCAACATCCCACCATACGCACCCACGCTTGTGCTTGCCAAGTGGCCTGGATCAGCAATCTGAAGGCCACAGAATGGATTCCATGGTGCACCCTAGTCAACCACGTGCACTCAATCTGGAAAGTCAAACAAAGGCCTTGTCTTGATGGGCCAGAATTGCACAATTAACCTCCATATGGGCCAGACACCCCCCTTGGTTTGCATCCTTTTTAATTTTCTTTTCTTTTCTTTTCTTTTCTTTTCTAATTCTTTTTTTAATTGTTTTAATTGTTTTTCACCATAAAATTAATTTTCCTAATAAAAAAATCAGAAACCAAAAAAATGTTTTATATTTAATTATTATTAATTTCACCATTACCATATTTTTTGTAAATAAATAATTAACAATTAATCTAGTTTAAATTAGGTTTTAATTCAATATTTTCTTAATAAATAAAATACATAGAATTAGGTTTTGACATTTTATCTTTTTCTTAATTAATTTTTCCTCATTATTTATTATTATTATTAATTATTATTTTTGTAAATAAACATGTAAGTTAATTAATTAGTAAATTAGGCCAACTTTAATATTTTTATTAATAATTAAAATAATTTAGAACTAGGGTTTCCTTCTAATTTTAATTTTCTTTATTTTCATAAATACAAAAACATAAAAAACACGCTTTCTTTTTCTTTAATTAAATAATTATTATGTATTAATTTAATTTAATTTCAAGCAAAGGGTCAAAACCCTCGAACGTTCAATTTTAATTTCTTTTTGCGCATTTTTTTTTCTTATTGAATATTATGTAACTGCTCAAGGATGTAATAGTAATTAGGTTTACCGCATTTTTTACTTTCCGCATCTTTTATCAAAAACGGGTCTTTGTATTTTGGCGATGTATAGACCCGCGCCTTGTAATAGCGTAGCTTTTATCTTTCCATCTTTTAACTTTCCGCACTCTTAAATTCTAAATTGCATGAAAGAATGTATGGTTAATTAAAAATAACTCGTAGCTCACAATGCCATGATAAAAGATAATTGTTAACATGAAAACAACACACAAATACACACACCACTTCTAGGGTACGCCTCACTCGTTGCCTTCGAAACGTGGTCGTCAAGTATAGGACGTTTTAGCGGTCCTTATGTCCATGATCCAGTTGCCTCGAAACAGTTGCCTCGAAATAGTTGCCTCGAAACGGTTGCCTCAGATTAAAAAAGGATCAAGGACATAAGGGTAGCTTCAAAGGTGTCCTACTGTTGCTTCGGTGACCACACTGTCCCTACAATCGAATTGACCCGAACACCTCCAACGGTGGTGCTACCTACCTCTCAATGGTGGGATGGCACTACCTCAAGGACATTTACACAGCCTAATTCCTTAGGGTAGGTAGATGACTCATGGATACTTGCTCTCTAAAAAACAAAACAAAAACCTTTTCACACCGACACTTTCAAAATCTTTCAAAACAATTTTTCAAACACTCTTGAGGACTGATACAAGAGTTATTCAGAAATCTTTCAATGAAACTTTTTCAAACCCACTCACATTTTGAAAAACAAACATTTTGAAAACATAAGAGCAAGTATCTAAGAGCCCATGGATAACCATGGATAGAAAGGGTGCTAACACCTTCCCTTTCTATAAATCTACCTCCCGAACTGAGAAACAATCTCATAAGGAATTTTGCTGTGCTTTTGTCATGTCCATGTTGGAGAAAATAAAAGACGGTGGCGACTCTTGCTTACCGCGACATTTCGCGAACCAGCGTTAAACAGTCAGTTCTAAATCCACCGATCACAGAACTGGCGACTCTGCTTGGGATATCTTTAAGTGAGGTATACCTTAGGATAGCTCATACTTGTGTTTTCAATTGCTGTGTTTTGTTTGCTTTATTATTGTGGACATTGTCTTGGAGTTTTATAAATCCTAACCCGGATCTGGGGATACCCTGTTAGGTAGCATAAGCTGTGAGGGACCTGTCTGGAGTAGACCGACACGGGTGAAGCAGTGGCTACGTTGGTGTGGCACCTTGGTCTGTACCGATATCCCTTATGTTGCAACGATGAGAATATGGGTCTTCTGAGGAGTCATTAAGCACCAAACGACCTTAGAACCTTAAATGACCCAACTTGGCCAATAGAACAGTAGCAGTATGCTACACCCATTGAGGCTAAACTCTCGCGATGGTTCTGGCCGCAAGAAAAGATTGCGATGCTGGAGTTATGACCGATTGAGGGTAGTCAGTGATATTGGGATCCTCTAGAACCCGGTTACTTTTTCATAGGACAGGTCTTAACCAACAAACTGAAAGAGGGTAGTACCTGAACTTCATGCTGGCCTAAACTCTAAGGGCTATCTTGTGTGACTTGTGTGCCTTATCATGTTTGCCTTTGTGAATATTTGTGGTGTGCTTTATCATGACATCATACCATCATAGACATTGCATGCATCCTGCATAAGGACTGACCATTTCAAAGACAAGAGGGTTTCACCTTTGCTCTGTTTTGTAGGACATCATGATGCCTGTGCGAAGGAACACTATCCGGTTCAATTTTGTTCACCCACCTGAGTTGCTTGAAGAATTGGTTAGCAGAATTCCAAACACCACTTCCTTCATCCAGAGGCATGGTTCTCTTCTCGCTTTAGTCACTGCAAAGTGGGACCAACAACTGATGAGTGTCCTGACCCAGTTTTATGATCCCTTGTATAATTGCTTCACCTTTCAAGACTTCCAGCTGGTCCCTACCCTGGAAGAGTTCTCTGATTTGCTTGGTATCCCTATCATGGATCAGAATCCCTTCACTGGTTGGGAAAAGACTCTCAGGCTTGAGGATATTGCTGCAGCCCTTCCTTTGACCACCAAAGAGGTAATGGACAACTGGGTGACTAGAAGCAGAGTTAAGGGTTTCTTGGCCAAGTTTTTGATCAGTAAAGCTAACAGTTTCTGGAATGACCTAGACTTCAGGGCGTATGAAGACATCCTGGCTCTCTTAATCTATGGTCTAGTGTTGTTTCCTAATCCTGATAACTTCATTAACATCACTGCCATAAGGATTTTCATGTCTCGGAACCCTGTGCCCACTCTCTTGGGTGATATCCTGCAACAACTTTATGCTCGTACTGCCCGAAGACGAGGAACTCTATGGTGTTGCATTTCTTTGTTAGTGAGGTGGTTTACTTTGCACCTCCCTAAGTTCGTGCTGAAGAACAAAGAAGGAAGAGGCTGGGCTCATAGGTTAACGTCTCTCGCTGATAATGACATCATTTGGACTTTCAGGGGTTTGGATGAGGTAGCTGTTATTGATTGTTGCGGAGAATATCCTAATGTTCCTTTGATTGGTACCCAAGGAGGAATCTCTTATAATCCATGTCTAGCTCTCCGTCAGTTCGGAAGAGCCAGAAGAGCAGGACCTCATGAGATGTTGGTGCCTCACATCAGTTTTGAGTTTCAGGTAGATAGTGACGAGCTGCGTCGTAGGTTCATCAAGGCTTGGGACAGAATTCACAAAGTTGACCCACAAGAGTTGGGACCGAAGACTTCTCTACCTATGGAACCCTACTACAGATGGGTCCGCATCCGTGCTCAGAATTTAGGTATGCCATATGAAGCTGTCAGACCCATCATTCTTGAGTATCCTGATAGAGACGGGGCTCCTCCAACTGTTCTCCCTCCTCAGATACCTACTGATGTTGATACACTAAAGAGGTCTTGGGCGCAACTACAAGAAGAACGGGATTCTTATCGGGAAAAGTTCAACGAGCAGGAATTGAAGATCCAGAAGCTGACAAAGCAGTTGGAGAACGAGAAGGCCTTAAATGACTACATCCGTACTGAGAAGAGGAGACCCTGGGATCACTGACGAGCTCTGGATGTTCTTTTACAGTTTTTATTTCCCTTTCCAGTATTTCCATTTTATGTAATGCCTAAGGGCAATCTATTGAACAATCTAAATTTCAAAGTTGAATCTAATAAAGTGCGTTGCCTTTTTGTTTACAAAGTTGAATCCCGATTGTCTTTGAAAACATAAAACATACGCATTCCATTCATCATATGCATCACAGGTACTCTTCTTTTCAGGTTGCTTAATGTTCTTCGCTGTTAATTTCACGCTATCATGAATCCTGAATCATCTACTGAGCAATCCATCAAGGCCCTCCAGGCCCAAAACGCCCAGTTCTAAGAGCTGATCATGAGTTTGGCCCAAGGTCAAGAGGAGTTGAAGGCTCTGCTGGTCAAGAAGAAGAAGAAGAGAACTGTACTATTCAACACTGGCCGGAGGTTTGGTAACACACTGCAGAATGAGGTTGATCAAGCTGGTTCTTCTGTAGGGAAAGGCAGTCCCCAAGGGGGAAGGGTTCCTAGTCCGGTGGTCTCTGACAACGAGACTGATTTTAATGAAGAGCAGTACCCTCTAGCTGAAGACAAGTACAAGCAGTTAGAGGATCGTCTGAATGCCATGGTGAAACAACCGGCTTAAAATCATCAAACAATGAAGTCGCCATCGAACGTCTTTTATCCCACTTGTAGGGAAAGGTAAACATCGAGAAAACCTGAGAAGGGAGAAGTCACGGTCTTGCGACCGAGAGATCGGGTAAGGGAGCCTGTTATGCGAGGGGAAGGTATTAGCACCCCACACGCCCGTAGTACTCTACGGTATCCACTCTTGTTATCTATCTTATGGGTGTGTTTAATCTATGCTTACTGTTTACTATTGCTAAAAGAAAATGCATGCAAAAGAAAAGAGAAAAGAATGTAGGGAAAATAAAATTGTGCTCGCTTGGGCCCTACCCCAATGCCTACATATCCGTTTTAAGGAATCAGAGGTACCGTAGTTCGGCTCACATTTTTTTGTTTGTTTGTGTTTTTTATGGACGAAGTTAATCCCGCCTTCTGCCGCAGCTCGACCTTTGGAGACTTATGCGTTGGCACAGAAGTAAATTAATCGTGTCCTTACCTGAAAAGGTTTTTTTGATTTATATTTTGTTGTAGATGTTTTTTTGTGGACGAAGTTAATTCCGCCTTCTGCCGCAGCTCGACCTTTGGAGACTTATGCATTGGCACAGAAGTAAATTAATCGTGTCCTTACCTGAAAAGGGTTTTTTAATGAAATGGTGCTCGAGCGCACAAAAGATTTGATTTTGTTCTGTATTTTTGTTGTAGATGACGACTGATTGACCTCAAGAGAGAGATATTAGCCATTTTTCTACTTAGCCGTGAAAGGAGTTTTTTGAGAATTGAACCACACCTATGCTTGAGATGAAAAACAATAAGATTGAGAAGAGACCCGCTTATCATTTCTCGTACTAAGCAAAAGCATGATTCTCATCAATAGTTTTAAAGTATTTTGAATTTTGAAAGAAAAAGAAGTTTTTGTTTTAGATGCGTATGCGAAAGGAGAAAGAAAAGTTAAAGGGGATCAGCCTATTTCTAAACCTAATGTTATTGTGCGTGGTTAGACCTAAAGTTAGAATAAATGAGGGAATTCTACCTAATGTCATCATGCATATGGTTTGCGATAAAGTACCGAAATAAAGAATAAAATAGAGTTGCGACAAAACTGAACGGAGAAGGTCCGTTGCCTCTTCAAAATTGTGCAAGCGGTAAGAAAATTCTATCAAAGTTCCCTTGGGCAAGTGATTAAAGAATTCACCCCGAACATTCCACATTGCAAGAGTTATGTCGATGCTACAAAAATCTTGACTAGAAAATGGCAATAAAAATGATTATCGAATATGAGAAATAAAATAGAAGAAAATTCTAATCGAAATTCTAAAGAGAAATTCTATTCTAAAATATTCTATTATTTTTATTGTCAATGGAGAGGGAAAAAAATTAAACTAAAAGAGAAAAATTAAAATAATAAAATGAAAAATTAGAGGAGTTAGGGGGTATGAAGTCTAGAAATGTGGGTGCTGAAGTAATTTGCCCAAAAAGATTTTTAAAATTTTATTTATTATTTACTTAGTTATTATTGTTATTAATTTGAAATAAAAAACATAAAATAATAAAACAGTTAAAACTAAAAAGAAAAAAGTATGAAAATTGGAAAGGGAATAGGGTTTTTAGAAAGAAAGTCTCTTCTTCTCGAACGGAACAGCGGCGGCGCCGGTCTCTCACCATCTTCACCGCCATTTGCTTCTTTTTCTTTCTCCGTCGCGGCTTCTCTTCTTCTCCGATCCACCTATACTCGAACACCACCGTCGAAGCTTTTACGTCTCTTCTGCTCCAAATTTCGCCGCCATGACTCTCAACCTCTCATCGCATTCGTCGAGTCACCGTGCCGCCACAAACACACGCCTTACATCATTATCTCACTGATTCTAACCGGGACCTCCCTCATCCTTCAATTTCGCTCATACTCGCGATAAAAAACAGTGACTTAGGAAAAGATAATAGAAAACCAGAGGTGGGGTATTGTAATTGCTCTCTCTTTTCTTTTGTCTTCTTCTTTGTATTCTGTGATTTCTTCCGTGCGTTGGTGTATTGGTGCAGGGACGTTGTTGCGTGTGATGCGTTGCATTGTTATTGAGCGAAATAGAGAGTTGTTGCTCTTGCAGTTTTGAAGCAGAACGGGAATGATGATGACAGATACGATGCGGTTGCAGTGTTATGCGATGAAGAATCTTGATGAAGATGTGATGATGATGCGAAGGTTAAAGGTTGTTACAAAAAGCCTAAAGATGATTGAATGTGGAGTATGATGATGCTATGTTGAGAATGCAGATTTGTTGCGGAGATGAAAGAATTGAAATGCCTTGGAGTGGTCTCTCTACAAATGCAGAGAAGTAGTGAGACGAGCAAAGAGTTTTTCTGTGGTTTTGTAATTCTCCCCCAGATAGTGAAGAATCAATGATGAAGCAGAGAGAATATTGTAAAGAGATCTTCACAATTTTTCTGGTGAGGTTTATTTTGTTGAAGCTCTTTTCCTGATTGTGATTTTTTTGATAAATAATCATGAATGAATCTGAATCCCCCCTCCCTCCTTTTTATATTTGTGATCCCTCATTATATATATGTTGTGAGCTCTCCTCTATATGCTGGAAGTTTTGTTATTTATATATAGGAGGTTAGAAATTCTGTTAGGTGGTTAGGAGGTGGAAAAAAAAGTTGGTTATAGTTAGAAGTTAGGAAAAAGTTAGTTATGAAGCTGTTAGTTTGTTGTTTTCTGTTGCAGGTCAGTTGTATTCTGCTTGAAGTTTCTTGAGTTAGTTATGGGTGGTTGTTGTGCTGTTAGTTTGAGAAGGTAACAGTGTGCTTTCAGTGATATAATCAACTTCAATAGCTTCTTGTCCATCATTATTTGTCTGTCCAGGATTGTCTACAGGATAAGTATCCTTGATGGAAACACTGTTACCCTTGGAAAGAAGATCTGGCACATCCTTTGGAGAGGTACTGGTGATTATGACATGATGATTATTTAGATAAGCGACACGGATGAGCATCAAGAAAGTGTTAAACACGGACGAGTGTTTGAATCAATACGGACGAGTATTGAAAGAAGATACGGACGAGTATCCAAGGTTAAACACGGACGAGTGTTTGAATCAATATGGACGAGTATTGAAAGGAGATACGAGCGAGTATCAAAAGGTTTAAACACGAACGAGTGTTTGAATAATTGACCCGGGTGTTTAGGAAACTTGACACATACGAGTGCTTAGGAATGGACACGGACGAGTGTTTAGGGATGGACTACCAGACAAGAACTGGGTTTAGAACGGAAAAGTGTATTAATTTTGTTTGGCATTGAAAAGGTGAAGGTCACCGACTGGGGACTTTCAGCATGATACCCTCCTGTAGGGTTGTATTGTTGTCCTTGAATGATTCAGGTCTTTCGTGTAAGGTACCTGGTCTGGCTTATGCTTTGTATGCATGTTTGAATTTCTTTTGACGCAGAGATCCATTCTGATGGATCAGCTACGCGCTTTTGAGGATGCAATGATATGTAATGATAACTATATGCAATGCGAAGAAATAAACTTCATGGGGATAAAAGAAGGCTTGCTGGGAGCCATTGCTCATCACTGGGGATGTCAGTATACATCGACGTTGGAAGCCCGTAGTACCAAAGATTGCTTGGGATACTGATAAAGATCTGCACTGGGGAGCCCATGATACCGAAGATTGTTGATGACTCTGCTGAAGACTGAATTGCTGACGAAGCGAGTCTTTAGGTATACTGCTGGATTCTGAATCGTACCGTTGGGGAAGAGATAATCTGGCCATAATCTCATACATCCTGAATCGTTGAGAGGATGATAGAGTGAATATGCCGAAGAATGGATACTGAACACCATGTGGATCTCTCTGAATACATGTCCCAAGTTTACGCACACTGGGGAATTATCTCTTGAATCACTTGGGGATAAGAGATGGGCATGGATACCTACGAGTGCCCCGGTTGAACTCTGCGAATGCCCTGGTTTAACTTCGCGAATTCCCCGGTTTAGCTTTATTAGGGATGCTCTTGATTAACTCCACTGAGGATGCACTTGCGCGTTCTAAGTCAAAAGACGATTCTAGACTTTCTGAATTCACTTGGGGAATCAGACCCGAAGTTTCCTGTAATAGATGGAGGCAGTTTCACGTGCTGGCGGGGTTAGGGTGACTGTTATGATGCTTTTGGTTGATCGTAGTGGTCTTGTGCAACATAATTGGCTTGAGCAACTTTGCAAGTACAAATGAGGAATTCCCCTGTCTGGATGATCTCTGAGAAGCTTTATGTTGAATAGAAGACTAGAATATTCGTGTCACAATATGATATGAGGTGGCCTTCCCCAATGTCTTGAGTCACGAAATAAACTGCTCTTGATTACAGCTTTTTTGGAGAGATTTGTCGAATCTCGTTGTAACTGCCCCAGGTTGAATGAATTCTGAATAGATCTCTTGGCGTGATAGCCTCTGATTGATTGAGCTTGAAGATATTTATCGACGTGATAGCCTCTGATTAACAGCTTTGAGGGAATGCCTCAGATTTGGCTGAGTTTAGAGAGATCGATTCTCGACTTGATTGCCCCAGATTGGCAGTTTAAAGGGAATGCCCCAGATTGATGGAATCTGCTAGCTTTATTCTTGAAGGGTACTCAAGCTGTGAAGTACCAAGATGATTTCTCTTGACAGAATCACCGGTTAACATGCTGCTGGATTAGTCATTTCTCTTGTAGCAGCTGACTCTTGCTTCAACAGGGTATTCAAGCCTTTTTTTTCTGACAAGATTGAGCTCTTTACCGATTGTTCATTGTGCAAACTTACTGGATGTTGATCAGTTGTTTTGTATGCAGAAGAGTGTTTATTATGAGAATGATAATTCTAATGCAACACATACGCAAGTTTTGAAGTTTGAAAAACTTTGAATGAAATGACGTTACAACTCTGTTGTGAACGAGTCACTAGCCAGAGAGAAACATTTGCAAATTTTTTATTTATGAAAGATAATGCAAGCATATGATGCCAAAACAGACATTGGAACGTACCTCTTAGGAGTCAGTTAAACGCTATCTCGTTGTAGCACGCTTTTGAATTGACACATGCTTCAATTAGGACTTTTATGGGTTGTAACGTGGCCTGGTTCACGGTTTTTAGAAAAAAGGATTTAAGGCTCAAAATTATTTGGTGCCCACCCATTCTCCATGATGTTCTCCATTCCTACGTTCAGTTGACCCGATACAAGCGTTCATCTCTCGAGAAGAGTTTGCAATAATTGAGGAACCACAGTGGTTTCTTGGACACGACAGTCACTAACTTCTGATTTTGGTGTCTGATCAGACGACCTTGTTCTTTGATGAGGATTTTCGTTGGTAATCCTTTTCTCGCTTTTTAGGATTTTCAATTTATTTCTTGCTTTCCCTAATTTTTGCCTGGACAAATTCTTTTGAATCTTGATTTGGAAGTCCAGCGGGATGCCCCAATTTTTTTCCTAAGCGACTTGTTTTCAAGTTTCGACTTGGCGGGGATATTTGTTTCTTTCTTATTCGTATTTTTTTTCTTCTGAACAAGTCGTTGATATTTGCGTTGTTTTTGATTTGTCGGAAGTGATCGTGACTGCCTGAGTCTTTAGTATCGTCATTTGTTGACCTCCTGATGTGCGAGAGATACCCATTGGGATATAGTCAATAGACGCACATTGTTGTTAGATGAGGGTTAACCATTGTGGTTTTGACTTTTCTCAATCTTTTGATGGATAACCATTGTTGTATCCTTGGATGCACACTCTTGATGAGTTCTGAATGCTTGATCAGATTAGCTGAACACTACCCTCCCCAAGGTTGAAATGAGGGTTTTTTCTGAACAGAATGGAAACTCCTACTTCGAAGGCTCAGAGGGGTTGACGAGGGTCTATCTCCCTTATATCTCCGGTGTTTGGGGATTGAAATAAGGCCTGTACATAGTCAGTAGGGTCCTACTCAAAAGCATACCAACCAGAGATTTTGCGTTTTCAGATTGTCGTCATCCTCCTTTGAATCTTTACCTAAGCATAAGACTAGGAAATCTGGCATCAATATGCAAGTAAAACATTTGAAGAGTGATAACAAATGGATGAGTAAAAATGAAATGATCACTTCAAGACAAGCATATTTATTGCATTAAGATTTTCGTTCAAAAATAGACAAGTTTCTATATACAAGCGATGTTTAAACAAACAAGCAAGAATGCAAATGA
The DNA here is from genome assembly GCA_948472305.1 of Vicia faba. Taxonomy (NCBI): domain Eukaryota; kingdom Viridiplantae; phylum Streptophyta; class Magnoliopsida; order Fabales; family Fabaceae; genus Vicia; species Vicia faba. The sequence continues at coordinate 1,525,703,077 of OX451736.1, read as the reverse complement.
AAATGCAGTCAAAGAAACCAATGATTGCCATTGTTGAGGAGACTTGACTCCGTATGGACTTGCTGATTATGACGACTTTCTGTAGTCTTGAAGCTCGAGTGTGCGAGAGAATTCCCTTTCAGATCTGATGTGAGCATGACAGTCTCTGAATTGATCCAGTTTTAGACTTGTCTCTGGATGACATACCATCTTCAATCGATTGGCCAGGTGCCCCAGTATAATATGCATCACCAAGCACATCACATCTTAAAGAAATAATAGACATCATTATCAGAGCTTCCATGAACTGGCTTATCTGACTCTTTAATCCACTATCTTCCTGCTTGAAGAAGTTTCTGACTATGAGCCAAAGCTTGCATGTACCACTCAGAATTATTCCATCAACGATCTTTGAGCATGTGTGGAGAGAAATCAAGTTGAACCTTTGAAGAGAACCCCAGGTCTGAATAAGAATCTCCAATCTCCGGATACCTGTAATGAATGCATGAATATACATGGAGTGTATGAATGAATGCCATGTCATGTTTTGTCATTTCCGAGGAATTTGCGTGCTTTGATTTTGTTTTTGCGCAAGTAAGGGATGGAAGAATTTAGCACAAGGCGTGCGAATATGATTCCTTGAAAATAACAGAACATGTATGTTAAGCATGCAGTTAGCCATGTTATGTATTCAAAGGCATGAGATCAAAGAGGATCATGGTTCCATCATTCCTGAATAAGGTTGCTGCACTGCTCTGGATCATGTGAGTATCATCAGATCAGAGGTCCGACATAACTTCTCCATATATGAGCACCAAGTACCCTGTGGATCTCCCATTGTACGGGATCAAGGCTTTTGGAACATTGGATACTGTTGAGAATTTCTGAACATGCTGGGAATACCAAGATTGAAGGCTTGAATGAACCTCCAGGTAAACAAGTCAGGAACTCAGAAAATAAATCTGAGAACTGCACGGTCACCAACAGGATATAGCATCTGCATTAAGTCGGAACAGAAATCCAGAATATAGCCATTAGAACAAATATCCACTGTCTGAGCATAGTCACCATTTGCACATAGTCACCACCTGTACCTGTAAGAGAAATTCCCTCCCCACTCACGGGTGAAAACTAGGTCAGGGTAAGATAATGGTAACTCGAAAATCACGGGTTCGCCTGAAAGTGCTATGGGCTTGCCCACAGACGTGGGTGCCGATAGTAATTCATTTGAACCTCATCCGAGCGTGGTATATGACATGACTGCACTAATCGGATCATGTCCTATAGCCGTCATGCCCCCACTCTATTCCTAGGTGTCCTAGTGCACTCTGGCCTGGGTACTGGGCCTTTTACCTCGATAGTAGCATCCCCACCCAACATAGAGAACAGAGTCCAGCATAGTAGATAACAAATATGGAAGGCCATAAAATGCAATGCAAACATGTACAAATGAGTAAACTGAAAGCATAAAAATAAACACCCTAAGGAAAGAAAACAAGAGCTAGGAGCGACTCCGGGATGGACCAGCATTTGGTCGACCTATTCCCCAGTGAATTCGCCAGCTGAAACAATCGGATGAAAATCATCAAACAATGAAGTCGCCATCGAACGTCTTTTATCCCACTTGTAGGGAAAGGTAAATATCGAGAAAACCTGAGAAGGGAGAAGTCACGGTCTTGCGACCGAGAGAACGGGTAAGGGAGTCTGTTACGCGAGGGGAAGGTATTAGCACCCCACACGCCCGTAGTACTCTACGGTATCCACTCTTGTTATCTATCTTATGGGTGTGTTTAATCTATGCTTACTGTTTACTATTGCTAAAAGAAAATGCATGCAAAAGAAAAGAGAAAAGAATGTAAGGAAAATAAAATTGTGCTCGCTTGGGCCCTACCCCAATGCCTACGTATCCGTTTTAAGGAATCAGAGGTACCATAGTTCGACTCACATTTTTTTGTTTGTTTGTGTTTTTTATGGACGAAGTTAATCCCGCCTTCTGCCGCAGCTCGACCTTTGGAGACTTATGCGTTGGCACAAAAGTAAATTAATCGTGTCCTTACCTGAAAAGGTTTTTTTGATTTATATTTTGTTGTAGATGTTTTTTTGTGGACGAAGTTAATTCCGCCTTCTGCCGCAGCTCGACCTTTGGAGACTTATGCGTTGGCACAAAAGTAAATTAATCGTGTCCTTACCTGAAAAGGGTTTTTTAATGAAATGGTGCTCGAGCGCACAAAAGATTTGATTTTGTTCTGTATTTTTGTTGTAAATGACGACTGATTGACCTCAAGAGAGAGATATTAGCCATTTTTCTACTTAGCCGTGAAAGGAGTTTTTTGAGAATTGAACCACACCTATGCTTGAGATGAAGAACAATAAGATCGAGAAGAGACCCGCTTATCATTTCTCGTACTAAGCAAAAGCATGATTCTCATCAATAGTTTTAAAGTATTTTGAATTTTGAAAGAAAAAGAAGTTTTTGTTTTAGATGCGTATGTGAAAGGAGAAAGAAAAGTTAAAGGGGATCAGCCTATTTCTAAACCTAATGTTATTGTGCGTGGTTAGACCTAAAGTTAGAATGAATGAGGGAATTCTACCTAATGCCAGCACGCATATGGTTTGCGATAAAGTACCGAAATAAAGAATAAAATAGAGTTGCGACAAAACCGAACGGAGAAGGTCCGTTGCCTCTTCAAAATTGTGCAAGCGGTAAGAAAATTCTATCAAAGTTCCCTTGGGCAAGTGATTAAAGAATTCACCCCGAACATTCCACATTGCAAGAGTTATGTCGATGCTACAAAAATCTTGACTAGAAAATGGCAATAAAAATGATTATCGAATATGAGAAATAAAATAGAAGAAAATTCTAATCGAAATTCTAAAGAGAAATTCTATTATAAAATATTCTATTATTTTTATTGTCAATGGAGAGGAAAAAAAATTAAACTAAAAGAGAAAAATTAAAATAATAAAAGGAAAAATTAGAGGAGTTAGGGGGTATGAAGTCTAGAAATGTGGGTGTTGAAGTAATTTGCCCAAAAAGATTTTTAACATTTTATTTATTATTTACTTAGTTATTATTGTTATTAATTTGAAATAAAAAACATAAAATAATAAAACAGTTAAAACTAAAAAGAAAAAAGTATGAAAATTGGAAAGGGAATAGGGTTTTTAGAAAGAAAGTCTCTTCTTCTCGAACGGAACGGCGGCGGCGCCGGTCTCTCACCATCTTCACCGCCGTTTGCTTCTTCTTCTTTCTCCGTCGCGGCTTCTCTTCTTCTCCGATCCACCTATACTCGAACACCACCGTCGAAGCTTTTACGTCTGTTCTGCTCCAAATTTCGCTGCCATGACTCTCAACCTCTCATCGAATTCGTCGAGTCACCGTGCCGCCACAAACACACGCCTTACATCATTATCTCACTGATTCTAACCGGGACCTCCGTCATCCTTCAATTTCGCTCATACTCGCGATAAAAAACAGTGACTTAGGAAAAGATAATAGAAAACCAGAGGTGGGGTAATGTAATTTCTCTCTCTTTTCTTTTGTCTTCTTCTTTGTATTCTGTGATTTCTTCCGTGCGTTGGTGTATTGGTGCAGGGACGTTGTTGCGTGTGTTGCGTTGCATTGTTATTGAACGAAATAGAGAGTTGTTGCTCTTGCAGTTTTGAAGCAGAACGGGAATGATGATGACAGATACGATGCGGTTGCAGTGTTATGCGATGAAGAATCTTGATGAAGATGTGATGATGATGCGAAGGTTAAAGGTTGTTACAAAAAGCCTAAAGATGATTGAATGTGGAGTATGATGATGCTATGTTGAGAATGCAGATTTGTTGAGGATATGAAAGAATTGAAATGCCTTGGAGTGGTCTCTCTACAAATGCAGAGAAGTAGTGAGACGAGCAGAGAGTTTTTCTGTGGTTTTGTAATTCTCCCCCAGATTGTGAAGAATCAATGATGAAGCAGAGAGAATATTGTAAAGAGATCTTCACAATTTTTCTGGTGAGGTTTATTTTGTTGAAGCTCTTTTCCTGATTGTGATTTTTTTGATAAATAATCATGAATGAATCTGAATCCCCCCTCCCTCCTTTTTCTATTTGTGATCCCTCGTTATATATATGTTGTGAGCTCTCCTCTATATGCTGGAAGTTTTGTTATTTATATATAGGAGGTTAGAAATTCTGTTAGGTGGTTAGGAGGTGGAAAAAAAAGTTGGTTATAGTTAGAAGTTAGGAAAAAGTTAGTTATGAAGCTGTTAGTTTGTTGTTTTCTGTTGCAGGTCAGTTGTATTCTGCTTGAAGTTTGTTGAGTTAGTTATGGGTGGTTGTTGTGCTGTTAGTTTGAGAAGGTAACAGTGTGCTTTCAGTGATATAATCAACTTTAATAACTTCTTTTCCATCATTATTTGTCTGTCCAGGATTGTCTACAGGATAAGTATCCTTGATGGAAACACTGTTACCCTTGGAAAGAAGATCTGGCACATCCTTTGGAGAGGTACTGGTGATTAAAACAGAAGAGGACTGGCCTGATTCTGGATAAAATGATTCCTGAATGGTAGAGTTACCAGTTCCATCTGCAGAACTATCCTTCAATACGCAGAAATTATCTTCTATTTGCAATATGCCATTCTTCAATTCACTCCCTGGATCCAACAAGGCAGGCTGACATAGTGAATCAACTATGGGTGAATTCCTCAGGTTGTTATGAAAATCAGGTGAGGGTGATGATTTTACATGTGAATCATCAGTGATTTCTTTAACAACAGTGGCTCTTATCTTTTCTTCGCAGGAACTGTCACAATCCACACCATCTTTTTGATTGTACAGCTTATCACTTGTGCTTTCTAGTTTTGTGTCTATAAGTAAAGCACCTGACGACACTTCTTCCACGTCCAACGAAGAAGATATCTGCCAGCAATTGGCTTCCATACCATTTTCATTTTCATTTTCATTTTCAATTGGCTTCCACGTCCAACGAAGAATCATCAGGTTTTTGTTGCTATTTTCAGGTTCATAGCGGTTTGGATAAATGTCGTCAAAGAATCCAATGGATAAGCACAAGCCATCAGCATCAGATGAAACAAGTTTTCCAGTAATAATCTCCCCTTATCCAAGAAAAGCCTCTCAAGCTCCGTGTGTATGGCTTCTCTAATGGGAAGAGCGAGAAGAGAAGGAGGCAAGGTCAATTTATGCTCAATCTTACTGAGATAAAACACTGACGCTATACCCTGTTAGGAAGTGCTATCCGGAAGAAACAGCTCTTTATGGAATTGACGTTGAAAATTAGGATAGGTTTTGGTAAAGATGTATAGATGTTATGTATAATTGTAATGGAATTTGGACTTGTATGTATTTGAATAATTGTAATGTGTGTTGACTTTATTTCCACATAATGAAATGGCCTTTGTATGAATTCAAATAAATGGTATGAATCCAAAATATTTGCAAGATACCCAAAAGAGACATGAATCTTGAATGAATCCAAGAGAGTCTATTTGGAAAATATTTTGATGGTTGGATGAATTTGATGCATGCTTTTTCATACTTGTGGTTTGAATTCCAAGAAAGGCCACGCAAATATTTAAGAACTTTGATTAAATCCACCTCAAATATTCCAAATCCACTTCAAATATTGATGAATGAATTCTAATCAAACCACACCTTCAGTGAACCCCTAATTCAATTCAATTTTCCGATCTAAACCAAAATTGCGTGTCAAGCAATAAGCATTTGAAGCAATGACACCTTGATCCTAATCAACATCTTGTACCATGTCCCGACTATATGAGCACTAGAACAACGGCGTCTTGGACTCCTTCTCAATAGATGATAACGACTATGCCCTGAGGGATTCTTTGCAGATGAATATGAAATATGAGACATGCGAATACCTTGATATGGAATGAACCTCAGGTAGAATGCTGGCAAGCTCAAATATGAAAATGTATAAACCCTGATTTTTTGCTTCGTCTCATAAAACCTTGCAACTTGATATTGAGAAGAAAAGAATAGCCTCGTAGCTTGATGATGATCAGGTCCATGAAATGAAAACCTAGCTTCAAACAAATTATTAATGGAGAAATCAACCGAAACAGGCTTGTGCGAAGATGGGAGCCTTAGAGCCATACACCAAGCCTTATTCCTCGAAATCCATGATCTCATGCCAATTTATTGAAATGATGCATGATGTGTTAGATGACCTAATGTGAGAAAAATGCAAAAATGCGTAAGCCAGATAGGAAGTAAAAGGGTAGGACAAATTTGGGGTATTACACATGGAAATCCAACAAGTGCCCGAGTTGGATTTTGGAGACTTGGGTCTATCTTCTGGTGTGGTGATCCTACACAAGTTCAAAGCACCATCTTTCGCAAAGTATGACGGGGCGTCCTGCCCTAAGCTACATCTCAGATCTTATGTGCGGAAGATCCAGCTGTATACTGTGGACAAGAACTTATGGATCCACTTCTTCCAGGAGAGTCTTTCAGGGACTCATCTCGAATGGTTCTATCAGCTGGATGGAACCAAGGTTCGTATCTGGGAGGACTTGGCTACTGCTTTTTACAAGCAGTATCAATATAATGCCGACCTCGCTCCTACACGTACACAACTCCAGGGTATGTCGCTAGGATCGGGAGAAGCTTTTAAAGAGTATGCGCGGAAATGGAGGGACCTGGCTGGCAGGGTGCAACCACCATTAACCGACCGTGAACTTGTGGACATGTTCTTAGGGACCCTATCCGGGCCGTTCTTCAATCATCTCATTGGCAATTCGTCTGCAGGGTTTACAGATCTCATTCTGACTGGGGAAAGGATAGAAGCTGGTATGAAATCAGGGAAGATACAGAAAGGTGCGTCCTCAAGTTCTGAGAAGAAGCCTTTCAAAAAAGAAGACAGTGCTGTGTATGGCCCCAGGAGGCAAAACAAACCAGAACACCGCCAAGCTGTCAACGCGGTGGTGATTGCAAAGCCTGCTGCCACTCCTCGGCAACCTAACCAACCAAGGGGTGAGAGACCCAGAAGAGAATATACTCGGCTTAGTATGACCTTGTCGCAGATCTTATCGACCAACTTGGTAACCGTCAGAGAAGCTCCGAAGGTGGTAAACACAACCTCTCCGAAGTACAATCCAAACGCCCGCTGTGCTTATCACTCTGATAGCCCGGGGCATTCTACTGATGATTGTTGGGCCCTGAGAAATAAGGTCCAGGACCTTATCGATGCGAAGGAAATACAGTTCGAGGCGCCAGAAAGGCCCAACGTTGTGACTGCTCCTATGCCCCAGCATGGAGTAAATGCTATTGAGGAAGACCTGTATGCAGTTTCTGTGGATGATGTTGCTACCCCTTTATTGACTGTCAAAAGGAACCTGTTGCTAGCCGGTTTATTTCCGGGTTGTAGCAAGGGTTGCCTTCTGTGTGCCGTTTCCCCTACTGGTTGTCCGTTGCTGAAATCAGGCATCCAAAGCCTGATGGATAGAAAAGAGATCTTATTCAAGAAGACCGTTGTTCCTATTGTTCCTACCGAAGAAGTATATGTTGTCACCATCTTCAACAATCCTACCATGGCTCCCCCGAGGAAGCCAGTCAAAATCATGTCTGTTGCACCCATCATTATTACTGTTCTGGGGCCTCTCCCCTATAAATTTGACAAGGCTGTCCCATGGCACTACGGGGCAGATGTGTATGTGCTTGGAGTAAAGCAGGAGTTCAACACCAGTACCGGTATCAGTAACATCACCGGTCCCGCTAAAGTTAATTGCAGTGGCAGGCTCTTCTCGCCTGACATTGCGCCACCAGTTATCCGAAGACCTCTTATCATAACGCCTACAAGTGCGCCTGTTTCCCCCTCCTGATCAAGTTTCTACCCCTGCTTCCGAGTCATCTGACACTCGAGGCAAAGGGATTGATGATGTGCCTGCCCGAATGGAGGCACCAAAGACTGTTAATGTTGAAGCGTCACAGCAAGAGATGGAGGAAATCCTTAAGATCATCAAGAAGAGCGATTTCAACATCGTTGAACAGCTGGGGCACACCCCCTCCAAGATCTCTATGCTATCATTGTTGTTGTTCTCAGAGGCCCATGCCAAGGCCCTGATTTCATTTCTGAAGACGGCTTATGTGCCACAAGAGACGTCCGCCGATCAATTCACTGATTGTGTGGCCAACTTGACCGCTGACAATGGGTTTGGTTTCTCTGATGCTGATCTGACCGCGAAGGGAAAGAACCACAATGATGCCCTGCATGTCTCCATTGAATGCAGGGGCACTACTCTTGCACACGTGTTGGTAGACACCGGTTCGTCACTGAATGTGTTGCCCAAGAAGGCCTTAGACAGGTTGGATTGTGAGGGTCTGGAGTTGAAGCCTAGTAACATCGTGGTCCGAGCCTTTGACGGGTCGAAGAGGATGGTACATGGTGAAGTGGACATTCCGATCCGGGTTGGTTCCCAAGTCTTTGATTCAACATTCTATGTGATGGACATTCGTCCATCCTATTCTTGTTTGTTGGGTCGACCTTGGATTCACAAGGCTGGGGCTGTGACCTCCACTCTACACCAGAAGCTCAAATACCCTATCAGAGGGAAGATTGTTACTGTGCATGGGGAGGAAGAATACATGGTTAGTCATCTGAACTCGTTCCGGTATATAGAGATGGATGGGGAGTTCATAGAAACCCCCTTTCAACATTTTGAAGAGGTGCCTCCGACATTGGCGTCAGCTGAGACAGTGATTGAAGAAGACACTCCTTTGAAGATGGCTTCCTTGAAGGACGCCCGGGCTGTAATTGAAAAAGGTGAATGTGCAAACTGGGGCAGGCTCCCTGATTTTACTCCTAAGACTGACAAGTTTTGGCTGGGTTTTACTGCAGAGGCTCAGAGGGCTGTACGCAAGGCAAGGATTGGAAGACCTCCCGTGTTCATCACCAACCTGGGAGTGAATGCCATTGAAGGCGATGCGGAGGAATCAGAATTTGATAGCTGGATCTACCCGACGGCCGACGGTGGACTGAATAATTGGACTGCAAAAGACCACATACCTGTTACTTTTGTTACGCAGTAATGAATTCCTTTGTTTCTTTAATTTGTAATGAACAATAAATTGAAACTTTATGGCTCAGTGTCTTACCCGGGGCACCGTTGGCTCCATTTGTGAGGGCTTATTACTTGTCATTTCCATATATCATGAATAAAGACATTGGACATTTTTCGCATTTCAAATCTTGTGCTCCCTTTCTTTCTTTCTTTATATATTGCAAAACAGCTATATTTACACACACTCACCTATACAGGTTCCAATCCACTCTGGATCTCACTGGTAACGACTCTGCTACTGCCAGTTATGACTTCGAAAATCCGATCAACTTAGCCGAAGACGAAGGTGAAGATGATTGCGAAGTGCCTGGTGATCTTGCAAGACTATTACTCCAGGAAGAGAGGGTCATTCAACCACATGAAGAGCCAGTGGAAACGGTAAATCTGGATACTGAGACAGACAGAAAGTATGTGGAGATCTTCGCTTGGTCCTACGAAGACATGCCTGGGTTGGATACCGATATTGTGGTGCATCACCTTCCTACCAAGGAAGACTGCCCTCCGGTAAAGCAAAAGGTTCGTCGTATGCATCCAGAGATGTCCGAGAAGATCAAATCCGAGGTTATGAAACAATTTGATGCCGGTTTTCTAGCAGTGACTTCTTACCCTCAGTGGGTCGCCAATGTGGTTCCGGTGCCAAAGAAAGATGGTAAGGTTAGAATGTGTGTTGACTACAGGGATCTGAATAGGGCGAGCCCCAAGGATGACTTCCCCCTGCCTCACATTGACGTTCTGGTTGACAATACTGCTCAGCACAAGGTATTCTCCTTCATGGATGGTTTTTCAGGTTATAATCAGATCAAGATGGCTCCTGAAGATATGGAAAAGACTACCTTTGTTACTCAGTGGGGCACCTTCTGCTACAAGGTCATGCCTTTTGGACTGAAAAATGCTGGGGCAACCTACCAACGTGCCATGGTTGCTTTATTTCATGACATGATCCATCATGAGATAGAAGTGTATGTCGACGACATGATTGCAAGGTCTCAAACTGAGGAGGAACACCTTGACCATTTACAAAAGCTGTTTGACCGTCTGAAGTTGTACAAGCTGAGGTTGAACCCGAACAAGTGCACATTTGGGGTAAGATCTGGGAAGTTGCTAGGCTTCGTCGTAAGTGACAAAGGTATTCAAGTGGACCCTGCCAAGGTTAAAGCCATACAAGAGATGCCAGTTCCCAGGACAGAGAAAGAAGTCAGAGGCTTTCTAGGACGTCTGAATTATATTGCCCGATTCATCTCGCACCTAACTGCTACCTGTGAGCCAATCTTCAAGCTGCTGAAGAAAGATCAGGTAGTACGTTGGAACGATGAATGTCAGGACTCTTTTGACAGAATCAAAGAGTATCTCCAAGAACCACCCATTCTTATGCCGCCGGTTGAAGGGAGACCTCTAATCTTATACTTGACAGTACTTGACAACTCAATGGGGTGTGTGCTGGGGCAGCATGACGAGTCTGGCCGAAAAGAGCACGCCATTTATTACCTTAGCAAAAAGTTTACCGACTGTGAGACCCGATACTCACTGCTCGAGAAAACTTGCTGCGCTTTGGTATGGGCTGCTCGCCGGCTGAGACAGTATATGCTGACTCACACTACTTTGTTGATATCAAAGATGGATCCAATAAAGTACATATTCGAAAAGCCTTCTCTGTCCGGAAGAGTAGCAAGATGGTAGATGATCTTGACAGAATACGACATCCAGTATACGACTCAGAAAGCAATCAAGGGAAGTGTATTGGCAGACCACTTGGCACACCAGGCAGTAGATGACTACCAGTCAATGAACTTTGAATTTCCTGACGAGAGCATCATGGTAGTAACTGATTGTGAAGTACCTGGATCGGATGAAGGACCTGAGGAAGGATCCCGATGGTCTATGCACTTTGACGGAGCCTCCAACGCTTTGGGTAACGGTATTGGCGCTGTAATCATATTCCCTTAAGGCAATCATACTCCACTCACTGCCCGGCTATGTTTCAACTGCACTAATAACATGGCAAAGTATGAGGCATGCATTATGGGTCTTCAAGCTGCAATTGACTTAAGGATCAAGTTTCTGAGTGTCTTCGGAGATTCCGCTCTCGTGATCAATCAGATCAAAGGCGAGTGGGATACGAAACACCCAAACCTTATTCCTTACAAAGAATGTGTGTTGACATTGATCCCCCATTTCAAAGAGATAACTTTTGAACACTTCCCAAGAGAGGAGAATCAGTTGGCGGACGCGTTAGGTACGATGTCTTCCATGTTCAAAGTCAAATGGGACAATGAGGCTCCCCGGATCATCATCTGGAAACGGGACGAGCCTGCATATTGTTGTGATCTTGAGGCTGAAGAGGTAACTGAAAAACCTTGGTATCATGAAGTGAAAAGGTACTTAGAAGCTCAAGAATACCCTGAAGGTGCATCTGTCAATGACAAGAAGTTTCTGAGAAGGTTCGCAGCAAAGTTTTTCCTCAGCAACGGCATTCTGTACAAGCGAAACCATGATTCAACCTTACTGCGTTGTGTGGATAAGACTAAAGCAGAAAAGATCATGGCAGAGCTGCATGAAGGTATCTTCGGAACGCATTCCAGTGGACACACCATGGCAAAGAAAATCCTTCGGGCAGGATATTTCTGGTCCACTATGGAAGCCGACTGTTACCAACATTCTCGGACATGTCATAAATGCCAGATTTATGCAGATAAGGTGCACGTTCCTCCAGTTCCTCTGAATGTCTTAACAGCACATTGGCCTTTTGGAATGTGGGGCATTGATATGATCGGCGAGATCAAACCTACGGCATCCAACGGGTATCGCTTCATCCTGGTAGCGATTGATTACTTTACGAAGTGGGTTGAAGCGGCTTCCTATGCTACCGTAACCAAGAATGTCATGGCACGGTTCATTCGGCATAACCTGATCTGTCGATACGGCGTCCCGGAAAGGATCATTACGGACAATGGTACCAATCTTAATAACAAGATGATCACTGAGCTCTGCGAGCAATTCAAGATACAACACCACAACTCTTCTCCTTACCCGCCGAAGATGAATGGGGCTGTAGAAGCAGCTAATAAGAATATCAAGAAGATTGTGCAGAAGATGACAGTGACCTATAAAGATTGGCACGAGATGTTACCGTTTGCTCTTCATGGGTACCGTACCTCAGCAAGGACGTCAACCGGGGCAACCCCCTTTTCCTTGGTCTATGGCATAGAGGCAGTCTTGCCTATTGAAGTCCAGATACCCTCTCTCTGGATAATGAAGGATGCAGGCTTGAGCGAAGATGACTGGATCCAGACTCGACTTGATCAGCTAAACCTAATTGACGAAAAGAGACTTACTGCTATATGTCATGGTCAAACGTACCAAAAACTGATGATCAGGGCATTTAACAAGAAAGTCAGACCACAAGAGTATCAAGTTGGGGACCTGGTAATCAAGCGCATCATTCTTCTACAAAGTGATCCCAGGGGCAAATGGACACCTACGTACGAAGGGCCATTTGTGGTTAAACATGTCTTCTCAGGAGGAGCCATGATTCTAACCACCATGGATGGTGACGACCTTCCTCACCCCGCCAATGCAGACATAGTAAAAAGATACTACGCGTGATAAAAGACCCGCTAGGTTGACATACCTACGAAAAAATAAGGGCTTCCCGGCGAACCAAAAGGGTTCGGGCAAAAATAAGGGATGAAATGAAAAAAAATCTGTACACCCGAAAAGTCGAAAACCTGAAAAGGCGGCTTGGGCAAAAATGGGTATCCCGGTGGACTGAAAACCCGAAAGGGCGGTCCAGGAAAAAGTTAGGGATTAAAGCGTAATGCTATGTCTCATTGGATCACCTTGCATCCAGAATCCGGTATCAACATCAAGTTCAGACGGCATCGATCAGTCAACTTCATCTTCAACCGAGCAGCCAAGTGATGAGACGCTCGAAGATATAAAGGCGATAACAGAGTTGTAACCCAGTGGGATTATTCTTTTCACATAGCTGTTTTGTTTTCCCTTTTCACAAAATTGTATAAACTCTGTTGTTCGGCGGCGCTCTCTTACTAGGACGTCAGCCTCTTGTACATAAACGCCTATTTTCAGGCAAATTCAAAAATCAATACAAATTCACTTTTCAGACCAATCACCAATTGTTTTTTCCTTTTTCTGTTTTGTTTTGCGAAGAACGTCCAATGTTAGATTGTGATATATGCATTTGACACTAATTGCTAACTCATAAATATTTGCATACGAAACAAAGGATTAATTACAGGTAACATCAGAAATAGGGGCAATAATGAGTTGTCTAAGCAATCTAATTGCTCTGTCCACCAAGGTACCAAGGTAAGTTCGGTTGATGAATGTAACCCAGATACCTTCACTCCCCGTCGAGTAAGACAAGAATCAACAATTCTCCCCAAGCAGTTGGTCTCCAATCAACCCTAACAAAGGAACAATACCTCCAGCAAGTCAGTAACCCTCTCCCCCAAGCAGAGCTAGACCACAGTCAGCCTTATGGAAGTTGGATTATCCCCTGAAGATCTCAACATTCCCCAACGGAACATACAGACATTCCTAACAAGTATCCCCGACAGTCTTAATATAAGATTGTTCCCCGGCGGAATACCGAACATCAAGTGGAGCCACTTCCCCAGTGCAATCTCAAAAGTTTCCCCAGGAGAGTTGAATTAATCTCCCCAGTAGGAAGCTTATCCCCAGTAGATTCTGGAAAGCTTATCCCCTGCAGAGCACGAACGCTCCCCCGTCTTTATTCAAAGGTTATTTCCCCACCAGGATATAACTGGGTTATCCTCAGCCATTTGCCACGGAAAGATCATCCCCGGCGAAGCCTTCCTATCCCCAGCGGAGTTCATCAAATCTTCCAACAGAGCTTAACAATGGTATCCCCAGCGGAGTTATCATCAACCTTAGCAAAGTACATCTCTTCCCCACAGAGCATTCCCCGCAGAGTAATCTTTTCACCAAGTTTATTCCCCAGCGGAGTCATCTTCTCCTACCGGTATACTTGCAACCAGCATCCCCAGCGGAAACAAAGAATACTACTCTTCAACATCAGCCCAGGAGTTAACTTCCCGGCATCCGTCAAGGATTTATTTTCCTAGACAAAAATACATTCATGAACATCAAATTTTCATACATTATAGCATGCATATACGCATCATGAACATACAATCTCATTTCTCCCTGAGAACATCATGACATCATGCTTTTCATACATCATGATATTACATACAACTGATGTTTTACCTTTTCAAGACAAAGGTCAATCCAAAGATGATTACTATCAACTGTCGTGATTCCAGATCCGATTCCTGTATCTTGCCAGGGTGTATCTGTTGACGACTATTTTCCGGACTCGATTCCTGTATCCTGCCAGGGCACGTCTGAAGAGTTTGAAGATCTGATTCTTGTATCTTGCCAGGGTGTATCTATTGACGACTAATTCCAGACTCGATTCCTGTATCTTGCCAGGGCATGTCTGAAGAGTTTGAAGATCTGATTCCTGTATCTTGCCAGGGTGTATCTGTTGACGACTAATTCCAGACTCGATTCCTGTATCTTGCCAGGGCATGTCTGAAGAGTTTGAAGATCCGATTCCTGTATCTTGCCAGGGTGTATCTGTTGACGACTATATTCCAGACTCGATTCCTGTATCCTGCCAGGGCACGTCTGAAGAGTTTGAAGATCCGATTCCTGTATCTTGCCAGGGTGTATCTGTTGACGACTAATTCCAGACTCGATTCCTGTATCTTGCCAGGGCACGTCTGAAGAGTTTGAAGATCTGATTCCTGTATCTTGTCAGGGTGTATCTGTTGATGACTATGTTCCAGACTCGATTCCTGTATCTTGCCAGGGCACGTCTGAAGAGTTTGAAGATCCAATTCCTGTATCTTGCCAGGGTGTATCTGTTGACGACTAATTCCAGACTCGATTCCTGTATCCTGCTAGGGCACGTCTAAAGAGTTTGAAGATCCGATTCCTGTATCTTTCCAGGGTGTATCTGTTGATGTCTATGTTCCAGACTCGATTCCTGTATCCTGCCAGGGCACGTCTGAAGAGTTTGAAGATCCGATTCCTGTATCTTGCCAGGGTGTATCTGTTGACGACTAATTCCAGACTCGATTCCTGTATCCTGCCAGGGCACGTCTGAAGAGTTTAAAGATCTGATTCCTGTATCTTGCCAGGGTGTATCTGTTGACGACTAATTCCAGACTCGATTCCTGTATCCTGCCAGGGCACGTCTGAAGAGTTTGAAGATCTGATTCCTGTATCATGCCAGGGTGTATCTGTTGACGACTATTTTCCAGATTCGATTCCTGTATCTAGCCAGGGCACATCTGTGAGTAACTGATTGAAGATTCGATACCTGTATCCAGCCAGGGCACATCTACATAAAGAGTTTGAAGATCAACCTCTGTAACAGGCCAGGTAATTATTTTTCTTTTCTCAGGTATGCAAGTACTCGCTAAGGAATCTCTTACGCGATCGACACCTAGATGGCATCTATAAGCCCATCCACATAACAACAGCTCTAGATGGCATCTATAAGCCCATCCTCCTATCCATCATCTCTCCAAATGGCATCTATAAGCCCATTCCCACCATCACGCTGCTGATACTCTACTATGTGAGTGCAAATTTCTGGGCACTCTAGTGTTCAATCATCTTCCACCCTCGGATCACGAAAGGCACACAAGCCAATCTACATCCTCAGGTCTAAGAAGATTGAACAGGGGCAACTGTTGTACCCCAAAATTTTCCCTCCCATATTCTTCAAAGATTTGTCAAGATCAATCTCCAAAAGCTTCAAAATCTCTCAAGGGTTGCACAGTCCAATTGCCTCCTAACACAGTCAAAATTAGGGTTTTGGTTCTTGCAAAGAAATTGAGGTTTCCAAGGGTCCAATCAAGTCCCATATGCCTATATACATTGTCAAGCATCCATATGTCAAGTTTCAAGACTCACAACATCAAATTGCACAGTCAAAAACCCTAATTGCTCCACAGTTAACTACAGGGGTAAAATGGTCATTTGACAGTCAAAAGTCAAAAATTTTGGTCAACATCTTATTTTGAAGCCACAAACATCATTTGATCAATTCTTGATCATGATTCCACAAGAATGGCTCAAAAAGTCTCAAGATGCAAAAGTTTCTATTTTTGGACAGTTGAAAAGTCAAATGGAAATTGACCAAGGCATAACTTCTTCATGGTTTATCAGAAAAATCCCATCCAATGCTCATTTTGAAGGGGATGACATTTCCTACCACTCATCTTCACACTCCAAGTCCAAGAAATGCTCTCACAAAAGTTATCAATTTCAACATTATAGGTCATTTTCAAAAGTCAACAAAAAGGCACTTTAAGTCAAAGACCATAACTTGAGATTGGTAAATCAAAATGACATGGGACCAAAGGAATTGGTTAGAGGACTTCAAGACCTTTCCAAAATGTCCAAGAACATGTTCATAGCTTCAAAATTGAGCAAGATATGCATTGGAGAAGTTGAGAAAATTTTGGGAACTTTCAAAAGTCAACATTGCCCAAAAAGCTTCAAATTTGCCAATGGGCCTCAAATTCTTTCTTGAATCATTACCCAAATCCTATGCACGACCCATTGAGCTTAAAAGGATTTATTTTCTTATTTTTAATTAATTAATTGAATTTTTATTCTTATTAATTCATTTAATTAGTTTTAATTGTAGAAAAATATCAAACAATGGTTGTCAAATCTTTTTATGCAGCAAATATACTCCACACATGCTAAGGATTTCGTGCATCAATCAACAAGACAAGATCTTCCATAATTGGCAAAGTTTCCATGGAAAAAGATTGAAAAAAGATATGATTAGCAATCAAAGATTCAAGTCATCAATTCATGGATTCATGGGCTTTCTTTTGACCTAATTTGCTTCACATACTTATGCAAGAGTGAACCCTATTCAGAAATACATGAAAAAGATGCTGAAAACTCATAACCAATTGGAAAATTTTCAATAAAAACTTGGAAACTGATTTCATACTTGCAGCATAATTCAAAGCTTCTAAAGGATCCCAACACGTTGCCTAAGCCTCCAGGAAGCGTTTGCAATCAAGGACTAGTCCAAACGCGCAAAGAATCATCCCCACGAAGCCATACAGTTTGCCATATTTTCCAGAAATTCATATCATGATTCATGCGCATTTGATGCATATTGTTGGTTGTTTTGTATTCACAGGAACCTTCTGAAGCTAATGACATGATTTAATTATGTTATAAGGCTCTGAATCGTGATTTGCCATTAACATGTTTTAGGGTTTCAGAACATCCAAATTAGGGCTTTCCTTGTATGGAAAAATTGGACCACCAAAACTATATGGACAAATTCGTGGCAACGAGACGAATCGATTGAAACCCTCGCGCTCAATTTATTTAATTTGTGCGCGTGTTCGCTATTTTTCACAGTTTCAGTTTGTGGGGGTTTAAAACCCCCGCTACTTGTTTTATATTCTGCAGGAAGAACGAAGAAGAAGCATGTGTGGCGTCCTGTAACAGGAGCATTTGAACTTTAGCGCGTTTTTATTTATTTCATACCATTAATACTTGTTTTTCTATATAATATTTGTTGTGTAATTATGTAACAAAAGCGTTTGGCAGCTCAGTTGGTGGATGACACGCTTGGTGAGTGCTGGGACCTGGGTTCGATTCCCAGGTCCCCCCATATAATTCATAATTTTTGTCTTAGTGTATTCTAGTGCAGCACTCCTTCAACATCCCACCATACGCACCCACGCCTGTGCTTGCCAAGTGGCCTGGATCAGCAATCTGAAGGCCACATAATGGATTCCATGGTGCACCCCAGTCAACCACGTGCACTCAATCTGGAAAGTCAAACAAAGGCCTTGTCTTGATGGGCCAGAATTGCACAATTAACCTCCATATGGGCTAGACACCCCCCTTGGTTTGCGTCCTTTTTAATTTTCTTTTCTTTTCTTTTCTAATTCTTTTTTTAATTGTTTTAATTGTTTTTCACCATAAAATTAATTTTCCTAATAAAAAAATCAGAAACCAAAAAAATGTTTTATATTTAATTATTATTAATTTCACCATTACCATATTTTTTGTAAATAAATAATTAACAATTAATCTAGTTTAAATTAGGTTTTAATTCAATATTTTCTTAATAAATAAAATACATAGAATTAGGTTTTGACATTTTATCTTTTTCTTAATTAATTTTTCCTCATTATTTATTATTATTATTAATTATTATTTTTGTAAATAAACATGTAAGTTAATTAATTAGTAAATTAGGTCAACTTTAATATTTTTATTAATAATTAAAATAATTTAGAACTAGGGTTTCCTTCTAATTTTAATTTTCTTTATTTTCATAAATACAAAAACATAAAAAACACGCTTTCTTTTTCTTTAATTAAATAATTATTATGTATTAATTTAATTTAATTTTAAGCAAAGGGTCAAAACCCTCGGACGTTCAATTTTAATTTCTTTTTGCGCATTTTTTTCTTATTGAATATTATGTAACTGCTCAAGGATGTAATAGTAATTAAGTTTACCGCATTTTTTACTTTCCGCATCTTTTATCAAAAACGGGTCTTTGTATTTTGGTGATGTATAGACCCGCGCCTTGTAATAGCGTAGCTTTTATCTTTCCGTCTTTTAACTTTCCATACTCTTAAATTCTAAATTGCATGAAAGAATGTATGGTTAATTAAAAATAACTCGTAGCTCACAATGCCATGATAAAAGATAATTGTTAACATGAAAACAACACACAAATACACACATCACTTCTAGGGTACGCCTCACTCGTTGCCTTCGAAACGTGGTCGTCAAGTATAGGACGTTTTAGCGGTCCTTATGTCCATGATCCAGTTGCCTCGAAACAGTTGCCTCGAAATAGTTGCCTCGAAACGGTTGCCTCAGATTAAAAAAGGATCAAGGACATAAGGGTAGCTTCAAAGGTGTCCTACTGTTGCTTCGGTGACCACACTGTCCCTACAATCGAATTGACCCGAACACCTCCAACGGTGGTGCTACCTACCTCTCAATGGTGGGATGGCACTACCTCAAGGACATTTACACAGCCTAATTCCTTAGGGTAGGTAGATGACTCATGGATACTTGCTCTCTAAAAAACAAAACAAAAACCTTTTCACACCGACACTTTCAAAATCTTTCAAAACAATTTTTCAAACACTCTTGAGGACTGATACAAGAGTTATTCAGAAATCTTTCAATGAAACTTTTTCAAACCCACTCACATTTTGAAAAACAAACATTTTGAAAACATAAGAGCAAGTATCTAAGAGCCCATGGATAACCATGGATAGAAAGGGTTCTAACACCTTCCCTTTCTATAAATCTACCTCCCAACCGAGAAACAATCTCATAAGGAATTTTGCTGTGCTTTTGTCCTGTCCATGTTGGAGAAAATAAAAGACGATGGCGACTCTTGCTTACCGCGACATTTCGCGAACCAGCGTTAAACAGTCAATTCTAAATCCACCGATCACATGTGTCTTTAAAAGAAAAGAAAATCTCAAGTGAGCAAAATAAAAAAAAATGACAAGAATATAAAGGGGCTCAAATGAGCAAAGATGAAAAATAGCATAAAATGTAAATTCTCAAAGTAAATGGTGCATAAAGTAAAGAACGTAAAATAAAAACACAAAATAAAGTCAATTATTAGTGATTAGTGGTTAGTTGGATGATCATCTTGAAACTTGCATTTGGAACTCATTAGAGGATTGGTAGAACCAAAGCCTCCACACAACAAGTTGCATTTGCTTTTTGTAAAGTATATCATCCATTTGGAATCCTTATGAGTATCATTTAATGATCAACGATGTTTAAATGATCCGCGTTGACCAAATGTATTGTAGATCCATTAGAGGATTGGTAGAACCAAAGCCTCCACACAATGAATCTCAAGGTTATTGGATCAAAGAGATCAAGTTAACATACTTGGGCTTGCAAACATAAGTTTGGGCCATGAATGATCATTTATTCTAATCGGGACAAAATTTAGCGCTATGTTAAGCAATCGTAAGTGGACTTATATAGAAGTCGCACCTATTTTGAGGCTGGTCAATAGCAATCTATGCACCATTTGTTTTGAGACATGATATAGAGATCACGCTCCAACAAAATTTAGTGCAATAAGAAGGGGATGAGATGAAGAGGGATGAGAGAGAATATACAAACCACTTTTGGCTTAAATTTAATCAAACTATTATTAAAATCATTCATCCATTTTTGTGGAGTTGGACTCAACACCATGGATCCAATGATGTTAATAAAGTTCACGATCAAAAATTTAATCGAAGATCAGCCAGAAAATAATCCCAAGATAATATTACATTTTAATATATACAAAAAGGTTTAAAAATAATGTTTAAAAGTAGAAATAAAAGAGAAAAAGATCAACTATGTTCAAATTAATCAAGAAATAAAAAGTAAGACCATAGAAAAATCAGAAATGAACTAAAATAATTTTATAATTTTTTTGGAATTTTTTTAAAGTCAGAAACTATTTTTAAAATTAAAAGAAAGGGGTAAAATAAACCAAAAATGATAAAAAAAAATAGCAAATTCAGAAACAAAAATAAAATAAGTTCACCAATATTTGTCACAATATCATTGGATCATTCCATAATTTTTTCAGAATTTAAAAATGCATAAAAGTATTTTTAAACATTTAAAACAATTCCAATAAAGTGTAAATTTATAAAAAATACCAAAACACAAAATTAAATTGTAAAAAAATAAAAATTGCAAAGAGAATAATCAAAAATATTTTTCATTATTTTTTCATATTTTTTGGACTAAAAATGAATTTTTTTAATGATTTTTTGAAGTTTAAAGCAATTAAATATAAAAAATCATAAAAGAAAATAAAAGTAAAAAATATGTGGACCATTGGATGAGAGTCAAAACGCGTTAGTAATCAAATCCAATAGATCTGGCGCGTTGTGCATATCATGGTCATTAGTGAATAAAGTACTGAATCAATTATTAAATCAGAATTCAAAAATAACAAGTGGCGTGCCATCATTGGTTGGAAGATGACACATTGGTCATCTTCAACCTCCAGCCAACGTGAATTGCAGGTCTCTTAAACTGTAAAATCAGAAGCTCAGACCTATGTTATTCGCTCCGTCTCTTCAAGACGAATACAACCACACCCTCGCGCCAAATTTATATAAACTGTAGCTCAAGCAATTTGGAAAGAAAGTTTTGAAAAGGGATTTGAAATTTCACGGTCAAAACGTGTTTCCTGTAAGAAGTAAGTGTTGCAACTAGAACCAGGGAAATGAGAGCATCACAATGATATCAAAGTTTTGAAGAATTGATGAAGGAATCTACCTATTGAAGTTGAGTTGCAGAGCTCTGAAACTGGACTTCTATGGAGCAATATAAGGCACGATTCTTGAATGTAATTATATGGTTAGCTTCAGGGAAGATCAAGGAAGGTGAATAGATGAAAAAATTGGATTGAAAAAGGCTTGAGAATGGATTTCGAAGTTGTTGAATTCTGAGTTAGGGAACCAGTTTGGCAGGGTGATTCTGGCTATCTAAGCTTGAAGAAATGAATGGGGGATGACCCTCTGTTTATAGGGAATCAAATGGAATGTCCAAGCATGTGAAATGATAATGTTTGGAGGGAAATCGTGTGAAGTTGCAAACAAGAAAAGTGCGACTTCCAATTTGATCAAAACTCATCCAAAACGTGCATTTTGTTATGCTAATCAATTCTGGAACTTCATTAAAAATGTTTAGAGGCATAAACGCGTGGAAAACTTGTGATTAGAGGCCAAAACAAAGATTTCAAACTTCTGACTTGGTGAAAAATTCAGTTTCAAAGTGCCAACTTCTGACCAATGGCATTCTCAGCTCAAGGGGTCTTAGGGCATGATTCTTGATGCTTCAGAAAGATGAGGTTACAATGCAATGGAAAAATAATGGAATCAAATGGATTCTTGAGCTGCAAGTTGTGTGAGTCAAAGTTGGAGAAAAAATGTTGACTTTCCATACTTAGAAATATTTCAATATTTTCTTCAAAAGTGACCTATAATGTCTTGCATCTAAACATAGCCTTCCACTTGGAATTTGTTCTTACCCAAAAAAGATGGCATGAAGTAGATCTCTAGAATGACATTTTGGGACTTGAGCCATTCAAAATATCGAAAAATTGAGAGAGTTATGAATTGTTGAAGTTGGCAAAAAATCATGAAATGACCTATAATCTTTTGTATCCTTAAGGCAATTTCTATCCATTTTCTTACTTTCCACATAAAAGAAGGCATAAAGTTCACATCTTCAAGATCATTATGGAAAATTAATGGGCTCAAGGTGATATAAATTGACCAAGTCATGATCATTTGAAGTCACACATGGAAAATTTGGGATTCATCTGGAGGACTTGTAATCTTTCTTCCTCATCAAGTTTCTTCCACATGAAAACTCCTTGGAACTTTTGAAGTGATTTGTTGATAACCCTTTGAAGAGAAGTATGCCTTTAGAATCACTCAAAAATACCAAAATATTATCAAGATATGCTTCTTTGAAGTTCAAAACCCTAAGTCCTAGATCAAGAAAATGCTTTGAGGAACTTTGACAATTTTGAACAAACTTCTTGTACCAAAAAAAATGCTTTGTAAATATAAGTTGTTGAGGATGATAATGAGAAGTCATAGCAACCACAAACACTTCCATATCTTGATAATTGAGAGAAATATGCACTTGTGACCATTGAGAACAAGACCTTGTCCAACCATGACTATTTTTCAATCAACCCCTTGTACTTTTTGGATCAAATCTTGATAACTTGGAAATGTAGTGAACCAAAATAATCTTGCCATGCCATCCCTTCCAAAACAACTTCAATGGTGAGGTTTGAACTTCTCAAGCTTCATTGACTAGGTCATGGAGATAAACTCATGAACCCATGGATCAACTTGATAAGCCTCATTGCCTTTACCTGCATTGTTGACAAGTAAGACAAACCAACATTGCATTTTATTAATTAGAAGGAAAGTCAAAACAAAAACATGAATGATTACACAAGAAAAACAAGTCAAGGTGCTTGGTGTTTCCTCAAAGAGAAAAGCTAAAGATAGGAAGGAGAACCAAAAGCCCTAATGTGATCTTGTTGTGATTGAATCAATATGGGGTGGTGAAGGGATATTGGGGGCAAAAATTAGGGTACAACATCGCATATAAATTTTACGCTCTTTTTTTTTCTTTTCTGCCTCTTTACTTTATCAAAAAAATATACAGCTATGCTCTTACACACACCCACATATCAAACTGCAGATCCACATCTACTCTGGATCCCATTGATAATGGTTCTGCTATTGCCAGTTATAACTTTGAAAATTCAATCTACCAAGCTGAGGAGGAAGGTGAGGAAGTTTGTGAGGTACCAGGAGAACTTTCCAAACTGTTACAACAGGAAGAAAGGGCAATACAACCTCATGAAGAGCCGACTAAGACAATTAACTTGGGTACTGAAGAGGATAGGAAAGGAGTCAAGATTGGTGCCGATCTGGAGCATAGTGTCAAGAAACATCTAATTCAGATGCTACATGATTATGTTGAGGTTTTTTCCTGGTCATACGAAGACATTCCATGGCTTGATACTGATATTGTGGTTCATCGCCTACCGACAAAAGAGGAATGCCCTCCAGTGAAATAGAAGGTTCGTCGTATGTGGCCAGAGATGTCAGAAAAGATCAAGGATGAAGTCATGAAACAGTTCAACGCTGGTTTCTTAGCTATCACATCTTATCCACAATGGGTCGCCAATGTTATTCCAATACCTAAGAAGGACGGTAAGGTATGTATGTGTGTAGATTACAGAGACTTGAATATGTCAAGCCCCAAGGATGACTTTCCGCTTCCCCACATCGATGTTCTGGTTGGAAACATTGCACAACATAAGGTATTCTCCTTCATGGATGGCTTCTCCAGATACAATCAGATCAAAATAGCACCTGAAGACATGGAGAAAACAACCTTTATCATACAACGGGGCACTTTTTGTTACAAAGTTATACCATTTGGGCTAAAGAACTCCGGGGCAATCTATCAACGCGCCATGGTAGCTTTGTTTCACGATATGATTCATCACGAGATAAAGGTCTATGTTGATGATATGATAGCCAGGTTTCAGATTGAAAATGAGTACCTTGATCACCTACAAAAGCTTTTTGAAAGGTTGAAGAAGTACAAACTAAGGCTGAACCCGAATAAATGCACCTTTGGAGTAAGATCTGGTAAGCTCTTAGGCTTCGTTGTCAGCAACAAAGGCATTTAAGTTGACCCTCCAAAGGTCAAATCTATACAAGAAATTCCAACTCCTCGCACTGAGAAGGAAGTTAGGGGATTCTTGGGACGCATAAACTACATTTCCAGGTTCATTTCCCATCTGACCGCTACATGTGAGTCAATCTTCAAGTTACTAAAGAAAGATCAAGCAGTGAAGTTGAATGACGATTTCCTGAACGCCTTTGACAAAATCAAGGAGTATCTTCAAGAGCCTCCAATCTTGATGTCGCCAATTGAAGGAAGACCTCTGATCATGTACTTAACACTGTTAGAAAACTCAATGGGGTGTGTGATGGGGCAGCATGACGAGTCTGGTCGAAAAGAGCATGCAATATACTACCTTAGCAAAAAGTTTACCGACTGTGAAACAAGATACTCACTGCTAGAGAAAACTTGTTGTGCTTTGGCATGGACTGCTCGCCGACTAAGACAGTATATGTTGACTCACACTACTTTTTTGATATATAAAATGGATCCTATCAAGTACATCTTTGAGAAGCCTGCTCTCTCCGGAAGAATAGCAAGATGGCAGATGATCCTGACCGAATACAACATTCAGTATACAACCCAGAAAGCAATTAAGGGAAGTGTACTGGCTGATCATTTGGCTTATCAGGATGTGGACGACTACCAATCCATGAATTTTGAGTTCCCGGACGAGAACATCATGTTAGTAACTGATTGTGAAGAACCTGAACTAGATGAAGGACCTGAAAAAGGATCCCAATGGACTATGGTTTTTGATGGAGCTTCTAACGCCCTTGGCAATGGCATCGGTGCCGTGATTATCTCTCTTGAAGGCTGTCATACTCCTTCACTGCCAGATTATATTTCAATTGTACCAACAATATGGATGAATATGAAGCATGCATTATGGGTCTCAAAGCTGCTATCGACTTAAGGATCAAATTCTTGAGTGTATTTGGAGACTTGGCCTTAGTTATCAGTCAAATCAAAGGAGAATGGGACACGCAGCATCCTAATCTCATCCCTTACAAAGAGCATGTGTTGACACTGATCCCACACTTTGAAGAAATTTCCTTTGAGCATTTTCTACGAGAGGAAAATCAACTAGCGGACGTGCTAGCTATTATGTCATCCATGTTCAAGGTCAGGTGGGATAACGAAGCTCCTCATATCACTATTGAGATAATGGATGAACTAGTATACTGTCATGAGATTGATACTGAAGAAGTAGTTGACAAACCTTGGTTCCATGAAGTCAAAAGATATCTCGAAGCCCAAGAGTATCCCGAGGGAGCTTCAATCAATGATAGGAAGTTCCTAAGAAGGTTCTCTGCCAAGTTCTTCCTCATTAACGGGATCCTCTATAAGCGCAACCAAGATTTTACTTTGCTTCGGTGTGTGGACAAGAGTGAGGTAGAAAATATTATGGCTGATTTACATGAAGGTACCATTGGCACCAATTCTAGTGGGCACACGATGGCTAAAAAGATCCTACATGCAGGATACTACTTGTCCACTATAGAAGCAAACTGTTATCAACATTCGCGAACTTGTCATAAATGCCAGATCATTGCTGATAAAGTACACGTGCCTCTGGTTCCTCTAAATGTCTTGACTGCTCCATGGCCATTCGCAATGTGGGGCATCAATATGGTTGGGGAAATCAGATCTACAAATTCTAATGGGCACCGCTTCATCCTGGTGGCCATTGATTACTTTACAAAGTGGGTCGAGGCAACTTCATTTTCTTCTGTTACCAAGAACGTTGTGGCCCGATTCATCAAAAATAACCTTATTTGTCGTTATGGTATTCCAGAAAGAATCATCACGAATAATGGTACCAATCTCAATAACACTATGATCACCGAGCTCTACACGTAATTCAAGATCCAGCATCATAACTCTTCTCCTTATCGGCCGAAGATGAATGGCCTTGTTGAAGCTGCTAACAAAAATATCAAGAAAATCATACAGAAGATGACAGTGACATACAAATACTGGCATGAGATGTTACCATTTGCTCCTCATGGTTACCTCACCACAATGCGCACATCAACAGGGGAAACTCCTTTCTCTTTGGTATATCGTATGGAAGTTATCCTACCCATTGAAGTCCATATCCCTTCCTTGAGGATCATGAAGGATGCAGAGCTAAGAAAAGACGAAGGGGTTTAGACTCGACTTGACCAATTAAACCTGATTGATGAAAAGAGGCTCGCGGCTGTCTGCCATGATCAAATGTACCAAAAGCGTATGATCATAGCTTTTAATAAAAAGGTCAGACGTTAAGTATATCGGGCTGGTGACCTGGTAATCGAGCGTATCATACTTCCACAAGGTGATCCTAGGGGTAAGTGGACTCCCACATATGAAGGGCCATTTGTGATTAAGAGCATATTTTCTGGTGGAGCCATGATCTTAACCACTATGGATGGTGACGACCTTCCACACCCAGTAAACACGGGCATAGTTAAAAGATACTACGCATAAATAAACACTCGCTAGGTCGACTGGCCTAGGCAAAAATTAGGGATATACAAAAAAATCTATACACCCGGCAAGTCGAAAACCTGAAAAGGCGGCTTGGGCAAAAAGGGGTTTCCCGGTAGACTGAAAACCTGAAAGGGCGGTCCAGGCAAAAGTTATGAATTCAAAGCGTATAAATATGTCCTATTGGATCACCTTACAACCAATCTCCAGTCAAGCTCAAATGGTACTAACTGATCCAATCAACTTCGGACAAGAAGCGAAAAGATGAGACGCTCAAAGACAAAAAGGCAATAGCTGAATGGGATGTTCGTCTCCTTATACAAAAAACACTTACTCAAGTTAATATAAAGCTATTTCGTTGAAAGTGCAAAACTATTAGTTTTTATTTTTCTGTTTTGTGTGCAAAACATCTAGTGATTATTTTTGAACATATGCATTTGAATGTGATTATTGTTTACAAATATGCATATAAAAATAAAAAAAGACAATTACTAATGCATCCACAAAATCCCCGCAGATGTTTCTTCCAGCAGATACCTTCTCCAGCAGGTACAGAGGCAGGGGCACCCTACTACAAGGTCGCTGCCATATTCTCAGTATACAGCCTAATGGCGTTAGGTGTCCTCATATCCCCGACAGAGCAAGAATCTCCAAATTACTTCTCCAACAAATGATCCCCCAATGAATTCGCCAAGCTTCTCAGAATTTCCCAACAGGATTTCAACAAAATCCCTAAGCCGTTCACAGAGTTTACCTTCCCCAAAAGAGTTTATTTCTCTAAACAACGGAAGTTCATCTCCCAACATTTTAACTTTAACATATTTGAAGACCTAAATTCTTCCCCCCAGCAACATCCAGGGATTTATTTTCCCTAATTCAATAATACATCAATGGAACAACTGAAACGTTCATACATTACATTCATACATCATTTCTACAACCATCATAGCATATGCAACACAAATGCGTATATCAGTCTCATTTATTTTGAGATCATCATTAAATTCATACATCATGACATCGCATAAAACTGACTTTACCTTTCCAAGTTGAGTTCACAGAAAGACAATCACGGTCAACCTATACAGCAGGTCATAGATTAATGCCCGAAACCAGACGGGGAAACTATCTACACGACCAAGTGGTATGAACTCCCGAAGCAAGACGAGTTTACCAACAAATATAGCAGGCCACACATTAATGCCCGAAACTAGACGGGGAATTATCTATGTGACCGATGTTGCCAAGTTCTAGATTAATACCTGTAACAAGAAAGGATAACTATATGTGGATGACCGAATGTAGATTAATACCTGTAACAAGCCAGGAAAACTATCTACATGAGGAGATTGAATATTAATACATGTAACAAGCCAGGAAAACTATCTTTCTTTCTCAGGTCAGAGATTAATACATGTAACAAGCTAGGACAACTATCTCAATGACTAACAATTTTCAAGTTTCAGATTAATACCTGTAACAAGCTAGGAGAACTATCTGTGGACGATCGACTGTAGAATAATACCTATAACAAGCCAGGAAACTATCTACTTGAGGAGATTAAAGATTAATACCTGTAACAAGCCAGGAAAACTATCTTTCTTTCTTAGGTCAGATATTGATACCTGTAACAAGCCAGGACAACTATCTCAATGATCGACAATTTTCAAGTTCTAGATTAATACATGTAACAAGCGAAGAGAACTATATGTGGATGACTGACTGTAGATTAATACCTGTAACAAGCTAGGAAAACTATCTACATAAGGAGATTAAAGATTAATACATGTAACAAGTCAGGAAAACTATCTTTCTTTCTCAGGTCAGATATTGATACCTAAAACTAGACAAGACAACTATCTCAAACGACCGATAAAATAAAATTCTAGATTAATACCTGAAACCAGACAAGATAACTATATGTGAACAACTGATTTGTAGATTAACACCGGAAACCAGATAGGAAAACTATCTACATAACCTGACGAAGCAATCTTACATGGATTCCTTCTCAACTTTCTAGATATAGTCTAACACTGACTCATCCTAAAACAGCCCCGCACACGCTCCTTCTCACATATCTCCAGATGCAGACTAACACGAACTCATCCTGCAGCAGCCCTACACAGGTTCTTTTTATTACATTTTTAGATAACGGGTAATTCCATTATCCCCAACAAGTTACTGTGAAGCCTGGATTTCAACCAGAAAATAACAAACTTTCATCTCTCCAGAGATAACTCTTCAGTAGAGCCTTGGCAACTGAAGTTCCTAGACTCTATTCCCCATAGAGTTTTCCTCAAGCAGGAGAATAACAAAAATCCACATTCCCCAACGAAGTCCTCCCCAGACAGCAGGAACATGAATTCCCCGCAAAGAGACCTCTTAGGAAGTCAACGTCTACTTTGGATGGCATCTTTAAACCCATCTCCGATAACTCTAAGTCATCTTCTCCAAATGGAATATGTAAGCCTATTCTCGCCTTCATCAACCATCAGTGTTACTTCATGCGAGTGCAAATTTTTGAGCACTCTAGTGTTCAATCCTCTTCCACCTTTGGATCACGAAAGGCAGACATGCCACTCTAAATCCTCAGGTTTAAGAAGATTGAACAGGGGCAATTGTTGTACCCAAAAATTTGCCCTCTCATGTTTCCCAAGGTTTTCTCTTACATGGGTGGTTACAACCACTTTCCTAAAGAAAATGAAATTTTTGAATGATGGTCAAGTGTCTTTTGATTGGCATGTAAACAGTGTCTTTCAATTGGCATATGAATAATGTTCTTCAATTGGCATCTGAACAGTGTCCCTCGATTGGCATGTCAAACCCAGTGTCCTTCGATTGGCATGTCAACAGTGTCTTTCGATTGGCATCTGAACAATGTCTTTCGATTGTCATTTTAGAGCAAAGGGTCCTTCTATTGGCATGTCAACAAGCTTCGATTGGGCATCTAAAACCATTCAATCAAGCATTGTCCCATCAACTTTGATTGTGTGTTGGTTCCCCTTCGAGCAAGCCCTTGGTCCAAGTTTCATCTAGGCAAATGCCTCTTCATGCTTTCCTTAGATTCACTAAGTCAAAGACTCCTTTCAACTGGCCTTCGATCAACAAGGCAGAAGCTTCCTCAGACTTGTCTGAGATTCACAAGGGCAAATGTTTCTTCTATGATTACCTCTAATACATAAGGCAAAGACTTTCTATGTGCTTGCTTTCAATGCACAAGGCCAAGACCCCTCAACTTGACAGCACACCAGGCAAAATGCCCATTCGAAGGACATGTAAATGATCCATTCGAAGGAGCATTCAAAGGCCCATTTGATGGATACAGTGTTGTCTGAAAAAAGGTTTGGTCAAAACGAAAGAGAAATATGCAAATATGCTTGCTGGCCCAAAATCCCATATATTTACATACTCAAGCTTCATGCACAAGCACATTCATGCCAAAGGAATCTTCAATTGGCCAGGAAAGAGTTTTTGTTTGGGCTAGCTGACTAGGGGCTCAATCAAAGAGGCCTCAATGATGAGAATTTGAGCTATTCGAAAGAAGTAACTCAGAGTCAATCGAAGGGAAAGACTTAAGCCATTCGAAGGAATTAACTCATTGTCAATCAAAGGGCAAGACTTGAGCCATTCGAAGGAAGCAACTCAGGGCTAATCGAAGAGCAAGGCTGGAAGGTATTCGAAAGAGTCAAATGTGTCCAGGTTCACTCAAGCTTTCAAAATGGAAAGAAACATCCAAATATGGCCAACCTTCAATGTGTTAGATTCTTGTCTCATGGCTTTCTAAGCCTAGTTAAATGGTTGTCCCTTGCCAATTTCATGCACCCTCACATCCCTATAAATACAAAGCCACACACATTCTCCAAAAGAAGAGAACATTCACCAGGAGACTAGAGACGGAGACACTACACACAACATACATACTGCACGCACACCCTTCCCCACAAGAGCATCCAACAACTCCAATCCACCCTTAAGTTCCTGTTTCAAGCAAGGTAAGTCCTCTCGACCTTGCATCTCTGATTTCAGCATAACATGTAAATAGCCTTTCATTTATTGTTTCATTTCGGCTTAGCATGTGGATAGCCTTTCACTTATTCTTTTCGTTTCAACATAATATGTAAATAGCCTTTTAGTTATATTCTTTGTTGTTGTGCTTTTCGTTTATTTGCTTTTTTTTGTCCAATTATATGCTGGAACTAACTTGTACAGACTCAAGTGAAAGACAAAAAGGGTGTGAACAAAGGATATACACTCATGCTACTATGCAGATCCATATTACTTCATAGTTTAATCGAAAGAAGCAGAGAAGGTTGCAATCTAAGGTTGCTCACACCTCAGTTGAAAGAAGCAAGAAAGGGTGCAATCGAAGGTTGATCACGCCAGCTCCCAAGCTCAATCGAAAGAAAGCAAAAGAAGGGTGAATTGAAGGAGTCTACTATCTGGATTGAAGGATTCACTTCCCCTCTTTATTTTGTTCTTTGTTTTTACATTTTTCTTGCCTTTCAATTTGGTTGTAATAGCGTAGGACCCTTACTTTCTACATTTTTTATTGCTTTCATATTAATTGCTAGATGTATAACTAATAGGATTGTATGGCAAAGATTAAGATCAAAATGCTAGAAAACCTAACAAAAGACTAAAATAACTGAGCATAACACACATTGCACATATACACTTCTAGGGTACCCCACTTTGGTTGCCTTTGGAAAATAGTCACAAATCTCGAAACGTGAGAGGTTTTAGTGGCTACCCTCTAGTTCAAAAAGATCATAAGTCCCTCGATGACCCTCTCGATGTTGCCTCGGTAAAAATATGATCTTAGAACCCTAGGGTGGTTACTAAAGCTTCTTGCCCAGTTCCCTTTGTGATTATAAAAATGTCCTTTCAAATGTCCCTCATACATCCAACGATAGGGCTACCTACTCACTAATAGTAGGGTAGCACTATCTAAAGCATAAGAGGAAAAGAACAAACCTTTTCGAGCACAAGTAGATAGTTGTTAGATGCTTCCTCAAAATAATCTTTTGCACTTACACAACAATATTTCAAAAACATTTTCAAAAAACATTCGCTTTTTCAACACTCTTGAGGACTGATATAAGAGTTATCATAAAGCGAATCGCCGCACTAAGGAATTTTCAAATACTTTTCAAAAACACAAAGCTCAAGGTATTTCAAAAAATGAGCTAAGCATCTAAGAGCCCGTAGAAAACTACGGATGGAAAGGGTGCTAACACCTTCCCTTTCCATAATCTACCCCCCTTACTCAGAAAATTCTTGAAAAGGTCTTTTTTTGTTCTTTTCACCCTTTCCTTAATTTGGATAAAATAAAAATTGGTGGCGACTCTTGCTTACCGCAACATTTGCAAATACAAACAAAAAACCAATATAACAGTCGGTTCTTCCACCGTATCACAGATACCTGCATAGTCAAATATAAGATGTAGGAAACACCTCCCCAACTGAATTCATCATTGCGATATCACGATCTATGACATGTATTCTTGGTTTTTCAACATAGAGTGACACACTTGTAAAGTCCATGTAAAATTATCAACTTTTCACTTTCCAAAAATGCAAACCTAACTGAAAAATTCATATATGTAGAGGTAACACCAATAATTTCTAGAGGTGGCAGCCTTTACTTATTAGTCTTATATGTTGAATCAATTATAAGAATAATGGGGAAATTGTTGATCAACTTAATGGAATCAGGATGAGTCCAAAATATATCTCGAACAAAATTTCCATCCTTACAATCTATGTACCTAGATACATAATGATCATTATCCAAAAGCTTTAATATTTGTTGCATTTCGGATCTTGGAAATCTTTTCACCTTTTTGTTTTGGGTGTGTACATTTTGCAATTTCTTAATATTTATGATACTTTTGGGTCTTTTCCTTTTCAAAGTTGCAAGTATGTTTTTGGGTTAAACTATGTTCAATGTCATGTCAGAGACAAATTTTTTCTCTTCAGAAATCAGACAACACACAATACGGTGATCGACAAACTTATAACATAAATCATGATTACGTATACCATAAATCACACTAAGTGTCCATGTATTATTCACATTGAGGTACTCGTGCAACTTAAAAGGACACTTGCATTTCCTTGTTCTGGTGTCACCGTGTTTCAACTTCTGGATAAGTTCTCTATACTTGCCACTTCTTTCATATCTCACCGATACAAATTCCCGTCTTCTATCAGAACCATAATCTGACCTGCCAATTACAATGTTGAGCCCTAATTTGGAAACCTCTATGTTGTACCCCAAAATTTTCCCTCTTTTCTCAAGACATTTGTCACCAAATATCTCAAATGCTCAAGGGTTCTCAAGGGTTTGATTAGACAAGCTCACCTCTTAAGTATTGAGCCTCCAAATTAGGGTTTTGGTTTTCTCAAGGACAATTGGATTTTTTATGCTTAAAATGACTTTCATGGTTCATTATAGGTCTCCAATAATGGTCATACCAAGTTTCAAGTCTTGCATCACAAATTTGCTCAGTCAATTGCACAGATGACTAAAAATCAACTATATTGAGTAAAAAGTCAATTGTGGGAAAAGTACAGTCAAAATTCATGATTTTTGGCCAACATAAACATTTTGAATTCATGTTTATCAATTAATAAAAGGTTGATCACAATTCCTCAAGAAAAGCATTCAAATCATCAAAGGGGAAAAATTGTCAAAATTAGGGTTTTGACTGGGAATGACTGATCATTGACTTCTGACCTAGTACATGACCTAGTGGATTAAAGCATGATCTCAAGGACTCAAATACAACATGTTGACCTAATTTCATGTCTCAAGTCATTTCTCAAGATCAATGGATTGATAGTTGAAATTTTATCAACTGATGAAAAGTCAACTGATACACAAAAAGTTAAACTTTGACTTTTTGATCAACATTGAATTTCAAAGATCAAGATTCATCAAGACATTCGAAAATATCAAACTTGATCATCAAGAATAAAGAAAGTCAAGAAAGTCAACAAAAAGTAAATGTTTTTAAGACTTAGAAAATTCTAAGTGTTTTTTTACCTTGATAATTTCACTACTTCATGACCATTTTTCACCAAGATACAAGATGATTCAAGGAAAAATTTCAACATGAAAGTTGTAGATCTTGATGAATTCTAAAACTTTGTCCCTTAGGGTTGATGTCCAAAAAGTGCTTAGATTTGAAGATATAGGCCCATGAAGTCATGACATTTTTGTATAAACACTTAGTGAAAATTTTAGCAAGTTAGGCAGATTTTTTGTCCTAACTTCTTGGCCAATTTTCATCAAGTTCCATGTTGATTTTGCCAACATGGTCAATACGAAGGTTGAAGACAATGTTTCAAGAGTTCCAAAATGTCTAAGAACTTGAAGAGATCGTGCCTGAGCTAGGAGAATCGAAGATAAGAAGTTGAGCATCCATTCTTGAATTACAAGGCATTTTCATGAAGAATGCATCATCCAATCTCAGGCCATTATGCATAAATCTTGCTTTGCATGCTTCTAACTTGCAAATCACTCCATAATTAATTGTTTACACAACTGATTGAGCCTTTATCCAAGCATTTGAGCCATTGTCCAAGTGATTAATCCAATTTTGGCACAAATGTAACATTTCCATTTTAGAAAAGCCAACTTTAATCACAATGTCAACTTCTTGAGCCTTGCACTTGTTCCTTCTGATCACACTCCATTGTAAAGTGAAGAAGCAACCATCTACAACCTGTTAACCACCCTAGGAGCCTTTGTACTATGCATTAGAACAAGATGTTTCAAGCTTTCTTCAAAATCAAGTCACATGACCATAACATGTGATCTCTTGATTCTGATTGTTTCAAGCTTCAAAACCTTTTCTCTATAAATATAGAAGTTATATGCAAGCTAAAGCACAGGTTTACAAGCCTTGAAACACCCTTAGATACTCTGAAGTAAGAATTTGCATTTTAAACCTCCATTGTTGCACATTCTGACTATAAAATCCAAACTCCTAATTCCATCGTGCATTTTCATTTCTAATCAATCACAAAGCTTCCATACTTCATTTATAACTCATCCCCACACATGTTTCATAACTGTAACTCCATCTTCATCATTCTCCAAACTCAAAAACTCAGCTCTGTAACTTGAATACTCCAAGAAGATTCATCCACTCTCAACACAAAGTAAGAGTAGCATTAGCTTCCTAGGAGTCTAGTGAAGTTATCCATATTATCACCACACTTCCAGAGGTGCTCAAACTCCATACACAATTTCCAATTTTGAGGTAAGTTTTATCGACTTTGAACTCTGTCTACAAGCATCATTAATGGTTACTTTGTGAATGAAAAATGTAGACATCATAGCCCTGAAGCTAACCATGCCTTTAGTTTTCATTTATGTTGCATGAGTGATGTGAATTTTGAGTTTGAACTTTCTGAAAAAATTAGGTTTTATTTGGTACCAAACAAAATTCATGTTCATCTTTGATTTATAGCTTTAGTTATTTATATGGTTGGATTCATTGTGAAAAATGGAACAACTTTCATGTTTACAATTTTGAAAATGGTTGAGAAATAAGCAAGATCAAATTTCATAGCAATGGTGTTGTTGCTATGCGCACGCAAGATTGAAGATAAAGCCATTTCAAACATTCAAGACCAAGTTTATTTTAAATTTAGCGCAAGTTGTTTTATAAACGGATGAAACAGCCACCCCAGTGGTAGAGGAAGCGCGCGTAAGGCATTTGTCACTAGCGGCCTGGGTTCGAGCCCTAGTGGTACCCTTTTGTATTTTTTTTTCATATTTTCCTTGCAGATTCAACGCATCAAGTCATGCGCGCCCACCATGAAGCTTCACATTAATATCATTTGATCATCAGAAGGTTAAATCCAGTTCTCCATATGAGCAGGCCCATGGCATACTCACAAAAATCAATCACACTAGATCAACCTAGGCGTTGGATCATTGTTTTGGGCCTGGTTTGTTTTTGATTTCTCACCCCCCTAAATTACTTTTCAGCGCAGGCCCAACATTTTTTACAACCATTTTATTTTCTTTTTTCTCTTATTTCGGAAAAGGGTTCATTTGGGCCCAATGTCTATTTTTTTTTCTTTTTAACCCTCATTCTACACTTTAACACTCATGCTCAACATTTTTATTTCTTTACTTATTTTTATTTTAACCCAAAATACACACACACATATATATATATATATATATATATATATATATATATATATATATATATATATATATATATATATATATATATATATATATATATATATATATATATATATATATATATATATATATATATATATATATATATATATATATATATATATATATATATATATATATATATATATATATATATATATATATATATATATATAGTCTTAAATAATTAAATTAAAAAATATTTTAAACACTTTATTTTATTTTCAATTAAATTTTATTTCTTTCTAAATTAATATTAATATTCAAACTATTTTCGAAACAAATTACTTAGACTTAGGTTTTATTTTAATAAAATTAGACTTTAGGTTTTGTTAACTTCTCTTGTAATTAAAATTAATTAGTCTAATTAGGTTAGCTATAAAACCTTTTTCTCCATCAAAAAATCACACAAAGACAATTTCTTTTTCCTCTTCAGCCTTGCATTTTTGTACATTCTATTATTATTCATATTAAATGGTTTGTAATAGTAATTATGGTTTTATTACTTTCCTCCTCCTATTCAAAAATTGTACCCCCCCCCCCCCCATTCTCAAAGTGTTGTAATAGCCTAGGACATTTAAATTCAGCAATTTATCGCTTTCCTTATTATTGTTAGTAATTAAGGTTTGTATGACAAAACTTAAAATAAAACATTAGACAACCCTAATTCAAGATAATATATTTGAAATCAAAACACTTTGCACACATGCACCTCTAGGGTAACCCATAATTGTTGCCTCGGATTTAAACAGTTATGTCGCTCGAACGCGGGATATTTTAGCAAAGACCCTCGATTAAAAGATCATAGTCCCTCGATGACCCTTAAAATGTTACCTTCGGTAAACAATCTTATCCCCTTAGGATATTTGATAAAACATATTACAAGTTGCCTTCTATGATTATACGACGACCTACACATGTCCCTCACATCCAATAATATGGCTCCTTACCAACCAATGGTAAAGTAGCACTATCTAAAGGAGGAGGAAAAGAACAAAGAATATCTGAGTAGGTAGATTTCTCGTAATTGCTTGCTTACAAACTAAAACCATTTTGACACCTCACACTTTCAAAAACAAACATCTTTTCAAACACTCTCTTTTCAAACACTCTCTTTCCAAACAAGCATTTTCAAAATAAATATTTTGTATACATTCTTAACGATACGAGAATCATTGCAAAATTGCCGCACTAAGGGGTTTTCAAAATATTTCCAAAAAAAAGCATTTTGTATACATTCTCAATGATACGAGAATTATTGCAAAATCACCACTTTAAAAAAATATTCAAAACATATTTTCAACTTACACAAACACAAAGCATTTCAAAGTGATCAAGCGATTAAGAGCCCATAGATAACTATGGATGAAAAGGGTGCTAACACCTTCCCTTTTCATAACCTACCCCCCGAACTCAAGAAAATTCTCAAAAGGTCTTTCCTGTTCTTTTCACCCTTTCCTTTATTAGATAAAAGAAAAGTCGATGGTGACTCTTTCTATCCGTAACATTTGTGATAAAATGCAAAACACCAATTCTGTTCTCCCACTGTATCATAGAATTGGTGACTCTGCTGAGGAAGACTTGTAAACTAAAAGTGGGGTTACCTTAAGAGCTAGACCACCTATATTTGCTTTACTTGTTTTCCTTGTTTGCTTTACATTTATGGGTTATACTTGGGTTTTATACTTGGGTTATACTGGGGTATATTAGGTAAGTAGCAATAGATCGTGGGAACTATGCGGCATAATAACGACATGGATGAAGCGATGGCTACGTTAGTGTGACAAATTTGTTGGTACCTGTTGTACACTAAAATTTTCCCTCCCATTTTTACTCAAGACATGCTCTTAGAAGTCCTCAATTGCTCAAGGTTGACTAAGAATTGATAAGATAAATTCTCCTCCTAAGCAATGAACCTGTAACTAGGGTTTCAATTTTCATCAAGATGGTTGAAATCCAAAGGTCCCAGATGCTTTCCATGGTCCAAATATTACTTCAAGATTATCCATGACAAATTTCATGCCTTTCACTACAAGTTAGCTCATTCAATTGCTCAAGTGTTGGTAAATCAACTGCACTAGGTCAAAAGTCAATTGTGGCCTATATACAGTCAAACATCAAGATTTTTGGTCAACATCAACATTTTGAAGTGATATCCATCATTTGATCAAGGGTTAATCATGATTCCTCAAGAAATGCTCCTAATTCATCAAAAGTTAAGAATTTCTAATAAGGGTTTCTATAAGAAAAGTCAACCAAACTTTGACCAGGCATAACTTTCACATACTTCATCCATTTTCCCCCAAACAAAGCTCATTTTGAAGAGAATCTATTTACCTACAACTTCTCTTCAAAATTCAAGTCCACAAGATGCACCATTTGAAAGATACAAGCTCATATATTACAGGTCATTTTCAAAAAGTCAACAAAAGTCACTTTTTGTCAAGACCTTTTACATCAAGATAAATCCTTCAAATGAAAAATTGATCAAAAGAGGTATTAAAGTAGACATATTGGGATTTCCAAAAAAACAAAAGTTATTATCATGAGATGAAAGTTGAGCAAGTTATGGCTTGTCCAATTTGGGAAAATTTTGGATATTTCAAGAATGGTGCATTGAGCAAATTTGAACTTTTGAGTCAATAGCTTAACTTTTTGAGGTTCAAATATTTTCCTAAGCTTATGGAGGACCTCTAATCTCATTTTTACATGGCCTTGCATTTTCTACCTATTTTATCCATATTTGTGTTGATTTATTTCAAATAAATAGTAAATAAATTGTACAAAATATTATGTAATGGGCCTTGACCTTTGGGTTGATGGTTTGGCTTGCCTTAAGGGCCCAAGAACTCGTGCACAACTGTCCAGGTACATGATAGCATGGAAAGGGCAAGTTTTGGCAAAATTTGGAAGTTCTTTAATTTGTTGGATTTTGGTTGGAAAACATGTTTATGACCATGATTCTCCCTATTCAATCCTGTCTCCTCTATCTACCCTATATATACCTCATGTTAGCAAGCCAAAGGGATGCACATATAGCCTGAAATAAGCCACACGAAATTTGCAAAAAAATCCACCAAAGTTGTCAAAACTGAAACACGATTTGTTGGAACTTTCAACTCAAACTAGCAATCATACGTTACTCCTGAAGTTCCCAGAGACCAGATCCAATCGTTCTCAAAGCTTGCAACGTCCCATATCATCAGATCTTGATCTCACCGTTTGATAAAACTTCCTTGATCTCAAACTCCCAAAATACTTGATTTAAATCCATACCGATCATAAATATGTTAATGCTAATATTTATGTGTGTTTGAACGTATTACATGAGAAACTAGGGCCCAGAATCATGCCAGGCTATGGTTGACCGTCCTTAGGGTTTAAAGCTCGAACGTAATGATGCGTGAAGATTTATCAATTTTAGAGGCCATAATCATGATCAGGGGAATTTTTTAAGGCATGCTGCATTGTTTATTTTTTTTGTTTTGTTTGATTTTTCAGGTGACCCCACCGGAGAAGACGGTGGAAGCCACCCGCTCCGGTGGTTGGACTGGCCTGCCCTGAGTCAAACAGCTGGCGTGACTGCTAGCCCTCGTCCCATTGAATGGATTCAAAAAATGATCTCTCTCTCCATTCCTAATTGGATCATTCAAATGCAGGGGACCCGCCTGGAGAGCACGCTTA
This sequence comes from Vicia faba, assembly GCA_948472305.1. Lineage (NCBI taxonomy): Eukaryota > Viridiplantae > Streptophyta > Magnoliopsida > Fabales > Fabaceae > Vicia > Vicia faba. Next base: position 1,525,663,318 of record OX451736.1, on the reverse strand, counting down.
TGACACTTCGTAAATATGATTAATTTGATATTATATATGTTTCTTTGTGTTTATATTAACGGAAGTATCATCGTCCCAACGGTATGGGCAGCGTGTTTAAAAGCTTTGTTATGTGTAGGGAAGGGGTTCGAACCCTGCCTCTTACATATTTACTTTTCCATTTCTTTTGTGCAGATTTACTACAGTCAAGCTATACATGCACCATGTATCATCAAATCTGCACCTTTCAATGTCAACCCAGCCAGATCCAAGTGCAACCATTGCGCATCTCCATCATGGACATCCAGAAGATCTTCTCACTGGATCTACGCAGCTTCTGGGCTCCCTCTGGATTGTGCCCAGCGAATTCAGCAAATGCACCCCCCAGTTGCTTTTGATAGCCATACCCATATCTTATTTGTTAGTTTCTTTTTTTGTTGTTTTTAGTTATTATTTATTTGTTTTCGAAAATCATCTTTTTTTCTTAATAATAAAAAGATTAAAAAAATAAATAAATAAATTTAGGTTTTTTTTTTCAAAATTATTTTTAATTAATTAATTAATTATTTTAATTTTTTTTTATCAACTTAAAATAAATTAGACTTAGGTTCATGTTAATTTAAATATTTTCTTAAATAAAAAATGCAAAAATATTAGAATTAGGTTAATTTCATTCAATTTTTATTTTCTTAATTAAAATTAAATTTAGAGTTATTTGTTTTCTTAACAAAACAAAAAAAAATCTTGTTTACTTAGAATTTTTTTTAGGTTTTTTAGACGTAATATTTATTTCGCGCGCGTTATTTTTATTCTCGCATTTTATATAAATAATGTAACTGATTATGGGATGTAATAGTCTAGATTTAAAATTCTGCATTTTATTTTCTTGCACTTTTTTATGTAATTGTCCCAAAGCGTTGTAATAGTCTAGGGTTTACATTTTCCCACTTTAAATTTTTGTAAACATTAACTGTTAGTAACTAGGTGTGCATGATAAGACTGAAAATTAAAATGTTAGCAAACTTAATAATGCAAGATAAATAACCGAACTTAACACATATGCACATATACACCTCTAGGGTATCCCCGTTTCGGTTGCCTTCGGAAAAACAGTCACAATTCTCGAAATGTGAGAAGTTTTAGTGACTATCCTCCAGTTTAAAGATCATCAGTCCCTCGATGACCCTCTCGATGTTGCCTCAGTTAAAAATGATCTAGAACTTTAGGGTGATTACTAAAGCCTCTTGCCAAGTTGCCTTGTGACTGTAAAGGTCCTTTTGATTGTCCCTCAATCATCCAACGATGGTGCTACCTAATCACTAATAGTAGGATAGCACTGTCTAAAGGAAAATAGGAAAAGAATGAACCTTTTCGAGTACAAAGTAGATAACTTTTAGAAGTTTGATCAAAACATTTTCGCACTTACACAAATTCTACTTTTCAAAACACTTTCCAAAACATTTGCTTTGTCAACATTCTTGAGGACTGATACAAGAGTTAACACAAAGCAAATCGCCGCACTAAGGAATTTTCAAAACATTTTCAAACACACAATGCACAAAGGTAGTTTAAAATGAGTTAAGCATCTAAGAGCCCATAGATAACTACAGATGGAAAGGGTGCTAACACCTTCCCTTTCCATAATCTACCCCCCTTACTCAGAAATAATCTCGAAAGGTCTTTTTCTGTTCTTTTCACCCTTCCCTTTGTTAGATAAAAGAAAAGCCGGCGGCGACTCTTGCTTACCGCACCATTTGCGAATACAAACGTAAAACCAGTATTAAACAGTCGATTCTGATACCGTATCACAGAACTGGAGAATCTGTTGGGGAGTGCTTATAAAGTGGGGTTACCTTAGAGTTTAGTTCATCTTTAATATGCTTTACATTGTGTGTTTTGTTTGCTTTATCTTTGAGGTTTGCTTGGGTTATTGTTAAAGATCCTACACCCGGATCTGGGGCACCTTATTAGGTAAGTAGCAATAAATCATGGAGGTTGTACAACATAGACCGATACAGACGAAGTGGTGGCTACGTTAGTACTATACTCTGGATTATACTAATGTTCCTTGAGTAAGTCGAGGATAACATTAGACTTCCTCATAGTGTCACTAAGCGTTAACTGACATTTAGAACCTTTAATTGACTCATCCTAGCCATTAATAAGTAGTGAGATAGCCAACTTTGGTTTCAACCAAAGATTGGTTGATACTCGATGCTACACTCATTGAGACTGGACTTTCAGGATTTTTTTGCCGCAATACTTCGGTGTGTGGGCTGAAACAATTCCTGATGGGAAGGTCAATGATATTGAGACTCCTTAGAACCCGGTTACTATTAATAGGACAGGTTGAGCCAACTAAACTTCAAGAGGGTACTTACCTACAAACCCCATACAAGCCTAAACCTAAAGATGCTTGTGTGACTTGTTTGCCTTCATTATCTAACAACTTGAACTCATTGCAGAGCTTTTGGTTGTATTCCTTGCAGGACCTTGTTTGTATGCATTATCCAATAAACTAGTTTTCTTGTAATACATACTTGTCTTCATCACCTTACACTTTTGCTTAATGCATAGCATACACATCATAACATCATCCCATAGCATCTCCTTAACCATTTCAAGGATCTCAAGGGTCTGTGGTGCAGCTCACGATGAACCAGACGTATAGCAAGGGGCAAGGGGATTTATTTTCCTCTAGCCAACATCGTCAAAAGACCAAAGCGACAACTTGAGTCAGGGGCTATGACCCATTTGACATGGTGAGCTTGACTCTCGTAAAAGGACCTTCAACGATACGAAGTTCTTCAATCAAAGCTGCAAATTTCAAACTTCTGACATTTTCTTGTTTACCCTGTGAGATCCTTGAAAACATTTACACATCATGCATGTCATTACATTACAAGTCTTCCAGTACAGGTGTCCCTTGAGTCCATTCAAGAAGAATACGGGGCCATTGTGTGGTGTCATGAAGCATTAACTGACCATAGAACCTTAGTTGAACAACTTGGCCATTAGAAAGTAGTGAGATAGCTGGCTTTGGTGCAAGACTAAAGTTGGTTGATACTCAATACTACACTCATTGATATCAGACTTTTGGAATATTTTGGCTGCGGTTTGGATGCTTGAGCTAAAACAATGCCCAATGAAGAAAGATCAATGATATTGAGACTCCTAGAACTCGATTAATTATTTTAGGACAGGTTGAGCAACCTCAAACTTCAAGAGGTTACTTACCTATAAACCTCATGCAAGCCTAAACCTAAGACCTTGTGTGTTTTATTTGTGTATGATTATTTGTTCATAACATCATGACATCATGCCATAGCATTTTCACTAACCATTTCAAGGACCTACGAATTTATCTTTGTTTTGTTTTATTTTGTAGGATATGGCTTCCACTCGCAGAAATACTATATGAGTCAACTTTGTAAGGGTGCCTCCTCAACTCAAAGAGTTAGCATCAAGGGTTCTTGAAAATTCTCCGTTCACCAAAAGATATGGTCGACTTCTCAATCTGGTTACCTCAAGCTTTGAAGAAGACATGGTGAGGGTGCTCTTTCAGTTCTTTGACCCTGTACATCATTGTTTCACCTTTCCCGGTTATCAATTGGTGCCCATAATGGAAGAATTCTCTCAAATATTAGGATTATCCGTTCTTTATCAAATACCCTTCACCGGTTAAGATGAAACTCCAAGACCTGAAGTTATTGCGAAGGCCTTACATTTGAAGAGTTCCGACGTTGTAGAAAATTGGGAGACAAGAAGTGGGGTCAAAGGATTTTTGGCTAAATTCCTGATGGAGAAGGCTCGACTATTTTAGGATGCTATGGATTTACAAGCTTTTGAGGAGATCTTGGCTCTTCTAATCTATGGGTTGGTACTTTTTCCTAACCCTGACCAACTCATAGATGTGAATGTTGTCAAAATTTTCCTTACTCGTAACCTTATGCCTACATTGCTTTGAGACATTTTGCACTCTCTTAATACTCTCACTATGAGGAAGCAAGGGACTCATATGTGTTGCTTGCCTTTGCTTTCTAGGTGGTTTATTTCGCACCTTCCCCGATCAGTATGAAGAATGAGCAAGGTTTGAGGTGGTCGCAAAGGATGATGTCGCTTTCTCTTGCAGATATCCATTGGTGTTCTCGATCTCAAGAGGACATTACTATCATTGACCATTGTGGGGAGTTCCCTAATGTTCCACTCTTGGGCATTAGGGGAGGTATTACTTATAAGCCTTCTCTAGCTCTACGACAATTTGGCTATGCTCGAAGAGATGGTTCCTACGATGCACTCATTCAACATATTATTTTCGACTTCAAGAATGATGTTCAAGATTATCATCGAAGGTTCGTACATGCTTAGGGCATGGTAAGCAAGGTTGATAGAAAGACTTTGGGGCATAAGAATTCCACCCCTCTTGAGCCTTATCTCAAACGGGTATGAGCTTGTGCTCAAAGTCTCATGATGCTATATCCATCTATCCTACCAATAGTTGTGGAGCATGTTACTGTATGGGATATTCCTTTTACCATTCTCCATCTGATGTGCCTACCGACCTCAAAGAATTGTAGAGATCTTGGATTCAACTCAAGGGGGAATGGGACACCTTTGACGCATGATTCTATGCAAGCAAGAAGAAAGTGTTGGAGCTCACCAAGCAACTTCACGAGGAGAAAAGCTTGAATTCCTACCTCGACACAAAGAGGAAACGCCCGTGGAAGACTTGAGTCTTTTGTTTTAGAAGTTCATTTTAATGTCTCTTTGAGATCTTTTTGCTTTTCTATTGTAAGCCCAAGGGGAAATTGTAACATTTGAACTTATTAATACAATTGTTGTTTCTTTTTCCTTTTTGGCTAGAAAATTTAAATCTCTTGAGGTCCTTAAAAACATTGCATCCACATAGCATGCATCATATCATAAGTAGGTTTTCTGATACAGGTTTCCTCATCTTTTTACTGTTTATTTCAGTATAAGATGGCTCTAAAGAAAACCGTCAAAGATCTGCAAACTCAACACGCACAGTTCCAAGAGACTCTCCTCAACTTATCTTAAGGTCAACAAGAGATGATGGCACTCCTTGCCACCAAAAAGAAGACTAAGAAACAGGTTGTTATCCTCAACATGGGAAGAAGGTTCAAGGGGCCCGCCCGTCTGGCTCAAATAGAAGAGGCTTCTTCTGAGGAAGAAGAAAATCAAGATGAAGATGTTATAAGCACTAGAGATGGGGGTTAAAATAACCAAATTACTGAGGATAAAGACTACTCTGAAGAACAGTACCCACCAGAGGATGATAAGTACAAATAGCTGGAAGACTGACTTAAGGCTGTAGAGATCCATACAATGCCTGATTTTGATTTTAGAGACTTAGGTTTAGTCCCTAGGAATTTTATTCCCCACAAATTCAAGGCCCCCCATCTTCTCCAAGTATGATGGGGTCTCCTTCCCCAAGATGCATCTAAGGTCTTATGTCCACAAGATTCAACCACACACCACTGATAGAAAGTTATGGGTTCATTTCTTCCAAGAGAGTTTATCTGGGACACAATTGGAATGGTTCTATCAACTATAAGGGACTAATATCCACACATGGGAGGATTTATCTACTTCCTTTTACAGACAATACCAATACAATGTTGATCTTGCACAAACTCGCGTGCAATTGCAAAATATGCCTATGGGCTCGAGCGAAGGCTTTAAGGAGTCTGCTCAAAAATGGAGGGACCTGGATGGAAGGGTGTGGTTTACCCCAAAATTTTCCCTCTCATTTCTCAAGATATCTCTCACAATATCTCCATGGATTCAAGACTGCACACAGTTGATCAGCTAAAGACACCTCCTCAGCACTGATGACTGAAAATTAGGGTTTGAGAGTGCACAAGGACAAAAGGACTTTTAATGCTCCATATAACTTTCATGGATCATTTTGGACCCTCAAGATTTCTCATGTCAAGTTTCAAGTCTTGGATCACATTTTTGCTCAGTCAATTGATCAGTGGACCTAAAATCAACTATATTGGGGAAAAAGTCAACTATGGTCAATTTGCAGACAAACTTCATAATTTTTTACCCATATCAACATCATGAACCTATATATGTCATTTGATCAAGTTTGGATCACAATTCCTCAGAAATTTGATCAGATCATCAAAAGGGCAAAATGGTCAAAATTAGGGTTTTGACTAAGAAGATGCAATTTCTGATTTTTGACCTAGCAAATGACTTATTGGTTTGAGACATGATATCAAGGATTCAAATGCATCATTTTTATCTAATGGCATGGCTCAAAACATTCCTCAAGATCAATTGATTGATAGTTGATTTTCAGTCAACTGATCAAAAGTCAATTGTACATTAAAAAGTCAAACTTTGACATTTTGGTTAAAATCAAGTGTCAAAGATTACAATTCATCAAATCATGTCAAAGTATGAAACCTGTTCATCAAGAAATCAAAAAGTCAAGATTTCATTTTGAAAAGTCAAAATTTCTAAACTTAGAAGTTTTTCTAAGTGTTGAAAATTTTATATTTTTTCACAACTTTGAGCCAATTTTTTACCATGATGCAAGGTGATTCAAAGGAAACTTCCAACATGAAAGTTGTAGATCTCAATGAGATCTAAAACATTGTAGAACACAACTTATCCTAAAAATTCATGGATTTCAAGTTATGATTTTGTGAATACATGTTCATGATACTTGGAAACTTAGTGAAATTTTTCCCTAGTTTAGGCAGGATTTTGACCTAACTTCATGGAAATGTTTGACATAGTTCCAAGAGGAATTTTGAAAAATATCCAACATAGAGGTTGTAGAGGATGTTACAAGCTTTCCAAAATGTCCAAGAACTCATTGAGATTATGCTTGATCTAAGATAATTGAAGGCAAGAAGTTAGGGTTTCAAACTTGTTTTTCAAGTCATTTTCATGATGAACATTTGATCCAATCCACACCCATGCTGCATAAATTTTACTTTGAAGGCTTCTAGCCTCTAAATCTATCCATAATCAGATTATTACACAACTATTTGAGCTATGATCCAAGTGCCTGAGTCATTGTCCAAGTGATTATTCCATTAATGGAACAAAGTTCACACTTCCAATTTGGAAAAGAGACTTTAATCAAAAAGTCAATGCATAGAGCTCCTAACTTGTTTCCTCAGAACATAAGCAATGTCAAAGGCAAAAGAAACATGTCTAGAGCCTCCCATAAACTCAGGCCATACTTGTATTATGCCTTGAAACCATGTTTTCCACTTTTCTTCAAAATCAAGTAACATAGCCATAACTCTATATCTCACAATTCTGTCAACCTCAAGTGCTCTAACATTCTTCATATAACTATACAAGTTATTTTCAAGCTAACACGCGATTGGAAACATTCCCAAACTACCTGAAAACTTAGATTGCACAAAAAACTCCATTGTTGTGCAGAACCTGACCAGAAACTCCCATCTCTCAAACAACTCGTGTGTTTCCTCTCCAAATCATCTCAAAAGCTTCCTTACTTCAAATACAAGTCATCCTAATACCTGTTTGCAAACTGTAACACCATTTATACCATCCTCCATAACCAAAAATAGAGGTCTACATCTTGACTTCTCCAGGCCATTTCAGCTACTCTCAGTTCAAGCCAGCTATTGCATTAGCTTCCTAGAGGTTCAAGGAAGCTAACCTCATCATCACAATCACCATCAATTGAAACAAGCTCAAACTCATTTCATGATTTCCAATTTTTGAGGTATTTTTCTGAACTTTCATCTCTTCATTTAGGCATTATTAGGCTTCCATTTTCAAAAATAAAATCTAGACATCATTTCCCTGAAACAATACATGTCCATAGATTTCATTTATGTTGTTTGAGTAGGGAGAAGAAGCCCAAGTTGCCTTTTGATCCAATGAGGGAGCTTGTCTTTCGATCCAATGAGGGAGGCTATCCTTCGATCCAATGAGGAAGGCTGTCTTTCGATCCAATGAGGGAGGTTGTTGAAAGTGCATGATGGACTGCACATTGAGGGTATTGGATCTGGATTAATGAGATATACTGGTGTTGACCACGTGGTGCATGGTGTGCACGTTACACCTGCAAGCATAGGGTCTAAAATACAATTGTTAGAAAAAACAAAATGCCTGACCTGAGTGTCAAACCCAGGTCATTCCCCTTAATTCAAATTCCTTCCTAATTCGAACCCCCTGAGTCTGAATCTGGAGCTATTTTATCCTGAAACACCATGAATCCTGAGATTCGAGAAAACCAATTTCGAATTCCCTAGCAATGGTATTTTGTGTTTTGGGCACCTAAACTCACATGAATAACATTAAAACATTCATAAATAATGACAATAACATGAATATGCAATCAAAAGAGACTTAGATTAAAGGTTAAACGAGTTTGAGATCCAAGACAAGTTACCAACGGAGGGATGATGTGAGTGATGATCCTGCGTGTGTTGGACCTTCCTAATGCTTAGAAATATCTCTTGGAACCTTCAGGGAGTGAGTGGAATGCTTGTTTTGGATTAAGGAGACATGCAAAGATTGTTTCGATTTTGACTACTTTGTTGAAATTTTTAAGAAATTTGGTATGGTTTTCTGGGGAAGCTTCTTGTGTGTATAGGCAATCTTTTTGTGTGTGCTGATAGGAAATGTCCTCTTATTCATAAGGGTGTGGTGGTGAACGAAAATAGCATGAATAAGCCATTAACCATGGCTTTGAAAGCAAAATCGAAAGATTTAAGAAGTTGCCATTTTTGATGATTTTCTACCATTTTGGGCTTTGAGTGAACCTAGACAGTACTCGTTTCAACTTTCCACATCTTGATTCTTTCGAATGCTCTTAAACTTTGTTTTTTTCGATGGCTCTTAGTCCCAATTTTAATGGTCCAAGGCCTCATCATCATGGCTTCTTCGATTGAGTCAATATCTGCCTTAGTTGCTTGATCTGAAAACTATCCAATCAGCCCAATCGAACTCAACTCTTGTTCCTTTAGATCTCCTTTCCTTCTATTCAAACACCTCTTCATCTTGGACCGTCGAAGCTTCGTTTTATTCTTTCTTTCGAACACAGTTGTGTAGGTGGTTCTTCGATTCCAACTCCCACCCTTTGCCTTTGTCTACAAAAATATCTTTCTTGCTCACTAGTTCATCTTCGATTGGTGAATAAAACTTGTATGCACCAATTGAAAGGTAACCTATGAGCATCAGGATTTCACTTCAATCATCCAACACCTGTTCAGGTACATGCCAAAAGCTCTAAGGTGACTTATATTTGGCTGATTCGTCCCTAACTGTCCTTCGATCATGCCATGTTTGAAGATTGCATGTCCTTTGAACCATTAGACTTCCACGTGCTTCTTTGGATAAGATAAAAGCTTTTGAATTCAAAATATTCTTCTATTTGAAGCGCTCATTCAAACAACATGCCAGTCAAAGTGTGTCTTCCTTGTAATGCTTCAAATAGCTTACATTTCAGTTGTTCGAACGCGAACCCTTCGAAGCTCCTTACTAGCTCTTCCAATCGAAGATTTCATAAAAGCCTCCTCAAGCTTTCCTTTGAAATATCCCTCCTTTGATCCTGGTACTTCATTGGGCATCAAATTAGACTGCTTACTGTCGTCGAAGCTGCTTCGACCCAAAAGCTCTTATGCATATTTCCAGCTTTCGACCCACACCTTGTTATGTACACTTTTTTTTCTTCAGTTATGCCATTATGTTGAGGCATATATGGTGCCATGGAAATCATTTGAAGCCCTTGCAAACCAAAATTCTTTGTGAAAAATGAAACCTTAGATGGAAATCCATTGCTTAGGAGGAGAATTTGTCTGGTCAATTCTTGGTCAACCTTGAGCAATTGAGGACCTTAATAAGCATGCCTCGAATAAAATGGGAGGGAATTTTTTTGGGTAAAACAGATGCCCCTGTTCAATCTTCTTAAACTTGAAGATTTAGATTGGCTTGTCTGCCTTTCGTGATCTGAAGGTGGAAGATGATTGAACACTAGAGTGCCCAGAAATTTGCTCTCGCATGGAGTAATTCCGTTGGTTGTTGATATTAGGAATGAGCTTACATATGCCATTTGGAGAAGATGACTGAGAGTTGTAGGAGATGGGCTTAAAGATGACATCCAAAGTAGATGCTGACTTCATAAGAGGTCTCTTTATGGGGATTCTTGTTCCTGTTGTCTGAGGAGGACTCCACTAAAGAATGTTGATTTCTGTTCTTTTGCTTGAGGAAAACTCTATGGGGAATAGAGTCTAGGACCTTTAGTTGTCCATGGATCTGCTGAGGAGTCATCTCTGGACTGGAGAGATGAAAGTTAGTTATTTTCTGGTTGAAATCCAAGCTTCGCAATAACTTACTGGGGGAAAATGAAATTAACTGTTATCTGGAAATATATTAGAAGGAGCTTGTGTAGGGCTGCTTCAGGATGAGTCTGTGTTAAACTTCATCTAGAGATTATGAGAAGGAACCCGTGTAAGATTGATTCAGGATGAGCCCGTGTGAAACTGCATCTGAAAATTATGAGAAGGAATCCGTGTAATATTGCTTCAGGATGAGCCCGTGTAAAGCTGCATCTGGAGATCATGAGAAGGAACCCGTGTAAGATTGCTTCAGGATGGGCCCATGTAAAGCTGCTTCTGGAGATCATGAGAAGGAACCCGTGTAAGATTGCTTCGTCTGGTCGTGTAGATAGTCACCATGCCTTGTTTCAGGAATTTATCCACAATCAATTGTTCATAGATAGTTGCCCTGTCTGGTTTCAGGAATTAATCTGGAACTTGATTTTGTTGGTCGTTGAGATAGTTTCCATGTCTTGTTTCAGGAATTAATCTCTGGCCTAAGAGAAAGATAGTTTCTCGGTCTTGTTTCGGGAGTTAATCTGTAATCTTCTCATGTAGATAGTTGTCTTGTCTTGTTTCAGGTATTAATCTATAATCAGTTGTTCACATATAGTTATCTTGTCTTGTTTCAGGTATTAATATGGAACTTGTTTTTTTTTGTTGGTCGTAGAGATAACTTCCCTAGCTTGTTTCAGGAATTAATCTATGACCTGGTCTTATAGATAGTCGCCCCGTCTTGTTTCAGGAATTGATATACAATCAGTCGTTCACAGACAGTTTCCCTCTCCGGTTTCAGGAATTAATCTGGAACTGTTGCAAATTAATGATGATATTTGTCTGCTTGCGAACTTTCCTGAAAAAGGTAAAGAGTCAGTTGTATGCAGTGTCATGATGCATGAAATGCATTGGGTAATGATGTTCTCAAAATAAATGAGATTGTGATATATGCATTTGTGCTGTATATGCTATGACGCTCGTAAAATGGTGTATGAATGTAATGTATGAACATATCAGTTATTCTATTGCAATGTTATTGAACTAGGGAAAATAAATCCCTGATTGTTTCTGGGGATGAAGAATGTAAGTTCTCAAATTCTGTTGAAGTTGAACTGCTGGGAGACGGATTTCTGTTGTTTATAGAAATTAACTTTGTTGGGGAAGGGAAGCTCCGTAATCCGCTTGCGGATTTTTATGAAGCTCTGTTGGGGAATCCAAGAAGTTTTTAAACCAGGCTAGGGAATACCAGGGAAATAATTGGAGATTCCTGCTCTGCTGGGGATATCAGAAACTTTGACATCATTAGGCTGTAAACTGAAGATATCGTAGTGACTTGGTAGTGAGATGTCTTTGTCTTTGTACCTACTGGAGAAAGTATCTGCAGGGATTTGCAGATGGCCCTTTTTTAGACAATGTCTCGTTTCTTAAAGCCATTAGTAATTGTCTCTCTGTTTTGTATGCGTGTATTTGTAAATGGTAATCACATTCAAGTGCATATGTTCAAAAATAATCACTGGACGTTTTTACAAACAAAATAGAAAAATAAAAAACCAAAAGTTTTGCAGTTTCAAAGAAATAACTTTGTATTAATTTGAAGAAGCTTTTCCTATAATAGACGTCTTTGTACAAGGAGACAAACATCCTAGTAAGAGAATGTCGTCGTAAGAATGAAAACTATAAAAAAATAGTATACAAATAAAAACAGCTATGTGAAATGATCCCATTGGGTTCCCATTCTGCTATTGCCTTTATATCCTTGAGTGTCTCATCTCTTTGCTGCTTGTCAGAAGCTGACTGGATTGACTAGTACCATTTGAACTTGATAGTTGATACTGAAGATTGGCTATAAGGTTATCCAACAGGACATAGTTGTACGCTTAAAATCCCTAACTTTTGCCTGGACCGCGCTTTCGGGATTTCAATCCACCGGGATACCCTTTTTTTCCCAAGCCGCCTTTTCAGGTTTTCGACTTGCTAGGTGTACAGATTTTTTCATATGTATATCCCTAATTTTTTCCTGAACCCTTTTGGTTTGCTGGGATGCCCTTATTTTTGCCTAGGCCAGTCGACCTAACGGGTATTTGCTCATGCGTAGTATCTTTTAACTATGTCCACATTTACAGGGTGCGGAAGGTCGTCACCATCCATAGTGGTTAAGATCATGGCTCCACCAGAAAATATGTTCTTGATCACAAATTCCCCTTCGTATGTAGGGGTCCATTTTCCCCTGGGATCACCTTGTGGCAAGATAATATGCTTGATTACTAGGTCACCAGCCTGATATACCTGACGTCTGACTTTCTTGTTAAAAGCTTTAATCATACGTTTTTGGTACATCTGACCATGACAGATAGCCATAAGCCTTTTTCGTTAATCAGGTTTAATTGGTCAAGTCGATTATGAACCCATTCATCTTCGTTCAACCCTGCATCTTTCATGATTCTCAAGGAAGGGATCTGGACCTCGATGGGTAGGACAACTTCCATACCATATACCAGAGAGAAAGGAGTTGACCCTATTGACGTGCATATTGAGGTACGGTAACCGTGAAGAGCAAATGGTAACATCTCATGCTAGTATTTGTATATCACTGTCATCTTCTGTATGATCTTCTTGATGTTTTTATTAGCCGTCTCTATAATTCCATTCATCTTCGACCGGTAAGGAGAAGAGTTATGGTGCTGAATCTTGAATTATGTACAGAGCTCGGTGATCATTGTATTATTAAGATTGGTACCATTATCTGTAATGATTCTTTTTGGAATACCATACTGTTGTACCCCAAAATTTGCCCTCCCATATTCTTCAAGAAATTGCCAAGCCAAGTCACAAAATTCCCCAAGGGTTGCACAATGCAAAGGTCTCCCATACAGTCAAAACTAGGGTTTGTGTTCTGATCAAGAAATTGAAGGTTTCAAAGGCCCAATCAAGTCTCACATGCCTACAAATATGGTCAAGTATCCTCATATCAAGTTTCAAGGCATTCAGCTCAAAATTGCACAGTCAAAACCCTAAATTGCACTACAGTCAACTGTAGGGGCAAAATGGTCATTTGACAGTCAAAAGTTCAAATTTTTGGTCAACATATCATTTTGAAGCCATAAACATCATTTGATCAATGCTTGATCATGATTCTCAAAATTTGGCTCAGAAAATCATCAAGATGCAAAAGTTTCCTTATTTGGACAGTTGAAAAAGTCAACTGAAATTGACCAGGGCATAACTTTCACATGGATTATCAGAAAAATTCCATCCAAAGCTAATTTTTAATAGAAAGACATTTCCTAAAACTCATCTTCATACTTCAAGTCCAAGAAATGCTCTCACAAAAAGTTATCAATTTCAACATTATAGGTCATTTTCAAAAGTCAACAAAAAGGGACTTTAAGTCAAAGGCCATAAATTGAGATTGGTAAATCAAAATGACATGGGACCAAAGGCATTGGTTAGAGGACTCAAAGACCTTTCCAAAATGTCCAAGAACATGAGAAAATCTTAAAAATTGAGCAAGTTATGCCTTGTGGAAGTTGGGAAATTTTTGGATATTTTGAAAAGTCAACATTGATCCAAATGACCTGAAATTGCTAATGGGCCCATTTTTCTTCCATGATTCATCATTCTAAGCATGTGCACGACCACTTGGCCCAAAGGGAAGTATTTTCTCATTTTTTATTTATTTATTTGAATTATTATTCATATTAATTCATTTAAATCAAATTAAATATGTGAAAAATGTCTAACCTAATTTTTTCAATCTTTTTATAGATGTTTTGAGCTCAATATTTCGTGCATATCCCAATATAGAAAGATTTGGATGGAATTGATCTTAATTGATACAAAGTAGCATGAAAAAGATATGAAAAAGATCTTGGAAAATCAATTTGCAAAACCATTGAATGAAAGAGATTTGATTGAATTTTGTTGACCTAATCTGTTCAATACATAAGCATAGACCTAAACCTAATGCTGGGAGACTAAAAGCTGCGCAGAAGAACTAAGCAAAAACTTGGAAAATTGTTGAAAAAAGTCAAAACTGAAATCAGTGTTAGAGGTGGATTCAAGGCACGAAATTGGTTTCAATAGCTTCCTCAAGTCTCCCTGAACATATTCCAATCATTAACATCCATTCAAACGCCAAGAATTGGTTTTTGAATTAGGGGTTTTCAGACCAAGCAAAATCAGACCACCACAATGCCATGGTTGTAATCAGCAGACCTAGACGAAGAAGAAACACTTGTCGCGATCAATTTATGATCCCTACAGCGCTATTCGCTATTTTCCCTAAAGCCCTCTAAACCCACGCGTGGAAAACCGTTGCGTTATAGTCTTGTTTCGGAAAAAATAAAAAAACATGTGAAGAAGATGATGTGTTGTCCAGACGCTATAGGCTGTTTCAAATTTGCGCGCGCTCCAACCCATTAATACCATGTCTTTATTTATTATATTTGTAGGCTATTATATATTAAATGAAATTGACATAGCTCAGTGGCACAGGTGTTGGTTGGTGATGCTAGTGACCTGGGTTCGAACCCCAGGTCTGTGTAATTCCAATATTATTTTTCATTAATAACTCCCATGCAGCGCTTGTGTTGGAAACCATGATGCACGCTCAAAGATCAATAGCCACGCGTCTAGCTGCTGCAGATCAAAGGCTGAGATTGAAGGTCCGCTGTAAGCTCAGGTCAACCATCCCACACGCTACTCACAAAAGTCAAATGGACTCAGGGTTTTGGGCCAGCATTCTAAGGCCTACACCTCACAATTGGGGCCTGAACCCCCCTGGTTTGTAATTTTCTCTTTTTATTTTCAATTGCTATTTTATTTTCTTTATTATTTTAATTTAATTAATTATGTTTACAAAAATACAAAAAATACATAAAAATTCAGAAGAGATAAAAAATATAATAAATAATATTTATTTTGATATTTTCTTGTAAATAATGCATATAAATAAATTTAGTTTTAAATTAGGTTTGATTTAAATTCTTTTCATAATAAAAATCCAAAAATATAGACTTAGGTTTAATAAATTTTATTCCTTTTAATTTTTTCTTTTTCTTTCTAATAATATTATTTATTTATTTTTATAATTAATTGTACATAAAAAAATTAGGTTTAATTTAGGTTTCAATTTAATATTTTCTTAATAACTAAAAAAAAAATAATTAGAACTAGGTTTAACATTTTATTTTAGTTTTAATTCATTCTTTTTCCTATAAAATCTCAAAAATACTAAAACACCAAAAAAAACATTTTCTTTTAATATTAATTTTAATTCCATATTAATTTTAGTTTTTTTTGCAAAAGGGTCCAACGCCCATATTCTTAATTGTTTAATTTCGTATGTTTATTTTATATTGCTTAAATAATTATGTATCTCCCCCAAAGCCGTGTAACTTAAACTTCTCGCACTTTGCAATTTCTTTAATTTCTTTTCTTTATTTACTTTTCTGTCAAATCGGGTCCGGCTTAATTTTGGCGATGTGGACCCGTGCCTTTGTAATAGTTTAGGAATTTTATCTTTTCTCGCAATATTTTAACTGTTAATCAAAAGCATGCAAGAATGAATGACCATAATAAAATCAAGCGTAGATCACTTTAACATGACAAGACAAATACAAATGAAAACGACACACGAATCACACACACACCCCTAGGGTACGCCTCACTGTTGCCTTGCCTCGAAAGGTGATCGTCGAGTAGAGGATGTCTTAGTAAGTCCTCATGATCCGGGAACCTGGCATGAGGGTAGCTTCTAAGGTGTCTTCCCATTGCTCTGGTGATCACCATGTCCCGAACCTCGAATTGACCCGAACACCTCCAACGGTGGTGCTACCTACCTCTCAATGGTGGGATGGCACTACTTTAAAGGACATCTACACAGACGAATTCCTTAGGGTAGGTAGGTTCTCATAGATACTTGCTCTCTTCAAAAACAAACAAAAATCTTTTCACACCAACATTTTCAAAAGCTTTCAAAACAATTTTTTAAACACTCTGACGCACGAGTCGATCTGAAACTTTCAAAGAAACTTTTAAAACCCACATTGAAAAGCAAACAAACCTTTTGAAAACACAATGAGCAAGTATCTAAGAGCCCATGGATAACCATGGATAGAAAGGGTGCTAACACCTTCCCTTTCTATAACCTACCTCCCGAACCGAGAGCAATCTCTTTAAGGAATTTTTCTGTGCTTTTGTCCTTTCCATTTGGAGAAAATAAAAGACGGTGGCGACTCTTGCTTCCGCGACATTTCGCGAACCAGCATTAAACAGTCAGTTCCAGATCCACCGATCACAGAACTGGCGACTCTGCTGGGGACCCTTAAACTTAAAGTGAGGTGTACCTTAGGGCTAGCTCATAACTGTGTTTTCAATTGTTTTCCTTGTATGCTTTAAATTGCGGGTTGCTTGGGAGTTCTATAGATCCTAACCCAGATCTGGGGGATACCTTTCTTAGAAAGTAGCAACAAGGCTGTGAGGGAACTGTGCGGGGTATACCGACATGGTTGAAACAGTCTGCTACGTTGATGTGGCACTTTGGTGTGTACCGGTAACCCTTGAGTTCAGTCAAGGAGAGTACGGGGCCTTCGCGTGGTGTCATGAAGCATCAACAGACCTTAGGAACCTTAATTGAACTATCTTGGCCTCTTTAGGGTAGTGAGATAACTGACTTTGGTGCAGTCCGAGGTTGGTTGATACTCGATACTACACTCAATTGAGGGTTGCTTTCCTGGAATATTTCGGTCTCCAGTTCAGTGGCTAAATCGAAACGATGAACAATGAAAGCAATCCAGTGATATTGGGACCCTTAGAACCCGGTTACTTCTAATAGGACAGGTTGAGCCCACCAACTTCAAGAGGGTACTACCCAGACCCCATGCTGGCTTAAACCCTAAGGGTTTCTCTTGTGTGACTTGTGTGCCTTTGTACTTGCCTACTTGCATGCTTGTTAGCTGACACATGAACTACTTGCAGGTTTTGTTTATAGTCCTTAACTAGGACTCATGACAAGGTTTACCAAATTTCTTGCAGGTTTTGTTTATAGTCCTTAACTGGGGCTCATAACAGGGTTTACTAGATCTCTTGCAGGTTTTGTTTATAGCCCTTAATTGGGACTCATAACAAAGTATACTGAATTTCTTGCAGGGTCTGTTTATAGTCCTTAATTGGGACTCATAACAGGGTTTACCTACATCACCCCATGCATAGCATGACATCATACCATTGCATACATCCTAACCCATTTCAAGGATCTCAAGGGCTTGTGATGCAGGGCATGGTGAATCAACCATCTAGCCAGGGGCAAAGAGGATTTATTTTCCTCTAGCCAAGGTTGTCAGGGGCTATGACCCACTGGATATGGTGAGCCTTTGACCCTTGACGAAGGACTCTCAACAACATGAAGTTCCTTCAATCAAGCTACCGGTTCCCAATTCTTACAATCTTCTTGTTTACCCCGCGAGGTCCTTGAAAACATTAAATGCATGTCATACATCTCATTGCATTGCAGGTATCCCTTTGACAGGTTGCTTATCCTTCTTCGCTGTTTATTTCAGCCGATCGTCATGAATCCTGAATCATCAGCTGAGCAGTCTATCAAGGCCCTCCAGGCTCAGAACGCCCAGTTCCAAGGGCTGATCATGAATTTGACCCAGGGGCAACAAGATCTGAAAGCTCTGCTCTTGAAGAAAGAAAAGAAGAAGAAGAGGACTGTCTTGTTCAGCCCTAGACGCAGATCTGGGAATACACCGCAGATTGAAACTGAGAGGACAACTCCATCTGTGAGGGAAGGTAGTCATCAGGAGGAAAGGGTTCCTAGTCCAGTGGTCTCCGACAACGAGACAGATTTCAACGACGAACAATACCCTCCTGCCGAAGACAAATACAAACAGTTGGAGGATAGGCTGAATGCTATGGAGATACAACAGGTACCTGGGCTGGATTTTGGAGATCTGGGTTTGTCAGCTGGTGTGATTATTCCTCGGAAATTCAAAGCACCATCCTTTACCAAGTATGACGGGGCGTCTTGTCCCAAGTTACATCTCAGGTCCTATGTTCGGAAGATTCAACCATATACGGTGGACAAGAATTTGTGGATCCACTTCTTTCAGGAGAGTCTTTCAGGGACTCATCTCGAATGGTTCTATCAGCTAGATGGGACCAAGGTTCGTAACTGGGAGGAGTTGGCTACTGCTTTCTACAAGCAGTATCAATATAATGCCGACCTTGCTCCTACGCGTACCCAACTCCAGGGTATGTCGTTAGGATCAAGCGAAGGTTTTAAAGAATATGCGCAGAAAATGGAGGGATCTTGTTGGAAGGGTACAACCACCTCTGACTGATCGGGAACTTGTCGATATGTTCTTGGGGACCCTGTCTGGTCCGTTCTACAACCACCTAATTGGGAATTTGTCTGCTGGATTCACAGATCTTATCTTGACTGGAGAGCGAATAGAAGCCGGTATCCGGTCTGGGAAAATTCAAGAGGCTGCACCTTCTGATAAAAAGCCTCATCATGGAAAGAAAGAATCCAATGTTGTGCACGGTAAAAAGAGCCGTCATGAGGTAGGGGCAATCCAGATCTCCAATCCTGGACCTGCTCAACAAGGACAGGGGCAGCAGCGCAAGGAGAAACGACAGTATACCAAACTCAACATGTCGCTGGATCAAGCACTACAACAAATGTTGAAGGCAGGGCTGATCACCTTAAGGGCTCCCCTTCGGAATCCGAACACTTCGGCTCCTAACTATCATCCCAACGATAGGTGCGCATATCATTCTGATAGCCCGGGGCATACTACGGACAACTGCTGGCCTCTCAAGAACAAAATTCAAGACATGATCGACGCCGGGGAGATTCAGTTTGAAGTGCCTGAGACTCCGAACATAATCACTGCTCCGTTACCCAATCGTTGAAGACCTTTTGTTTATTTGAATTTCTGAGTTGTGTTTTTCTTTGCTTATATAAACAATTAATGTCATAGCAAACTCTTTTATTCTATTAATACATCGCATATGTCTGTTTTGGGAATTAATACAATTGTTTTCATTATATTCAAAATTCTTTTCATATTTTTTCTGATGATCAACTCTTGGTTAATAATTCTGAGCCTCTTGAGGGAGGATGACGAAAACGATACCATAATCTACAGTATGCTTTTGAACAGACCCCGCTGATGAGGTACAGGCATTGTTTCAATCCCTAAACACTGGAGTTATAAGGATGATAATCCCTCGTTAACCCCTCTGAGCCAAAGAAGTAGGAGTTTTTCTTTTCGAAAATCAAAACCCTTAATCATAACCTGGGGCAGGGTAATTCTCTCAGTTGATCCAGATGCATAACGAATGTCACCAAAAAAGTCCTTACGAAACGAAGAAACAATGATGGTTCAGAACAATCATAAAGAAAGGCAGCCATTATCTCAAAAAATAAAAAACCCATTAAGTCAAAACCCATGAAGGAGACTTACAAAACTGGGGCATCCCGCTGACTATAATTCCATAAAAGGAAATAGTTCAGGCAAAAAAAGAAAGGGATAACTAAATCAAAAAGAAAGAGGTCCTATAAAACCTCAACCAAAAAAGAAATGACTGCCTATTCAAAATAAATCATCAATATCCGAACCATCATTGGAACATCAGGACAAAGACTCAAAAAAGGTCTAACGCACGGTCAACTGAGTTTAGGTTTGGAGAACATCACGAAGAGCGGGTGGGTACAAATAAAATTTGAGCCTTTATCCTTTGTTTCTTAAACCGTGAACCAGGCCACGTTATAACCCTTAAAAGTCCTAGCTGAAGCATGGGTTAGTCCGAAAGCATACTGTTACGAAAGGTATCCTGACTCCTTAAGGCTTACGGTAAATACGGAGTTGACATCACGTTTTACAAACATTCACTTGTTTTATGAAAAAGAATGCATTTTTAAAATCTTCAAGACAGACATAAGCTTTGCATTTTTAACATAACTTTGTTCGCATATGACTTTTTGTTTGAGCAGCAGGGAAATTCGCACGAGGAATGCCTAATGAACAGAAGTACTTCCAATCCAGGGGCAGACATGATCATGGTCCATTATCTGGGGCAGTCCAATCAAGATTCGGAGAATCTCGCAAAAGCCAAATAGTCTGGGGCAAATCTCCATCTGGATCGTTTGGGGCATTGGACGATCAAACAAAGATCTTCTGGTAGTATGGTAACACTACACTTCTAACAGGGGTAACTCCTGACTTTCTGAGAACGGATATAGTCGAAAAAATACTACGCATAATCAAAGACCCGCTAGGTTGACACACCTAGGCAAAAATAAGGGCTTCCCGGCGAACCAAAAGGGTTCGGGCAAAATGAAGGGATGAAATGAAAAAAAATCTGTACACCCGGCAAGTCGAAAACCTGAAAAGGCGGCTTGGGCAAAAATGGGTATCCCGGTGGACTGAAAACCCGAAAGGGCGGTCCAGGCAAAAGTTAGGGATTAAAGCGTACGACTATGTCCCGTCTTCTTGTCACCTGCCTACTAGAAGAAGGTTTGTCCATCAACAACTATCAAGCACCTCCACAGGTATCTTCCGCTCCCACATCAGAAACAGGGGCAATAATGGGTGGTCTAAGCAATCTGATTGCTCTGTCCTCTAAGGTGTCAAGGTAGGGTCCGTTGAAGAACATAACCAATACAGTTCAATACTTCCCCAGGAGAGTCTAATCTAGTTCCCCAGGAAAGTTGGGATCATCTCCCCAAGCAGTAAGCTTATCCCCAGTAAGTTACGAAAGCTTACCCCTCTCAAGGCACGAACGCGTCGCCCGGCTTTATTCAAAGAGTTATTTCCTTAACAGGATATAACTGGGTTATCCTCAGCCAAAAGCCACGGAAAGATCGTCGTCGACACAGTCTTCCTATCCCCAGCAAATTATTATCAACAATTCAGCAAAAGTATCTCTCTTCCCACAGAGTATCACTCCCCAGCATGGTCGCTAGAGTTTTTTCTCTCTGCAGAATCTTCCATTTGCCAAGTTTTATTCCGCAACGGAGTCATCTTCTCCTACCGGTATTCTTGCAGTTATCATCCCCAGCGGAGTAAGATCTAATTCTCCAACATCAGCCCAGGAGTGACCTCCCGGCACCCGTCAAGGATTTATTTTCCTAAGATGGAAACATATGTTCATAAACATCACATCTTCATACATTATAGCATGCATATGCATCATACTACACGAATCTCCTTAATTTTGAAGACATACAGTTCATGCATCATGATTTTGCATACAATTATGTTTTGCCTTTTCAGGAAAAAGATCAATACAAAAATGACTACTATCAACTATCGCAATTCTTTCTAGATATAGTTTCAGATATGACCCAGATATGGCGACGTTCTGATGCTGCTTCCAGATTTCCTTCTAGATATAGTTTCAGATATGACCCAGATATGGCGACGTTCTGATGCTGCTTCCAGATTTCCTTCTAGATATAGTTTCAGATATGACCCAGATATGGCGACGTTCTGATGCTGCTTCCAGATTTCCTTCTAGATATAGTTTCAGATATGACCCAGATATGGCGACGTTCTGATGCTGCTTCCAGATTTCCTTCTAGATATAGTTTCAGATATGACCCAGATATGGCGACGTTCTGATGCTGCTTCCAGATTTCCTTCTAGATATAGTTTCAGATATGACCCAGATATGGCGACGTTCTGATGCTGCTTCCAGATTTCCTTCTAGATATAGTTTCAGATATGACCCAGATATGGCGACGTTCTGATGCTGCTTCCAGATTTCCTTCCAGATATAGTTTCAGATGTAAACCAGATATGGTGACGTTCTGATGCTGCTTCCAGATTTCCTTCTAGATATAGTTTCAGATGTAAACCAGATATGGTGACGTTCTGATGCTGCTTCCAGATTTCCTTCTAGATATAGTTTCAGATGTAAACCAGATATGGTGACGTTCTGATGCTGCTTCCAGATTTCCTTCCAGATATAGTTTCAGATGTAAACCAGATATGGTGACATTCTGATGCTGCTTCCAGATTTCCTTCTAGATATAGTTTCAGATGTAAACCAGATATGGTGACGTTCTGATGCTGCTTCCAGATTTCCTTCCAGATATAGTTTCAGATGTAAACCAGATTTGGTGACGTTCTGATGCTGCTTCCAGATTTCCTTCCAGATATAGTTTCAGATGTAAACCAGATTTGGTGACGTTCTGATGCTGCTTCCAGATTTCCTTCCAGATATAGTCCAGATATGAACCAGATATGGCGACGTTCTGACACTTATTCCAGTTGAAGACATTTCAAGACCTTGTCCAGTCCAGCTAAATCGACTCCCAACAGATTTTCCTGATGAAGACTCAGTAGAAGTTTTCAGATGTTTCCCTCTCCGACGGTGAGTGTGAGGTGATAGTCTCCTATGGTTCCCTCTCCGACGGTGAGTGAGGTGGTAATCCCTTTTCAGATGTTTCCCTCTCCGACGGTGAGTGTGAGGTGATAGTCTCCTATGGTTCCCTCTCCAACGGCGAGTGAGGTGGTAAGTCCTTTTCAGATGTTTCCCTCTCCGACGGTGAGTGTGAGGTGATAGTCTCCTATGGTTCCCTCTCCGACGGTGAGTGAGGTGACGATTCCATTTCTTATGATTCCCTCTCCGATGGCGAGTGAGGTGATTCCTTTTCAAGATTATAATGGCCTATGGTTCTCGTCCCGATCCTGCGAAGATGGTATTTCCCACCAAGATTTTCTCAACGAGCGTTGTTGAAGTTAAAATCACCCAAGGTTCTCTTACCATTCAGGCTGAGGTAGTAACCATCCCTGGTTCATTCATCATCATGTGAAGACTCCAGACTCAACTCCGGTAACCAGTCAGGACACATCTATACCAAGCATCTGAAAACCAGCTCCTGCAATGTGTCAGGTACTCATTTTTCTTTTGCAGGTATGCAGGTTCTCGCTAAGGAATCTCCTACGCGATCAACATCCAGATGGCATCTATAAGCCCATCATCCTATCCATCAATCTCCAAATGGCATCTATAAGCCCATTCCCATCACATTGCCACTATGTGAGCGCAAATTTCTGGGCACTCTAGTGTCCAATCATCTTCTACCCTCGGATTACGAAAGGCACGTCAGCCAATCTGCATCCTCAGGTCTAAGAAGATTGAACAGGGGCAACTGTTGTACCCCAAAATTTGCCCTCCCATATTCTTCAAGAAATTGCCAAGCCAAGTCACAAAATTCCCCAAGGGTTGCACAATGCAAAGGTCTCCCATACAGTCAAAACTAGGGTTTGTGTTCTGATCAAGAAATTGAAGGTTTCAAAGGCCCAATCAAGTCTCACATGCCTACAAATATGGTCAAGTATCCTCATATCAAGTTTCAAGGCATTCAGCTCAAAATTGCACAGTCAAAACCCTAAATTGCACTACAGTCAACTGTAGGGGCAAAATGGTCATTTGACAGTCAAAAGTTCAAATTTTTTGTCAACATATCATTTTGAACCCATAAACATCATTTGATCAATGCTTGATCATGATTCTCAAAATTTGGCTCAGAAAATCATCAAGATGCAAAAGTTTCCTTATTTGGACAGTTGAAAAAGTCAACTGAAATTGACCAGGGCATAACTTTCACATGGATTATCAGAAAAATTCCATCCAAAGCTCATTTTGATGAGAAAGACATTTCCTACAACTCATCTTCATACTTCAAGTCCAAGAAATTCTCTCACAAAAATTTATCAATTTCAACATTATAGGTCATTTTCAAAAGTCAACAAAAAGGGACTTTAAGTCAAAGGCCATAACTTGAGATTGGTAAATCAAAATGACATGGGACCAAAGGCATTGGTTAGAGGACTCAAAGACCTTTCCAAAATGTCCAAGAACATGAGAAAAGCTTAAACATTGAGCAAGTTATGCCTTGTGGAAGTTGGGAAATATTTGGATATTTTGAAAAGTCAACATTGATCCAAATGACCTGAAATTGCTAATGGGCCCATTTTTCTTCCATGATTCGTCATTCTAAGCATGTGCACGACCACTTGGCCCAAAGGTAAGTATTTTCTCATTTTTTATTTATTTATTTGAATTATTATTCATATTAATTCATTTAAATCAAATTAAATATGTGAAAAATGTCTAACCTAATTTTTTCAATCTTTTTATACATGTTTTGAGCTCAATATTTCGTGCATATCCCAATATAGAAAGATTTGGATGGAATTGATCTTAATTGATACAAAGTAGCATGAAAAAGATATGAAAAAGATCTTGGAAAATCAATTTGCAAAACCATTGAATGAAAGAGATTTGATTGAATTTTGTTGACCTAATCTGTTCAATACATAAGCATAGACCTAAACCTAATGCTGGGAGACTAAAAGCTGCGCAGAAGAACTAAGCAAAAACTTGGAAAATTGTTGAAAAAAGTCAAAACTGAAATCAGTGTTAGAGGTGGATTCAAGGCACGAAATTGGTTTCAATAGCTTCCTCAAGTCTCCCTGAACATATTCCAATCATTAACATCCATTCAAACGCCAAGAATTGGTTTTTGAATTAGGGGTTTTCAGACCAAGCAAAATCAGACCACCACAATGCCATGGTTGTAATCAGCAGACCTAGACGAAGAAGAAACACTTGTTGCGATCAATTTATGATCCCTACAGCGCTATTCGCTATTTTCCCTAAAGCCCTCTAAACCCACGCGTGGAAAACCGTTGCGTTATAGTCTTGTTTCAGAAAAAATAAAAAAACATGTGAAGAAGATGATGTGTTGTCCAGACGCTATAGGCTGTTTCAAATTTGCGCGCGCTCCAACCCATTAATACCATGTCTTTATTTATTATATTTGTAGGCTATTATATATTAAATGAAATTGACATAGCTCAGTGGCACAGGTGTTGGTTGGTGATGCTAGTGACCTGGGTTCGAACCCCAGGTCTGTGTAATTCCAATATTATTTTTCATTAATAACTCCCATGCAGCGCTTGTGTTGGAAACCATGATCCACGCTCAAAGATCAATAGCCACGCGTCTAGCTGCTGCAGATCAAAGGCTGAGATTGAAGGTCCGCTGTAAGCTCAGGTCAACCATCCCACACGCTACTCACAAAAGTCAAATGGACTCAGGGTTTTGGGCCAGCATTCTAAGGCCTACACCTCACAATTGGGGCCTGAACCCCCCTGGTTTGTAATTTTCTCTTTTTATTTTCAATTGCTATTTTATTTTCTTTATTATTTTAATTTAATTAATTATGTTTACAAAAATACAAAAAATACATAAAAATTCAGAAGAGATAAAAAATATAATAAATAATATTTATTTTGATATTTTCTTGTAAATAATGCATATAAATAAATTTAGTTTTAAATTAGGTTTGATTTAAATTCTTTTCATAATAAAAATCCAAAAATATAGACTTAGGTTTAATAAATTTTATTCCTTTTAATTTTTTCTTTTTCTTTCTAATAATATTATTTATTTATTTTTATAATTAATTGTACATAAAAAAATTAGGTTTAATTTAGGTTTCAATTTAATATTTTCTTAATAACTAAAAAAAATAATTAGAACTAGGTTTAACATTTTATTTTAGTTTTAATTAATTCTTTTTCCTATAAAATCTCAAAAATACTAAAACACCAAAAAAAACATTTTCTTTTAATATTAATTTTAATTCCATATTAATTTTAGTTTTTTTTGCGAAAGGGTCCAACGCCCATATTCTTAATTGTTTAATTTCGTATGTTTATTTTATATTGCTTAAATAATTATGTATCTCCCCCAAAGCCGTGTAACTTAAACTTCTCGCACTTTGCAATTTCTTTAATTTCTTTTCTTTATTTACTTTTCTGTCAAATCGGGTCCGGCTTAATTTTGGCGATGTGGACCCGCGCCTTTGTAATAGTTTAGGAATTTTATCTTTTCTCGCAATATTTTAACTGTTAATCAAAAGCATGCAAGAATGAATGACCATAATAAAATCAAGCGTAGATCACTTTAACATGACAAGACAAATACAAATGAAAACGACACACGAATCACACACACACCCCTAGGGTACGCCTCACTGTTGCCTTGCCTCGAAAGGTGATCGTCGAGTAGAGGATGTCTTAGTAAGTCCTCATGATCCGGGAACCTGGCATGAGGGTAGCTTCTAAGGTGTCTTCCCATTGCTCTGGTGATCACCATGTCCCGAACCTCGAATTGACCCGAACACCTCCAACGGTGGTGCTACCTACCTCTCAATGGTGGGATGGCACTACTTTAAAGGACATCTACACAGACGAATTCCTTAGGGTAGGTAGGTTCTCATAGATACTTGCTCTCTTCAAAAACAAACAAAAATCTTTTCACACCAACATTTTCAAAAGCTTTCAAAACAATTTTTCAAACACTCTGACGCACGAGTCGATCTGAAACTTTCAAAGAAACTTTTAAAACCCACATTGAAAAGCAAACAAACCTTTTGAAAACACAATGAGCAAGTATCTAAGAGCCCATGGATAACCATGGATAGAAAGGGTGCTAACACCTTCCCTTTCTATAACCTACCTCCCGAACCGAGAGCAATCTCTTTAAGGAATTTTTCTGTGCTTTTGTCCTTTCCATTTGGAGAAAATAAAAGACGGTGGCGACTCTTGCTTCCGCGACATTTCGCGAACCAGCGTTAAACAGTCAGTTCCAGATCCACCGATCACACATACCGATAAATAAGGTTATGTCTGATGAATCAGGCCACAATGTTCTTGGTAACAGAAGAAAGAGAGGTTGCCTCGACCCACTTTGTGAGGTAATGAATGGCGACGAGGATGGAGCGGTTCCCATTAGAAGTTGCAGGTCTAATCTCCCCAATCATGTCGATGCCCCACATTGTGAAAGGCCAGGGAGCAGTCAAGACGTTCAAGGGAACCAGAGGCACACGTACTTTATCAGCATAGATCTGGCATTTGTGATAAATTCGTGAATGCTGATAATAGTCGGCTTCCATAGTGGACCAGTAGTATCTTGCCCATAGGATCTTTTTAGCCATTGTTTGTCCACTAGAGTGGGTGCCGTAAGTTCCTTCATGCAAATCTGCCATAATTTTCTCTACTTCACTCTTATCCACACACCGAAGCAAAGTAGAATCGTGGTTGTGCTTATAGAGGATTCCTTTACTGAGGAAAAACTTGACAGAGAACCTTCTTAGGAACTTCTTATCATTGACAGAAGACACCTCAGGATACTCTTAAGCTTCGAGGTACCTTTTCACTTCGTAGAACCAATGTTTGTCCACTGCTCCTTCAGTATCAATCTCATAACAGTATGTTGGTTCATCCATTCTCTCAATAGTGATATGAGGAGCTTCATTATCCCACCTGACCTTGAACATGGATGACATGGTAGCTAGCGTGTCCTCTAATTGACTTTCCTCTCGTGGGAAATGCTCAAAGGTAACTTCATCAAAGTGTGGAATCAATGTCAGCACATGCTTCCGGTAAGGGATGAGATTAGGATGCTTCGTGTCCCATTCTCCTTTGATTTGACTTATTACCATGGTCGAGTCTCCAAATACACTCAAGAATTTAATCCTAAAGTCGATGGCAGCTTTGAGACCCATAATGCATGCTTCACACTCAGCCATGTTGTTAGTACAGTTGAAACATAGCCTGGAAGTGAAAGGATTATGACAGCCTTCAGGAGATATAATCATAGTACCGATGCCATTGCCGAGTGCGTTGGAAGCTCCATCAAAAACCATAGTCCATCGAGATCCTTTTTCAAGTCCTTCATCCAGTCCAGGTTCTTCACAATCAATTACTAACATGATGTTCTCGTCCGAGAACTCAAGATTCATAGATTGGTAGTCGTCCATTGCCTGATGAGCCAAATGAGCAGCTAATACACTTCCCTTGATTGCTTTCTGGGTTGTGTATTGAATATCATATTCTGTCAGGATCATTTTCCATCTTGCTATTCTTCCGGAGAGAGCGGGCTTCTCAAAGATGTATTTGATAGGATCCATTTTAGATATCAACAAATTAGTGTAAGTCAACATATATTGTCATAGTCAACGAGCAGCCCTTGCCAAAGCGCATCAATTTTTCCCGAGTAGTGAGTATATTGTTTCACAGTTGGTAAATTTTTGCAAAGGTATTATATTGCATGCTCTTTTCGGCCAGACTCATCATGCTGCCCCATCATACACCCCATTGAATTCTCTAACACTGTTAAGTACATGATAAGAGGTCTTCCTTCAACTGGCGACATCAAAATTGGAGGCTCTTGAAGACATTCCTTGATTTTGTCAAAGGAGGTCTAGAAATCGTCATTCCACTTCACTGCTTGATCTTTCTTCAGTAATTTGAAGATTGGCTCACAAGTAGCGGTTAGATGGGAAATGAATCTGGCAATGTAGTTTAGACGT
Source organism: Vicia faba (assembly GCA_948472305.1). NCBI lineage: Eukaryota > Viridiplantae > Streptophyta > Magnoliopsida > Fabales > Fabaceae > Vicia > Vicia faba. The sequence goes on along the minus strand of OX451736.1, from coordinate 1,525,634,599 downwards.
CCTAAGAATCCCCTAACCTCCTTCTCAGTGCGGGGAGTTGGAATTTCTTGTATGGCTTTAACCTTTGCAGGGTCTACTTCAATAACTTTTCTGCTGACAATGAAGCCTAAGAGCTTACCATATCTTACTCCAAAGTTGCACTTATTCGGGTTCAGTCTTAGTTTGTACTTTTTCAGTCTTTTAAACAGCTTTTGCAGGTGATCAAGGTGCTCCTCTTCAGTCTAAGACCTGGCTATCATATCATCGACATATACCTCTATCTCGTTATGGATTGTGTCGTGAAACAAAGCTACCATGGCACGTTCATAGGTTACCCCGGTGTCCTTTAACCCAAATGGCATAACTTTGTAGCAGAAAGTGCCCCACTGCGTGACGAAGGTTGTTTTCTCTATATTTTCAAGTGCCATTTTGATCTGATTTTACCCGGAGAAACCATCCATGAAGGAGAATACCTTATGTTGTGCAGTGTTGTTAACCAAAACATCAATATGGGGAAGCAGAAAGTCATCCTTGGGGCTTGCCCTATTTAAGTCTTTGTAATCCACACACATGCGTACTTTACCGTCCTTCTTAGGTACCAGAACAAAATTAGCAACCCATTGTGGATAAGAAGTAACAACTAAGAAACCGACATTTAATTGTTTCATGACTTCAGCCTTGATCTTTTCTGACATCTCACGATGCATGCGATGGACCTTTTGCTTCACAGGAGGACAGTCTTCTTTTGTCGGCAGGAAATGAACCATAATATCAGTGTCAAGCCCCGACATGTCTTTGTATGACCATGCAAAGACCTCAACATAGTCATGTAACATCTGAATTAACCGCTTTTTGACACTATGCTCCAGATCGACACCTATCTTGACTTCCTTCTTATCCTCTTCAGTACCCAAGTTTACTGTCTCAACTGGCTCTTCATGAGGATGCATTTCCCTTTCCTCCTATTGTAATAGTCTGGCAAGTTCTCCTGGTACTTCACAATCTTCCTCGCCTTCGTCCTCGGCTTGGTAGATTGGATTTTCAAAGTTATAATTGGTAATAGAAGAACCGTTATCAATGGGATCCAGAGTAGATGTGGATCTGAAGTTTGATATATGGGTGTGTGTAAGAGAGCAAAGTTATTTTGATAAAGTAAAAGCAGAAAAGAAATACAGAGAGGGTAAAATTTGCATGCAAAACGTCCAATGATTTATTAATGACATATGAAGAGGAAGTAATAACCCTCACAAAATAGACCATTGTGCATAGGGTAAAGCACAAGGATTTAGAGTTTATATTGTTTAAATATTGCATATTCCAAAAACAAAAAGACAATTACTCTTGAATAAAAGTAATGGGAACAAAATCCTAGGCCTCCTAATTGTTGAGTCCATCGTTGATAGTTGGGAAGATCCAATTGTCCATGTCGCAATTACTGTCACTGTCCTCCAAAGCATTGATTCCATGGTTGTTGATGCATAGTGGTGGTCCTCCGGCGCGAGCACGAAGAACAGCTCTTTGGGCTCCTGAAGTAAAACCCAAACCAAACTTGTCAGATTTGTAGGGGATGTCAGGAAGTTTGTCCCAAATGGTACACCCACCTTCTTCGGCTACTGCTTTGGCATCCTTCAGAGAAGCCATCTTCAATGGAGGTCTGGTAATCTTTGGAACATTGATAGCAGTCTTGGTTGCATCAATTGTCTGAGTAACCTCCTCAAAGTTATGGCAGGGGGTCTCAATGAACTCGCAGTCCATCTCAACATGCCTGAAAGAATTCAAGTGGCTCACCATATATTCTTCCTCACCATGGACTATAACAATCTTTCCACTAACTGGGTATTTCAGCATTTGATGCAGAGTAGAAGTAACAGCACCAGCCCCATGCATCCAAGGGCGACCTAATAAACAGGAGTAAGACGGGCGGATGTCCATCACGTAGAAAGTTGAGTCAAAAGTATGAGTACCAAATTTAATAGGGATGCCCACCTCCCCGTGCACCATTACCTTGGAACCATCGAAGGCCCACACCACAATATTACTGGGCTTCAGTGTGAGTCCTTCACAATCTAATCTGTCCAAAGCATTCTTAGGTAAGACATTTAGTGATGAACCTATATCCACCAGAATATGAGCTAGGGTAGTGCCCCTTCACTCAATAGAGACATGTAGGGAATCATTATGCTTTCTTCCTTTGGATGTTAAATCGGCATCTAAGAAACTAAGTCCATTGTCAACTGTCAAACTAGCAAGGAATTTCTCGAATTGGTCGACCGAAGTCTCTTGAGGCACATGAGCAGACTTCAGGAACTTTACCAAAGCCTTAGCATGGGCTTCAGAGCATAACAGTAAGGCCAACATTGAAATTTTTGAAGGTTTTTTCCCCAATTTCTCCACAACATTGTAATCGCTCTTTCATATAATCTTCAAAATATCTTCCATTTCTTTTTTAGAAGCTTTGAGAATGGCTTCTTTATGTGCCTCCATCCGGGAAGGCTCAACCAGTACCTCTTTGCCCCGAGTCTCAGCTGACTCAGTAGTGGGGATAACAACAGGGATGATAGTAGGAGTAGCAACGGGAGTAATAATAGGAGTAGTAGCAGGAGTGGAAACATGAATAACCAAAGGAGTAGCAACAATCTTCGGAGAGATTTCAGGAGATAAAATCCTTCCGCTCCTGGTAATTTTACTGGTCCCAACAATGTTGTCGGTGTCAGGATCAATATCTTCAACAACTTCATTTTTAATAGCCAATAGGTCTTGCTTGACGCCATGGTAGTAAATGTCAACCCCATAATTCCAAGGAACAACTTTATCAAAGGAAAATGTTATTGGCCCAGTAAAAGTGATAATCAAAGGAGCAATCATAGGAACGAATGTAATTCTGCCGGGTCTTTTGGAGGAGACCCTGGGAGGATTGTCAGAAATGGTAATTATTGAAATGTTTTCACACGGAACTTTTGTAGAGGGAACTTTATCAAACATAATTTCTTTGTTGTTAATCAAGCGCTCGACACGTATCTTTAACAACAAGCAACCATTGGGTAGAGACATACACAGGTGGCAACCTTCACCACAACCCGGAAATAAACCGGCTCGCAACAGATTCTTCTTAACAATCGGCAGAGGAGTAGCTAGCTTATCAATAGAAGGAACAAACAGGTTGTCATCAACAACATTGACACCCTGGCCATGCTTGGGCATTGGTGCGGTTATTACGTTGGGGATCTTAGGAGAATCAAACTCAATCTCCTTTGCCTCAATGAGATCTTGAACTTTATTTTTCAAAGCCAAACAATCATTTGTATCATGCCCTAGACTATCAGAGGGGTAGGCACGTCGAGCATTTGGGTTGTAGCGGGGAGATGCAGTATTGGGATTTTTAGGAGCCGCTTTTAAAGTAACCAGATTAGACTTTAAAAGGTGTGGCAGAAACTGAGATAAGGACATGTTAATCTGGGTGAACTGTCTTCTGGGCGCATCCTGTCTGTGCTGATTATTTTGTTGTTGATTTGACACAGGGTTGGAGATCATCACAGCTCCTACCATCAGACGGTGTTCAGTTTTGCTTTAATTTCTATGGCCATAAGAAGCACTGACCTCTTTCTTTCTAGTGAAGGTTTTCTTCATTGTACTTGAAGATGCATCCCTCTAAATCTAACCACTCTTGATACCCGCTTCTACTCGTTCCCACGTCAATATCAACTCATTGAACCTGGATGAAGATCTTCCAATCAAATGGTTGAAAAATGGACCAGACAAAGTACCCAAGAACATATCTTTCAGCTCTCTATCAGACATAGAAGGTTGGACTCTTCCCGTAAGATCTCTCCACTTCTGGGAATAATCTTTGAAGCCCTCACTAGAACCCATAGACATGCTTTGAAGTTGTGTACGAGTTGGAGCAAGGTCAACATTGTATTGGTACTGCTTGTAAAAAGTAGCATCCAGGTCTTCCCAATTGAGAATGTTGGTTCCCTCCAACTGATAGAACCATTTCAACTACGTCCCTGACAAACTTTCCTAGAAGAAATGAACCCATAAATTCCTGTTAGTGGTGTGAGGTTGGATCTTCCTGACATATGGCCTCAAGTGCAGCTTAGGATATGAGACAACGTCATACTTAGCAAATGTGGGGAATTTGAACTTCGGGGGAATGAACATTCTAGAGACCAGCCCTAACTCTTCAAAATCCAGACCAGGTACCCTCTGAATTTCCATAGAATTAAGACAATCCTCTAGCTTCTTGTATTTATCATCAGTGGGAGGATATTGTTCCTCAGAGTAATCAGCTTCTTCTTCATCAGTTCTTGGGTCATTGTTTTCTTCTGTTGGCTTCTCTTCTTGATTGTTCCCCTCATTTGATGGGGTTGAGAAATCTAGAGCTCGCTTGGCTGGTCCTCTAAACCTTTTTCCCATATTCAAGATGCCGCCTGGTTTCTTTGCCTTCTTCTTCTTCTCTTTGGTTATGAGAGCTTTAAGATCTTCTTTCCCATTAGCCAGAGCCAGGAACATTTGTTGGAATTGAGCATTTTGTGCTTGAAGATCCTTAAATGTTTGTTCAAGAGCCATTTCTTTTTGCTGAAATAAACAGTGAAAAGATAAGAAACCTGTCTTGAAATACCTGCTTAATGTAATGATATGCATGATAATGTTTATGCAATGTTTTCAAGAACTTCGGGAAATTTAAATTTGTGAACCAAAATGAAACAAAGATTTTATTAATAAGATTCAAATTACAATTTCCTTTTAGGCTTACAATTGAAAATTAAAAACTCTTAAAATCTAAGAATCAAATCTCCCATGGGCGCTTCCTCTTCGTGCTGAGGTAGACATTAAGGCTTTCTTCCTTGTGAAGTTGCTTTGTGAGATCCAACGCTTTCTTCTCACTGGTGTAGAATTGATCTCTAAAGGCATCCCGTTCTTCCTTCATTTGAATCCAGGACCTTTGCAACTCTTCAAGATCAGTGGGCATGTCAGGATGGAGAACTGTATAAGGAACATCTTCGGTGACATGTTCCACAATCACCGGTAAGATGGTTGTATATGGCATCATAAGGTTTTGGGCGCGAGCTCGTACCCATCGAAGATAAGGCTCCATAGGGATTAAATTCTTGTGCCCCAAAGCCTTACAATCAACCTTGTTCACCATGCCCCAAGCTCATACGAACCTTTGACGATACCCTTGAACATCATCCTCGTAGTTGAACATAATACCCTGGATAAACATATCATGGGGACCATCCCTTCGAGCATAATCAAACTGTCATAGAGTCGGAGAAGTATTATAAGTGATACCTCCCCTAATTCCGAGGAGTAGGACATTAGGGAATTCCCCACAGCAGTCAATGATGGAAATATCTCCCATAGACCGGGAATACCAAAGAATATTCGAGTGAGAAAGTGACATTATCCTTTGCAACCAACCCGAACCTTATTCATTCTTGAATACTGATTGGGGTAGGTGTAAAATAAACCACCTAGACAGAAATGGTATGTGTTGTACCCCAAAATTTTCCCTCTCTTTTCTCAAGGAATTTCTCACAAGGATTATAAAAAATTCAAGCTTATGCAAGTACAATTGGACTTTTCAGAGGAAACTATTAAAAAGGAAAAATCAGATAAAATATAATTGTTGACAAAATTGAAGGAAAAAACAAGTTTCCTTCGATTCACATCCTTCGATTAAACTTCTGGACTCTTTCAATTCAAGCTTGGCTTGAATTCTTCGATTGGGTGTTAGCCTCTGACACGCTGGATTTGATTCACAAAGGAAGAGCTTCCTGCATGAAACCTTTGATTGCATTATTGGCCTCAGATGGTTCACAATGTAATGGTGGCCTGCATACCTACTTCGATTGGACATTTGATGCCTGCATGCCTGTGTTGATTGGACAAATAATTCCTTACATGCTTGCTTTAATTCACAAAGTGATGGCTGGCTGCATGTAGCCTTCGATTGATCAATAGTTTCCTTCTTGCATACTTCAAAGCAAGAGGCTTCAACCAGGCCAGCAGGCACAAGGCAAAGAAACCCCTTGTGGCCTCTTTCAATTCAAAGAGGAAAAGCTTCCTATTTGGCTTCCTTTGATTCAGGAGGCAAAGGAATTTTTTATGGTTTCCTTTAATTGTACCCTTAACCTCCTTCTTGCACCCTTTCGTCTGGCCATGTGACCTCTGGCAGGCAAGCCTTCGATTGGACAAGAGCCACCTTCACACAAAGCTTCGATTGGAGTTTTGTTTCCCTTCGAATCAGCATACTTCGAATCCAATCTGAACCATTCGAAGAAAGCTTGTTTGAAGAAAGTTGAGCAAGCCTCATAGCCTTATCCTCCAAATCTTTACATAATCAGAGGCTTACGCAAGTTTGTGATACATTATGCAAAGATTCGAAGCTTTATCCACTGGATAATACCATTCTTGGATGAAATGGCAAAAACCTACGTACTCTTTTTCATAAAGAGTACTTTAATCACAAAGTTAGCTTCCAATCTGATTTTTGTCTGAACACAAGCAATGTCAAAAGCATAAGTCCAATCTCTTGTACCCACCAGACAGCAGGCCCCCACTTGTACTTGAAAATTGTTCTTTTTCGTTTTCATATTTTATTATTTTGCAAAGCTGACCACTTCAAACACCTTTAACCTTTTCTCTATAAATAGAGAAACAATTGGCAAGCTGAAGGGGATGGACAACACATCAAGAGACTTGGGGTGGTGTGGAAAGAATCTTAAAAAATCATCAAACTCTCAAAACTCTTAAAATCTCAATATTCTCAAACACTAAACACAAACCCTTCGAATCTAGAAGAAACACCACACCTATTCTTCTCCTTCGAATCCAGGAATAACAAGCACCACCCCACTCTTCTGAGCCTTCAAATCCAGCATTAGAAACTTCACCTTCATTTATTTCCTTCGAATCAAGGGACGCTCAGGGCAGCCACTCAAGGTCCAACACACGCATTCCATCTTCACACAAGGTAAGTTTCTCTTAATCTTGAACCTTTCGTTTCTAGCATAACGTATGAATAGTCATTCCTTTCGTTTCAAGCATGTACATGACATTTGTTTACTTTTCATTTCTTCCCTTTTCGTTTGTTTTCTTGTCAAATATATGGTAGAACTAACCAGTATAGGCCCCAAACAGAAGAAGGATTTTTTGTGTGAAACGAAACCTCAAGCTTCACCCCCCCCCCCCCCCCTAATTGCTTCATAGTCCAAACGATGGAGCAAGAAGGGAGAAACGAAAGGTGTTCACACTGATTCCCAGGCCCAATTGAAGAAGGCAGCAAGGAGCTTGAGGTGAAGAGTACACCTCATGTTGATTGCAGGCCCCAATCGAAGGAAGCAGAAAGGGAGGTTGCATCTCATGCTTCATTTCTAAGCCCAAATTGAAAGGCGTGTCCTCATTACTTCCAAGCCAAATCGAACGGAGCCAGAAAAGCATAATCAAAGGGTTCTGCTGCCCAAATCGAAGCACTCATTTTTCCTTTCATTATTTTGTTTTGTATTTAAATTTTCTTGCTATTAAATATGGTTGTAATAGTGTAGGATTTATTTTCTGCATTTTTATTACTTTTGTATAAATGTTAGTAATTAGGATGTATGGCAAGATAAAACCAACAAGTAGACAACCTAAAATTCAAAGAAAAAATGCATGCAATCAAACACACTTTGCACACATGCACCTCTAGGGTAATCTCACTTGTTTCCTCAAAAAATAGTCATGTCCCTCGAATATGGGCGTTTTAGCAAAGACCCTCGATAAAAGATCATAGTCCCTCGATGTTTCCTTCGGTAAATAATCTAGTCCCTAAGCGGCATTGCTAAAACATCCCATAGGTTGCCTTCTATGACTATACAAACGTCCCACGCCTGTCCCTTCACATCCAACAATGAGGCTTCTTACCAAATAAATGGTAAGATAACAACATCTAAAGAAGGAGGAAAAGAACGTTAGACCTTTTGAGTAGGTAGGATGCTCATAGTTGCTTGCTTGCTTACAATAAAAACATTTTACACACCCACACTTTCAAATTGAAACATTTTCGAAAGACAAAGCTCTTTGCACGCATTCTTATAGAGACGAGAATCATTACAAAGACACTTTTCAAAATCACTTTCGAAAACACATTCCACAAACACCTTTTTGAACTATTTTTTCAAAACCAACACTTTGTACGCGTTCTTATAGAAACGAAAATCATTACAAAGACGTTTTCAAAATACTTTCAAACCCACATCACAAGCACTTTTTCAAATAAAGCAAGTGATCTAACGAGCAACCAAGAGCCCGTAGATAACTACAGATGGAAAGGGTGCTAATACCTTCCCTTTTCATAACCTACCCACTGAACTCAAGAAAATAATTTCAAAGGTCTTTCCTGTTCTTTTCACCCTTTCCTTATTGGATAAAAGAAAATTCGGTGGCGACTCTTTCCATCCGTAACAATTGCGAAGAAACGCAAAACACCCAAGTCACTTCTCCCACCGTATTACAGAATTGGAGACTCTGCTGGGAACATTACTTAAAAGTGAGGTTACCTTAGGGCTAGATCACCTTTACTTGATTTCATTGTTTGACTTGCTTGCTTTACATTATGGTTCCTTGTTTGGGCTTGTTTTGATCCTCTACCCGGATCTGGGGCACCTTTTAGGTAAGTAGCATTAGATTGTGGAAACTGTACGGTGTAGACTGATACGGTTGAAGCAATGGCTACGTTAGTGTGACACATTTGTTGGTACCGGTATCCCTTGTGTTGAATCGAGGAGAATATAGGGCCGCTAAGCGGCGTCATGAAGAACTAACTGACCTTAGAACCTTAATTGAACAACTTGGCCATTAGGAAGTAGTGAGATAGCCTATTTTGGTGGAAAGCTGAAAATTGGTTGATACTCTATACTACACTCATTGAGATCAGACTTTTGGGATATCTCGGCCGCAAGAAAAGATTGATTGTGCTGAGACAATGCCTAAAAGAAATGTCAGTGATATTGAGATCCCCTAGAACTGGGTTACTTTCTAGGACAGGTGAGCCAACTAAACTTCAAGAGGGTACTTACTTATAAACTCCATGCAAGCCTATACCTAAGGACTTGTCTGCTTTAGGTGTATATGATTATTTATACATAAACGACTTGCTTGCTTGGCATACTTGTACATAACATCATGACATCATGCTGTGGAATTTTCAATAACCATTTCAAGGATCTCAAGGGCCTATGATGCAGGGTCATGTTGAACCAGACATTTACCAAGGGGCAAGAGGATTTATTCTCCTCTAAATCAAACGCCGTCAAAGACCAAAGCACGGTAACATGAGTCAAGGGATATGACCCACTTGACATATTGAGCTTGATTCTCGTGGAAGGACATCCACCGATACGAAGTTCTCCAATCAAAGTTGTTGATCAAAATTAAACTTCTAACATCTTCTTGTGTTTACCCCGCAAGATCCTTGAAAACATACATCCACATACCATGCATCATATCATGACAGGTTTCTCCCATACAGGTCTCATTATCTTCCTACTGTTTATTTTAGTAAGAGGGATATGGAACAGACGATGAAAGATCGCCAAGCACAAAATGCCTAATTCCAACAAATGTTCCTGACTTTGGCTAAAGGGCAAGAGGACCTGGAGACTCTTCTTCTCAAAGACAAGAAGAAAAAGAAGTCAGGGGGTGTCCTGAATTTGGGAAGGAGGTTCAAAAGACCAACAGAGCGAGCTCTAGGATTCGCAACTCCGTCAACTGAGTGGGACAATCAGAAAAAAGAAGGGAATCATAGTTTGGGGTCTAATGAAGAAGAGGCTCACTACGCTGAAGAGCAGTATCCTCCTACGGACGACAAATACAAACAACTGGATGATCGTCTCAACGCCATGGAGATCCAGAGAGTACTTGGTCTGTACTTTGAAGAAATGGGTTTGGTTTCTAGAGTGGTCATCCCACCAAAGTTTAAAATCCTCACCTTTGCCACGTATGATGGGGTCTCTTGTCCTAAGATGCATTTGAGATATTATGTCCGCAAGATTCAACCATACACAACTGATCAGAAGCTCTGGGTCCATTTCTTCCAAGTGAGCTTAGTTGGGACGCAACTTGAGTGGTTCTATCAATCAGATAGTTCCCACATTCACACTTGGGAATATCTAGATGTTGCTTTCTACAAGCAGTACCAATACAATGCTGATCTTGTACCAACTCGTATGCAATTGTAGAATATGACCATGCGTTCCAACGAGGGCTTCAAAGAATACGCTCAAAAGTGGAGAGACCTGGATGGCAGGGTGCAGCCACCCTTAACTGACAGGGAGCTGATTGACATCTTTATGGGAACTTTGACAGGACCTTTCTTCAATCACCTAATCGGAAGCTCCTCGGCCGGGTTCACCGAGCTAATACTGACAGGCGAAATAGTAGAGGCTGGCATTAAGAGTGGTAAAATCCAAAGGGGTGTATCTTCAAGTGCAGGGAAACAACCTTTCAATGGGAAGAAAGAGTCTGATACTGCGTACGGTCAAAAAGGTCGTAATCAGAGTAACCACGACCAACACGTGGGGGAAATCCTGATCTCTAATCCTGCATCGGTGCAACAACGTCAACAAGGGAATCAGCATAAGGAGGTCCCGCCTAAAAGAAAATTCACCAAGATCATTATGCCACTGGCCCAAGCATCACAAAACATGTTGAAGGTTGAGTTGATAACGTTAAAGGCTCCTCTCTGGAATCCCAATACCTCTGCTCCTACTTACCATCCCAATGAAAGGTGTGCATACCATTATGATAGTCCTGAACATGACACGAATAGTTATTGGGCTCTGAAGAATAAGATTCAAGACATGATTGATGTCAAGGAGATTGAGTTCGACCCTCCAGAGGCTCCCAACGTGATCTTTGCTCCTATTCCAAATCATTGAGAGCGTCCTTTTCATTTTGAATTTTTCAATTGTAATTTCTTTTGTTATCCAAACACTTATCTATTAATGTTAAAATTTGTTTCATTAATGCATCGCATATGTTTGTCTTGAATTCATCCATTCGTTTTCATTATATTTAAACTATGCTTTTTACTGCCTTTATGTATATTCAACTCTTGTTTCAAAAAGTTGCAAGCCTTTAGAGGGAGGATGACGAAAACAATGCCATAATCTCATACATTATGCTTTTGAACAGACCTTATTGACGATGTACATGCGTTCTTTCAATTCCTAAACGCTAGAGTTATAAGGAAGATAATCCCTAGTCAACCCCTTTGAGCCTAAGAACTAGAAGTTTTCTTTTTCACACAAATTGAAACCTTTAATAAAACCCTGGGGCATGGTAGTCTCTTAGTTAATTCAAATATGCATTCAGTCGTAAACTTTCACTTCGTATACAACGAATGATATCAAAAACATTCCTCTGGAATCAAAAGACGGCGATGGTTCCCTATCCAATAGGAAGTCATTATCTCCCAAGAGAAAAGCCCACTAAGTCAAAACCTACAAAGGAGACTTAATAAAAAACGGTGACATCCTGCTGACTATAATCTCAAAACAAGAGCAGTCAGGCAAAAAAAATCAGGGATAATGAATCAAAAAGAGGTCACTACAAATCCTCGACAACATGAAAAGTGTTGAAAAAATGAATGCCTTCTCAAATAAACTTCCATATATCTGAACCATCATTCCAGATTCATTAGGAGTTCAAACGCACAATTGACTGACTTAGGACTGGAGAACATCACGAAGAACGGTCGGGTACAAATACACTTTGAGCCATATCCTTTTTTTCTTAAATCGTGAATAAGACCCTGATACAACCTTTCAAAATCCAAATTGAAGCATGGTTTAGTTCGAAAGCATATTGTTACCAAAGGTATCCTGACTCTTATAAGGCTTTACTCTAAATCCTGAGTTGAATTCACATTCTTACAAAATTATTTTATTTGCTAAAATTCATTTTCAAAACTTCAAGACAAGCATAAACTTTGTATTATTTGAAATAGTTGTTTACATATGGCTAATTGTTTGACAGCAGGGAAATTCACATGACGAAATTCTAGTGAACAAAAACTCTCTCAGTGAACAAAACCACTTAAAATGGGAAGACACTTCCAATGACAGATCTCCTATAAGCAAGGGGGCATGACATGTCACTGTCCAACACATCTGGGGCAGTCAAGGCAAGATTCCAAGAAACCTCTTAGGAAATGCTGAATAACTAGGGGTAGATCTACATCTGAGTCACTTGGGGTATTGAACACGAATCCTAACAAAGGGTCACATACGACCAAGAAAACACTTTCCGACAGTGCTACAATAATTACTACTTGGGGCAGTAACAAATCTCCCACAAAGTCCCTTTCATAGGGTGATCCCCGGTCAAGTATCCATAGAGTCATCTCTATAAGGTTATCCCCACAGAATAATCTTCACAGACAAGGGTCCAAAACCCTCAAGGCTAAATTCATGGATAAAATTGGATCCATGCAATCCCTAGCCAGAGTTTCAAATCTCCAGAAAACCTCTCTCCCCAACTGAGTTGATCTCAAGAATCCTCGAGGAGTTCTGCCAAAAGAAAACACTTCTCCAACAGATTGGCGACATGGTTTATTTCCTCAACAAATGGCAAGATTCCCCAGCTTGAATTTGCCTCTCAGACTATCACAAATCAAGGGACCACAACTCCTCTTCCATTAGACTGCTCTACAATTCCCAGTGAGTTGTTGCAAAACCTGGGAGACAAGAAGATAACAGTTAATTTCTTTGTCCCTAACAGGTTGTTAACTCTCTTTCTCTTCCATCAAGAGATAGCTCCCCAGTAGAGCAACGGACAACTGAAACTCCTGAAATCTTTTCCCCAAGCGGAAATCAACACTCTCCATAGAGTTTTCTTCTCAAGCAGAATCAACACTCTCCAACAAAGTTCTCTTCTTAATCAAAGCCAACATCCCCCAACGAATTTCTCCTCAAACAACAAAACGGGAATCCCCAGTGGAAACATTCTAAGCAAGGTTTGAAGATGGACATACTCTTCATCCTCAACAGTAGTCCTGGAATCAACTTCTCAAAGCTCCCCAACACCTGTCAGGGATTTATTTTCCAAGGCAAAATTGCATTTCAACAAATACTTCACATTCATGCATCATATTACATACATGATAAATGCATACAACATAATCTCATTTATTTTGAGAACATCAACAAGCCATGCATACATCTGCATGCAACTAACCTCTTCCTTGCAGGGAGAAGTCAATCAACAAAAATACTTTTTGGAAAATACCACAACCATTTTTCAAAAGGTCAGAGATTAATACCTGAAACCAGACAGGACGACTATCTCAATGACTAGAAAAAAACAACTTCCAGATTAATACCTGTAACAAGCCAGGGAAACTATCTGTGGACGACTGATTGTAGATTAATACTTGTAACAAGCCAGGAAAACTATCTACATGAAGAGATTGAAGATTAATACATGTAACAATCCAGGAAAAATATCTTTATTTCTCAGGTTGGAGATTAATACTTGAAACCAGACAAGACAATTATCTACTAGACCAGTTGAAGCAATCCTACACGGGCTCCTTCTCATACACTCTTCTAGAAACAGTTCAGATGCGATCCATATACGGCTGATATTCTGATACTTACTCCAGATTCTCTTCTAGAAACAGTTCAGATATGATCCAGATATGGATGTCATTCTGATACTTATTCTAGTTTCTTTCAAATACATTCCAGATACGATCCATATACGGATGTCATTCTGACACTCATTTAGCACACCTTTCAAATAAAAATCAGATACGATCCAGATACGGATGTCATTCTGACACTCATTCAGCATATTTCTCAAATACAGTCCAGATACGATCCAGATACGAATGTTATTCTGACACTCATTCAACACATTTCTCAAATACAGTCCAGATACGATCCAGATACAGATATCATTTTGATGCTCATTCAATACATCTTTCAAATACGAGTCAGATACGATCCATTTATGGATATTATTCTGACACTCCTCCCACTACATCTATTATTTCAGTATAAATCAACCAGAGATTTATTCTGATACTTCTTCAAATTTTTGTCACCAATCACTTTTGGATAACATCTGTAAGCCCATCACCGACAACTCTCCAAATGGAATCTTTAAGCTCATTCCCTACACAATCAACAACCACATCATCGAGTGCAAATTTCAGGGCACTCTACTATTCAATCATCTTCCACCTTCAAGTCACGAATTGCAGACTCACCAATTTAACTCTTCAGGTTTAAGAAGATTGAACAGAGGCAGCTGTTGTACCCCAAAATTTGCCCTCTCTTTTCTCAAGGCATTTCTCACAAGGATTCTCAAAAATTTAAGCTTACGCAAGTACAATTAGACTTTTCAGAGGAAACTTTTAAAAAGGGAAAAGCGGATAAAATATAATTGTTTTGACAAAATTGAAGGAAAAAACAAGTTTCCTTCGATTCACATCATTCGATTGGACTTTTGGCCTCTTTCGATGCACGCTTGGATTGCATCCTCCGATTGGGTGTTCGCCTCTGACACGCTGGCTTTGATTTATAAAGCAGGAGCTTCCTGCATGCAACCTTCGATTACATCATTGGCCTCACATGGTTCACAATGTAATGGTGGCCTGCATACCTGCTTCGATTGGACATTTGATGTCTGCATGCCTGTGTTGATTGGAAAAATAATTCCCTTCATGATTGCTTTAATTCACTAAGTGATGGCTGGCTGCTTGTAGCCTTCGATTGAATAATAGTTTCCTTCTTGCATACTTCAAAGCAAGAGGCTCCCACTAGGCCAGCAGGCATAAGACAAAGAAACCCCTTGTGGCCTCTTTCGATTCAAAGAGGAAAAACCTCATGTTTGGCTTCCTTCGATTCAGGAGGCAAGGCCTTTTTTCTGGTCTCCTTCAATTGTACCCTTTACCTCCTGCATGCAACTTTTCGTCTGGCCATGTGACCTCTGGCAGGCAAGCCTTGGATTGGACAAGATCCATCTTCACACAAAGCTTCGATTGGAGTTTTGTTTCCCTTCGAATCAACATACTTCAAATCCAATCTGCCTTTTCTCTATAAATAGAGAAACAATTGGCAAGCTGAAGGGGCTGGACAACACATCCAGAGACTTGGGGTGGTGTGGAAAGAATCTTCAAAAATCATCAAACTCTCAAAACTCTTAAACTCTCAAGATTCTCAAACACTAAACACAAACCCTTCGAATCCAGAAGAAACACCACACCTGTTCTTCTCCTTCGAATCCAGGAATAACAAGCACCACCCCCCACTCTTCTGGGCTTTCGAATCCAGAACTAGAAATGTCACATTCATTTCTTTCCTTCGAATCCAGGGACACTCATGGCAGCCACTCAAGGTCCAACATACGCGCTCTAGCTTCAAACAAGGTAAGTTTCTCTTAATCTTGAACCTTTTGTTTCTAGCATAACATGTGAATAGCCATTCCTTTCGTTTTAAGCATGTGCATGACATTTGTTTAATTTTTGTTTCTGACCTTTTCATTTGTTTTCTTGTCAAATATATGGTAGAACTAACCAGTATAGGCCCCAAACGAAAGAAGGAGTTTTTGTGTGAAACGAAGCCTCAGGCTTCACCCCCCCCCCCCCCCCTTACTGCTTCACAGTCCAAACGAAGGAGCAAGAAGGGAGAAACGAAAGGTGTTCACACTGATTCCCAGGCCCAATCGAAGAAGGTAACAAGGAGCTTGAGGTGAAGATTACTCCTCACGTTTATTCCAGGCCCTAATCAAAGGAAGCAGAAACACAGGTTGCATCTCATGCTTCATTGCTAAGCCTAAATCAAAAGGCGTGTCCTCACTACTTCCAGGCCAAATCGAAGGGAGTAAGAAAAGCAGAATCGAAGGGTTCTGCTTCCTAAATAGAAGCACCCATTTTTCCTTTCTTTATTTTGTTTTGTCTTTACATTCTCTTCCTATTCAATATGGTTGTAATAGTGTAGGATTTTATGCATTTCTATTGCTTTTGTACAAATGTTAGTAATTAGGATGTATGGCAAGATAAAACCAACAAGTAGACAACCTAAAATTCAAAGACAAAATGCATGCAATCAAACACACTTTGCACCTCTAGGGTAATCTCACTTGTTTCCTCAAAAAATAGTCATGTCCCTCGAATATGGGCGTTTTAGCAAAGACCATCAATAAAAGATCGTAGTCTCTCGATGACCCTCGATGTTGCCTTCGGTAAATGATCTAGTCCCTAAACGATATTGCTAAAACGTCCCATAGGTTGCCTTCTATGACTATACAAACGTCCCACGCCCGTCCCTTAATATCCAATGATGGGGCTTTTTACCAAATCAATGGTAAGATATAAACATCTAAAGAAGGAGGAAAAGAACGTTAGACCTTTTGAGTAGGTAGGGTGCTCATAGTTACTCGCTTGCTCACAACAAAAATATTTTACACACCCACACTTTCAAATTGAAACATTTTAAAAAGACAAAGCTCTTTGTACGCATTCTTATAGAGACGCGAATTATTACAAAGACACTTTTCAAAATCACTTTCAAAAACCCATTCCACAAACACCTTTTTGAACTATTTTTTAAAAACCAACACTTTGTACGTGTTCTTATAGAAATGAGAATCATTACAAAGACGTTTTCAAAATACTTTCAAACCCATATCACAAGAAAATTTTCAAACAAAGCATGTGATCTAGCGAGCAACTAAGAGCCCGTAGATAACTACGGATGGAAAGGGTGCTAATACCTTCTCTTTTCATAACCTACCCCCCCCCCCCCCCCCCCCCGAACTCAAGAAAATAATCTCAAATGTATTTCCTTTTCTTTTCACCATTTCTTTATTGGAAAAAATAAAATTCGGTGGCAACTCTTGCTATCCGCAACAATTGCGAAGAAACGCAAAAAACTCAAGTCAGTTCTCCCACCGTATTACAGTATACAACACATAAGAACCCCTCTTCTCTTCATGGTATGCGTGTGAAGGGAATGCAAGATACCTTCGAGCAAAGTAGGCACAGGGTTACGGGAGAGAAAAACCTTGACACCATTCACATCTATGAGTAAGTTCGGGTTAGGGAACAATACTAACCCATAGATTAGAAGATCTAGGACTTCTTAAAAAGCGTGGAAATCCAAATCATCCCAAAACAATTGAGCCTTTTCTAGTAGGAACTTGACTAAGAAACCCTTGAATCCGCTTCTTGTTTCCCAGTTGGATATAATATCAGACCGTTTCATATGCAAGGATTCTGCAATGACCTCTGGTTTTTGAGCCTCCTCTAAATCAGTGAAAGGCATCTGATCCAGAATGGGTACACCCAACAATTGAGAGAAATCTTCCATGGTGGGTACCAACTGATAATTGGGAAATGTGAAGCAATGGTGTTTGGGGTCAAAGAACTGAAAGAGTACCCCTATCATCTTCTCATCAAAGCTTGAGGTAACCAGGTTGAGGAGTCGACCATACTTCTTGGTGAATGAAGAAGTCTCAGGAACCCTTGATACTAGTTCTTTGAGTTGGAGAGTGTGATACGGTGGGAGAACTGACTTGAGGGTTTTGCTTTTGTGTTTGCAAATGTTGCGGTTAGAAAGAGTCGCTACTGACTTTTCTTTTATCCAAAAGGAGAGGTGAAAAAGCACATGAAAGACCTTTGAGATTGTTTCTTGAGTTTGAGGGGTAGATTATGAAAAGGGAAGGTATTAGCACCCTTTTCATCCATGGTTTTCCATGGGCTCTTAGTTACTTGCTTAGATCACTTGCTTTTGTTGCTTGAAATTGTGCTTTGTGTGGTTTTGAAAGTATTTTGTAAAAGAGGCCATTCGATTAGGCAATCTTTGTAATGATTCTCGTTCGTAAGAATGTATATAAAGATGTTTGTCTTTTTGAAAATGTTTTCAATATTTGCAAGATGTTTTTGAAATGTGTGTGTTTGTTTTGAAAATAACAAGGATAGTTGTTTTGAAATGGAGCAAGTAACTAGAAGCAATCTACCTACTCAAATGTCTTTCTTATGTATTTTCTATTCCTTTGACATTGTTGTCTTACCATTGATTTGGTAAGAAACCCTATCTTTGGATGTAAACGGGACAGGCGTGGGTCATCGTTTAACCGTGATTAGCAATGTTTGCAAAGTATCTTGGCATTTTGAGGGACCAAGATCATTTTATAAGGCAACTTTTTTAATAGCGTCATCGAGGGACTATGATCTTTATATTTGTTTGTTTTGCCAAGATACTTCGCATGTGTAGTATGACCATTTTTGTTTTAGGCAACCAAGTGTAGAAACCCTAAGGATGCTTGTGTGCAAGTGTATCATTTTCATGCTTTGGTTTTATCTTGTATTTAGGGTTTTCTATTTTGCTTTATTTCGATCTTATCATACAAACCCTAATTACTAATCATGGCATGTAAAGCGGTAAATTGCGTAATGTAAATATTACTAAGCTATTACAACAATTTTATGGGAGGGGAGAATACAAATTTGAATGGGGATTTGCAAGAATATAAACCTAAATAAATTATTACAACCAAATCGAATTTGTACGAATTAGAATAAATAAAATACAATATTTAAAGATGCAATATAACATACATGTAAAAAAAGATTTTTGTTTTGTTTTTATGTAAAAGAAATTTTAATCTAAACCTAAAAATATAAGGAAAAGAAATTAATTTTTAAAAGGGAGGCTTAACCCTAATTTCTATTTTAAAAGAAAATGAAGTTCATATGTATTATTTTTTTATGTATTTTTTATATTAAAATAATAAATAATATTGTATATAAAAATATAAATTTTTATATATGCAAAAATGAATATTTATAAGTATGGGATAAATAAATTAAGCTAAATATATTTTACAAGTTTATTAAGAAAATATATGATATCTATTAAAAAATAAAATATATTTTTATGTGAAAAAATAAACTAAAATAAAATAAAGATACAATATTATGAAATTTATATTTTTTAGGATTTTTATGCATCAAAGAAAATATTTAATATATTAAAAATGAAAATAAAACAAATAAAATAAAAATATAAAAAAAAGTTGGCAAAGGGGGGTGCTGTAGAAAACTGGCAGCAATGTGTTAGTAAAAAATACTAAGCCCAAAAGACTAAGCCCAAACCTGCAAAAAATCACAAAAACTGAAAAAATGGCAAAATTTGGAAAACAAAAGTAGCGCACAGGTTCGAACCCAGGATATGGGTCTCACCAGCGTGCTACTTTGCCACTGGGGTGGCTATACATCCATTGTCTTAAGTGAAACGAGAATATTATAACATGAAACAAGTCCTTGCCGTGTACTTCATCTTCTTCCTCAAGCTTGGCCAGATGTCCTGTAACTCTCTCATTCTTCCATAAAAATGAAAACTCATAACATGAAAGTTGTAGTATTTGATCTCACGATTCTAACCATATAAGTTATGTAAGCTATCAATCAAAGATCAGAGAGAATTTTAAAAGCCCCAAATTTAAACCTAAATTTTTCAGAAACATCAAGTTCTAAATTCTCTCAACTCAAGTCAAATAAATGCAAGATAAAGATATGTACAGTTTCGTTGCAATGAGTACTACATTATTTATTCACAAATCATGGCCAATGGTTGCCTGTACAAGGAGATAGAAGTTGAGATTTTACCTCCTTCAGTTGGAATCGTGGATGGAACTGGAGTGAGTTTGATGGAGGCCTGATGCTTGCTTGAGCTTCCTTGAACTTCCCTGAATGTATTCCCACCTTTGCCTTGCTCTGAAAGTGCCTGAAACTCCTTGGCCAAGTCAACCTGCAAGCTTTGAAAACAAAAATGGCAGGTGATGGAGAAGAGGTTACAGTACAGGGATGAAGGTCTGGATTAGTTGGATATCAAGTAGGTAAGGTGTTTTGATGATCAAGAATGGAAACACACGAGCCAAATGAGAGATTGGTGTGCTTATGCCAAAACTGCAAGTTTTGACAGTTTTCTGGTGTTTTTGAGCTTGGGGGTGTTTCAGGCCTTTTACAATCGTGTCTTGTGTTGTGTTATGTTTGTATATTAGTATAGAATCATTTTCATGTCAACCCTCCAACAGATGTGCTAGTTCCCACCTTTTTGCAACCTTTATTGCTTTTGAAGTAAAGTGAAAGGACAAGGTTTCCATGCTTGTACTTGATTTCTTAGGGTTGGTATTAACTTGTACAAATTTCTTTAGACCTGTAAGACTTGTATGTGCAATGGAGACAGGTTCAATGCTCAAGAATTGGAAAGTGGCAAAAGTTGAGCTTTTTCAAAATGGCAATGGTCACTTTATGCCATTTATGGAATTGCAACTTGGGTAATGGCTATAGGGCATGGATCAAAGCTTTGTAAAATGAGTAAGCATTAAATTAAGGAGTTAGGAACAAGTTTGGGACCTGTAAAGCATGGATTGGGCAGCATAGGTACTGATTGGAACTTTGTTCTTCATGAAATGGCTTGGACAAAAATAGAGAAAATGCCAACTTCATCTCTTTGATTCTCCCTACTCAAAAATGATCTTGAGGAGTTCTTTGATATTTTCGAAAGCTTGAAATGTGCTATATAACTCATCTTTGAAATGCATTTTGAGATACCGCTTGGAACCATGTGAAAAATTTCCATGAAGTTGGGTCCAAAATCTGCCTAAATTAGGGCAAAATTTCACTAAGTTATTTAGTTCATGACCATGTATTCACAAATTTATATCTTGAGATCCAAGCATCTTTAGGGAAAAGTGTGTGAAGAAAAGTTGTAGATTCCATGGAGGTCTACAACTTTCATTTTGGGAACTTTCTTTGAATCATTATGTTGCATGGTGAAAAAATAGCCTAAAGTTGAGAAAAAATAAGAAATTTTCTATACTTAGAAAATTTCCAAGTTAAGAAAATTTTCATATTTAAACCCTAATCTCTAAATTTGGATTTCTTGATGAACAAGCTTCACATTTTGACATTTTTTGATGAATTATGACCCTTGGTACTTGATTTTGACCAAAAAGTGAAAGTTTGACTTTTCAGTGTACAATTGACTTTTGATCAGTTGACTGCAAATTTCATATATCAATCCAATGAAATTGCAATGTTTTGAGCCATGTAATAAGGTCAAGATGATGCAATTGAATCCTTGAAATCATGCCTTAACTCAATTGGTCATTTTCTAGGTTAAAAATCAGAAATTGCCCTTCCTTAGTCAAAACCCTAATTTTTGACCATTTTGCCCTTTTGGTGATTTGAGCAAATTTCTTGAGGAATTGTGATCCAAACTTGACCAAATGATACATATAAGTTTAAAATGTTGATGTGGATCAAAAATTATGAAGTTTGTCAGTAAATTGGTCATGGTTGACTTTTTCCCCAATACAGCTGATTTTTAGGTCAACTGTCCAATTGACTGATCAACAATGTGGTTCAAGGCTTGAAATTTGTCATGAGTGATCTTAGGGATCCATAATGATGTTTGAAAGTCACATGAAGCATTGATAGTCCAAAAATATTTGTGAAACCTCAAACCCTAATTTTGGGTCATCAGTGCATGATGAGATGTCTTGAGCTGACCAAACCCTAATCTAGTCTTGATCAAAGAAATCTTGTGAGAAAAGTCTTGATAAATGAGAGGGCAAATTTTGGGGTACAACAGTTGCCCCTGTTCAATCTTCTTAAACCTGAGGAGTTAGATTGGCGAGCTTTGCCATTCGTGACTTGAAGGTGAAAGATGATTGGACACTAGAGTGCCCATAAATTTGCACTCGACAATGTGTAGTTGAGGGAATGGGCTTAAAGATGCCATTTGGAGAAGTGATAGAATCTTGTTGGAGATGGGCTTGTAGATGCCATCCAAGAATGTTTGTTGGATTTTAAATTGTAAGCTGAAAGAATGAGTATCAGAATGGCGTTTGCATCTAGAGCATATCTGAACTGTATCTGGATAGGTATCAGAATGGCTTCCGTGTCTGGAGCATATCTGAACTGTATCATGAAGGTCGAATCTGAATGAGTAATAGAATGGAATCCGTGTCTGGAGCGTATCTGTATTGTATCTGAACTTGAATATATGGATGAGTATCAGAATGGCATCCGTGTCTGGAGCGTATTCGTACTGTATCTGAACTTGAAATCTGAATGAGTAACAGAATGGCGTCCGTATCTGAAGCGTATTCATACTATATCATGATTGCATATTGTTAATGGTAGTTGTTAATCTTATCCTGCAAAGGGTAAAATGTTAGCTGAAACACAAAGTTATGTTGTATGAAATGTATGATGCAATGTATTTGTTTTATCAATGTTTATGATATATGGATGTAATGTATGCGCATGTAAGCTGATTTGCTATATTGCTGTTAGATTGGGGAAAATAAATCCCTGACTGCTGCTGAGGATATGTTGAATTTCCAACGTCTCAAGACTGAAGTACTGATGAAATCTTTGCTGAGAGGAGTAAATTCTGTTGTGAGGACAATGTCATGTACTTCTTGCCAGACCTGTTTGGGGAATCCAGAGAATTTTGACGACTTCTACTGGGGATTAATAAATTGAAGTTTTAGTTCCGTTGGGGATCTAAATGACATATTGTTGGGATTGCTTATGGAATAACCTAGAGACATTTTCCGGCTCTTCCAAACTATCAGTAATTGTCTTTCTCATTTTGTTTATTTGTAAACAGTAATTATGTTCAAATGCATATGTTCATTAATGAATCATTGGATGTTTTTGCAAATAAAACACAAGTGTAAAGAAAAGGACAAATCGTTTTCTGTACTTTCAAAGAGATATCTTTGTATTGACTTTGAATAAGTATTTTGTACAAAGGAGACAATCATTCTAGTAAGGGAATGTTGCCATAAAAAGCAAGAAAACTTTATACAAAGAAAGATAGCTATGTGTGATAATCCCATGGGGTTTCCATTCTGCTATAGCCTTCATATCTCCGAATATCTTGTCTATTTGTTGCTTCGTCCGAAGATGATTGAATTGATCAGAAACTCTGAGTTTTGTCCATGGAAGTTAGGTGTCGTCTGCAAAGTGATCCGACGGGACATAGTCATACGCTTTAATTCCCTAACTTTTGCCTGGACCGCCCTTTCGGGTTTTCAGTCCACCGGGAAACCCTTTTTTGCCCAAGTCGCCCTTTCAGGTTTTCAACTTGCTGGGTGTACAAATTTTTTTATTTTATCCCTAATTTTTTCCCGAAACCTTTTTTTGGTTCGCCGGGATGCCCTTTTTTTTTCCTAGGTGTGTCAACCTAGCGGGTCTCTTATGCGTAGTATCTTTTGACTATGTCCGCGTTTGCAGGGTGTAGTAGGTCGTCACCGTCCATGGTGGTTAAGATCATTGCCCCACCGGAGAAGATGTTCTTGATTACAAATGGTCCTTCATAGGTAGGAGTCCATTTGCCCCTGAGATCACTTTGTGGCAAGATAATGCGCTTGATCACTAGATCTCCAACTTGATATACCTGGCGTCTGACTTTCTTGTTGAAAGCCTTGATCATCCGTTTTTGATACATCTGACCATGGCAAACAACAGTAAGTCTCTTTTCATCAATTAAGTTTAGTTGATCAAGTCGAGTCTGGATCCAATCGTCCTTATTCAAACCTGCATCCTTCATAATTCTCAAAGAGGGGATCTGAACCTCAATAGGAAAGACAGCCTCCATGCCACAAACCAAAGAATAGGGTGTTTCCCCAGTTGATGTGCGAGTCGTGGTACGGTACCCGTGGAGAGCAGATGGAAGCATCTCATGCCATTATAGGTGACTGTCATTTTTTGTGTGTTCTTTTTAATGTTTTTATTTGCAGCTTCGAAGGAACCATTCATCTTTGGCCGATAGGGGGATGAATTGTGATGCTGAATCTTGAACTGCTCGCACAAGGCAGTGATCATAGTATTGTTAAGATTTGTACCATTATCAGTGATGATCCTTTCTGGGATACCGTACCGGAAAATGAGATTCTGCTTGATGAAGCGGGAAACAACATTCTTAGTAATGGATGCGAAGGAAGCTGCTTCGACCCATTTTGTAAAATAGTCAATGGCCACTAGAATGAAGAGGTGTCCATTTGAGGCAATAGGCTTTATCTCCCCAATCATATCGATTCACCACATAGAAAAGGGCCAAGGGGCCGTCAAGACATTCAGAGGAACCGGGGGTACGTGCACCTTCTCCGTATAAATTTTACACTTATGACAGGTTCGAGAGTGTTGATAGATGTCTTCTTCCATGGTAGACCAATAATAGCCTTCCCGTAGGATTTTCTTCTCCATCGTATGCCCACTGGAGTCAGTGCCAAAGGTACCTTCATGTAATTCATCCATGATCTTTTCAGCCTCAATCTTATCCACACACCAGAGCAGAATGGAGTCATGATTGCGTTTGTATAGGATGCCATTACTCAGGAAGAACTTAGTAGAGAATCTCCTTAAGAACTTTGTATCATTGATTGAAGCTCCTTTTGGATATTCCTGAACCTCGAGATACCTCTTGACTTCATGAAACTAAGGTTGGTCCACTACCTCTTCGGTATTAATCTCGTGACAGTGAGATGGTTCATTCATTCGTTCAATGGTGATCCGGGGAGCCTCGTTATCCAAATTAAGTTTAAACATAGATGACATTGTGTCTAGACCATCTGCTAGCTGATTTTCTTCTCGCGGGAAATGCTCGAAGGTAATCTGTTCAAAATGTGGTAGCAATGTCAAAACATGTTCTTTGTAAGGGATAAGGTTTGGATGCTTAGTGTCCCATTCTCCTTTGATCTGACTGACGACCAGAGCTGAATCTCCAAACACATCTAAGGATTTGATTCCCAAGTCTATGGCGGCCTTGAGACCAAAGATGCATGCTTCGTATTCCGCCATGTTGTTCGTACAGTTGAAGCAAAGTATGGCAGTAAAGGGAGTGTGACACCCTTCCGGAGATATGAGTACAACGCCCATACCATTAACAAGTTCATTGGATGCCCCATCAAAGAACAGGGTCCATCGGGATCCTTGTTCAGGTCCGTCATATGGTCTGATTTCTTCACAGTTGTCTAATGTCATGATGTCTTCATCCGGGAATTCAAATTTCATGGACTGATAATCTTCTACAGCTTGATGAGCAAGATGATCAGCTATCACACTGCCCTTTATAGCTTTCTGGGTAGTGTATTGTATGTCATATTCTGTTAGGATCATTTTTCATCTAGCTATCCTCCCAGATAGAGTAGGCTTTTCGAAGATGTACTTTATCGGATCCATCTTAGATATCAACAAAGTAGTATAAGTCAACATATACTGTCTTAACTGGCGAGCAGCCCATGCCAGAGCGCAACAAGTTTTCTCGAGCAGTGAATATCTGGTTTCACAGTCGGTAAACTTTTTGCTCAGGTAGTAAATATCATGCTCTTTTCAGCCAGACTAGTCATGCTGCCCCAATACACACTTCATTGAGTTTTCTAAAACAGTCAGATACATGATCAGTGGTCTTCCCTCGACTGGTGGCATTAAAACAGGAGGCTCTTGTAAGTACTCTTTGATCTTGTCAAAAGCAATCTGGCATTCATCATTCCATTTGACTACTTGATCTTTCTTCAATAGTTTGAAGATTGGTTCACAAGTAGCTGCTAGGTGAGAAATGAATCTGGCAATATAGTTCAGGCGTCCCAAGAATCCTCTTACTTCCTTCTCAGTACGAGGAGCAGGAATTTCTTGTATTGCTTTAACCTTGGAAGGATCAACCTCGATGCCTTTGTTGTTGACAACAAAACCTAAGAGTTTACCAGACCGGACTCAGAATGTGCATTTGTTTGGATTCAACCTTAGTTTGTACTCCTTCAATCTCACAAACAACATTTGTAAGTGATCAAGGGTGTTCTTCTTCAGTTTGTGATCGGGCTATCATGTCATCTACATAGACTTCTATCTCATGATGTATCATATCATGAAATAAAGCTACCATGGCACGTTGATAGGTTGCCCCAGCATTCTTCAGTCCGAATGGAATCACTTTGTAGCAGAACATGCCCCACTGTGTGACAAATATAGTTTTCTCCATGTCCTCGGGTACCATTTTGATTTGATTATAACCTGAGAGTCTGCCCATGAAGGAAAACACTTTGTGCTGGGCCGTATTGTCAACCCGGATATCGATGTGGGGAAGTGGAAAATCATCTTTAGGGTTGGCCCTGTTTAAATCTCTATAATCCACGCACATTCGTACTTTGCCGTCCTTTTTAGGCACGGGAACAATGTTTGCAATCCATTGAGGATAGGAAGTGACAGCCAAAAATCCAGCATTGAATTGTTTCATGACTTCCACTTTGATCTTCTCTGACATGTCAGGTCTCATGCGGCAGACTTTTTGTTTCACTGGTGGACAGTCTTCTCTTGTGGGAAGACGATGTACCACGATGTCTGTATCAAGTCCTGGCATGTCTTCGTATGACCAGGCAAAGATCTCAACATAATCATGCAATAGCTGAATTAGACGCTCCTTGACACTCGACTCTAGATTGCCACCCACCTTGATTTCCTTTTTATCTTCCTCGGTACCCAAGTTGATTGTATCCAACGGTTCCTCATGAGGCTGGATAGCTCTTTCCTCTTGTTGTAGTAGTCTGGCCAATTCCCCTGGTACTTCACAATCTTCCTCACCTTCATCTTCGGCTTGGTAGATTAGATCCTCAGAGTCACTAAAGGCCATAGCAGTATCGTTACCCGTGGGATCCGGAATGGAGGGGTACCTGCATTTGTGAGTGTGGGTGTGTGTAAGGGTATAGCCATCTTTAAACAATAAAATGTAAAAGAAAGACAATGAGCACAAAAGGTTTGTATGTGAAAAAACGTCCATGATTCATTGAATTTCATGTGAAGATGAAATAAAAACCCTTACAAATGGACCATTGTGCCTCGGGTAAGACATAGGGTTTTTGATGTGCAAATTGTTTGTGAATATTACAAGTCCAACAGAAATGTAAAATATAAATTACTGAGAGATGAAATTTATTGGGACAAAGTATCTGGCTTCCCAATTGTAAAGTCCTCCGTTGACAGTAGGAAATATCCAATCCTCCAAGCTGGCATCTTCTTCACCATCTTCCACTGCGTTGACATCTCGGTTGCTAATCTTCAGAGGTGGCCCTCCAGCACAGGCATGGCGCACAGCCTTCAGAGCATTTGAAGTAAACCCTAAGCCAAACTTGCCGGATTTATACGGAATGTCTGGAAGCTGTCCCCAGATGGTGCATTAACCCTCTTCTACTACTGCCTTGGCATCCTTTAGAGATGACATCCAAAGTGGAGGTCTTGTAATCTTGGGGATCTGGGATACCGTCTTGGTTACTGCTACCTCTTGAGAGACTTCTTCGAAATGTTAAAAAGGAGTTTCAATGAACTCGCCATCCAACTCCACATACCGGAAAGAATTTAGATGGCTAATCATGTACTCTTCCTCTCCGTGGACAGTGATAATCTTTCCATGGACCGGGTATTTCAGCATCTGGTGTAGTGTAGAGGTGATGGCACCAGCATTATGGATCCAGGGTCGTCCTAGCAGACAGGAGTAAGAGGGGCGGATGTCCATTACATAGAAGGTTGAGTTGAAAGTATGAGTTCCCACCTTTATGGGGATGTCCACCTCCCCGTGGACCATCCTCTTTGAGCCATTAAATGCTCTCACAACTATGTTACTGGGTTTCAATGTCAGTCCTTTGCAATCCAACCTATCGAGAGCTTTCTTCAGTAAAACGTTCAAAGATGAGCCAGTGTCCACCAAGAAATGGGCCAGAGTTGTTCCTCTATATTCCACAGAGACATGTAATGCCTCGTTGTGCTTTCTCCCTCTTGGTGTCAAATCAGCATCAGAGAAGCCTAGGCCGTTATCAGCTGTCAAATTGGCCACACAATCTTGGACTTGGTCAGCGGACGTCTCTTGTGGCACATGCGTTGTCTTCAGAAACTTCACCAGAGCTTTCGCATGTGCCTCATAACACAGAAGCAATGCTAGCATGGAGATCTTGGATGGATTTTGCCCCAACTGTTCAACCACATCATAGTCACTCTTCTTTATTATTCTCAGGATCTCCTCCATTTCCTTCTTGGAGGTTTTGGGGATATTCAGCGGTTGAGCCTTCGTCCAGACAGGCTCTTCTTGAATACTTTTTCCTCAAATTTCAGCAGTAGAAGTGTTGATAGGGATAACAGCAGGGGTTGTGTCGTCTTTGCCAGTAGGAGCACTTGCAGATATGATTATTGGTACAAAGGTAACATTTGGAACAGCCACGGGTCCAAAAACTTCCTTTGGAGGGGCAATTTCTGGAGAGAAGACTCTACTGCTACGGATAATCTTACTGGTTCCGGCAATATTGCTAATGTCGGAATCTTCTTCTTCGGAGCTCACTTCTTCGGCGGTCAGCCCATCTTGTTTAATACCATGGTAGTAGATGACTCCACCGTAATTCCACGATACTGTTTTGTCTGATTCATACGGGACCGGCCCAAGCATTATGATTATAAGAGGAGTAGTCTTTGGAACCGATGTAATCCTAACGGGTCTTTTGGGGGCCCTGGAAGGATTGGCGGAGATGGTTATGATTGAAACTTCTTCAACGGGAACAGGTGAAACAGGAGCATTTTCAAACAGAATCTCTTGGTTGTCTATCAAGTGTTGAATGCCTGTCTTCAACAGAGGGCAAACAGTTGGTGAGGATAAGCAAAGATGGCAGTCTTTATTACAACCTGGGAATATACCAGCTTTCAACAAGTTTATCTTAATGATTGGGAGCGGAGTCAAGAGTTCGTCCACTGTGGCAACAAATAAATCTTCCTCGATAGCATTGGCGTTGTGACCATGCCTAGGCATAGGAGCGGAAATAACGTTTGGTTTCTCGGGCGCATCAAACTCAATTTCTTTTACATCTATAAGGTCTTGAATTTTGTTTTTCAAGGCCCAACAATTGTTAGTGTCGTGACCTGGACTTTCATAATGATATGCGCATCTGGAATTTGGGTGATAATGAGGGGACGCCGTGTTGGAATTCTTTGGAGCTTCTTTTAAAGTTGCCAGATTACATTTCAGAAGATGTGGTAAAACCTGGGCGAGAGTCATATTAATTCTGGTGAATTGCCGGACTGGCCTTTCCACCCTTGGTTGGTTACTTCTTCGTTGATCAGATGTAGACTTTGGGATCATAATGGACCTTACCATTGGTCGGCGCTCAGCTCTCCCTTGGTTTCTTTGTGGGTAAACAGCAAATACCTCCTTCTTCCCGGTGAAAGGCTTTCTCACAACTGTAGAGGCAGATGAATCCTTCTGAATCTTTCCACTTTTTATGCCAGCTTCCACCCTCTCTCTGGTTAGTATTAACTCAGTAAATCCAGTAGATGAGCTCCCAATCAAATGGTTGAAGAAAGGGTCCGATAGAGTGACTAAGAACATATCCACCAACTCCATCTCAGACAGAGGGGGTTGCACTCTCCCATCTAGATCTCTCTATTTCCGCGCGTAATACTTGAAACCCTCATTTGAAGCCATAGCCATACACTGAAGTTGAGTACGGGTAGGCGCCAAATCTTCATTATACTGGTATTGTTTATAGAAAGTTGCGGCAAGGTATTCCCAGTTGTGGACGTCGGTCCTTTCCAATTCGTAAAACCAATCGAGTTGTATTCTGGATAAACTATCTTGGAAGAAATGGACCCACAAGTCTTTATTGGTAGAGTGCGGCTGAATCTTTCTCACGTATGATCGGAGGTGCATTTTAGGACATGACACCCCATCATATTGTGCAAACAATGGCACTTTGAACTTTGGTGGGATCACAATTCCCGACACTAGCCCCAATTCTTCAAAGTTTAGACCTGGTACCCTTTGTATTTCCATAGCGCTCAAACGCTCTTCAAGATGTCTGTACTTATCATCAGCCGGAGGGTACTATTCCTCAGAGTAGTCTTCCTCTTCTTCCTCCTCTTCAGATTCTGACGGAACTGTTGTTTCTTATCCTTTCCCTTCTCCTTCATCAGATGTTGCTGCAAAATTCAAGGTTCTTCTAGTTTGCCCTTGAAAGCTTCTCCCCATGATTACAACACCAATTGGTTTCTTCTTTTTCTTCTTTTTCTCTTTTGCCAATAGAGTCTTCAGCTCTTCTTGCCATTTGGTCGGGATTGTGAGTAACTTTTGAAACTGCATGTTTTGAGCTTGAAGATCTTTGACTGTATGTTCGAGATCCATCTTACTGAAATAAACAGTAGAGAGACGAGGAAACTCGTTGCAAAAGACCTGTTTATGTTATGATGAATGATATGTGCATATGTAATGTTTTCAAGGATTTAAAAATTCAAATTTGTTTTAAACAAAAAGAAACACATGTTATATTAATAAGATAGAGTTTGAGTACATCAATGCCCCTTGGGCAAAATAATATAAAGCTCTAAGATAAAGAGCAGTGTGCATCCTATTTGGTGCTATGTAGGCATTTAGAGTCTGCTCCTCATGAAGTAGCCTAGTGAATTCCAAAACCTTATTCTCGCTTGCGTAGAATTGGGCTTCGAAAGTATCTCGCTCTCCTTTGAGTTGTATCCAATCCCTTTGTAGGTCTTCAAGAGACGTGGGCATGTCAGGATGTAGGATAGTATATGGAACTTCTCCTTCCTTAACAGGCTCAATAATCACCGGGAGAATGGAAGGATAAGGCATCATAAGACTTTGAGCGCGGGTTCGTACCCACTTGAGGTAAAGCTCAAGAGGGATGGAATTATTGTGTCCCAAAGTCTTTCTATCCACCTTATTTAGCATCCTCCAAGCTCGGATGAACCTCTGGCGGAGACCTTGATCGTCGTTATCGTAGTCGAATACCAAGCCTTGAATCAGCATCTCATGTGGGCCATCCCTTCGGGCATAACCAAATTGTCTTAGAGCTAAACATGGGTTATATGTGATGCCTCCCCTCATGCCAAGTAGAGGGACATTAGGGAATTCCCCACAACGGTCAACAATGATAACATTCTCCTTGGATCGAGAGCACCAATGAATATCTGAATGTTTGAGCGTCATTAACCTTTGTGACCACCTTAATCCTTGCTCATTCTTTAAGACTGATTGGGAAAGATGAGAAATAAACCATCTTTCCAGGAGGGGAGTGCAACACATAAGGACACCTCTTTTCCTCATTGTACGAGTGTGAAAAGAGTGCAGGATATCCCCTAGTAATGTAGGCATTGGATTACGTGACATGAAGATTTTGACGGCACTTACATCTATGAGTTGGTCAGGATTGGGGAACAAGACCATCCCATAGATAAGAAGAGCCATAATCTCCTCAAAATCTTGCAAGTCTAGGGAATTCCAACAGCTTTGGGCCTTCTCAAACAGAAATTTTGCTAAGAATCCTTTGACACCACTTCTAGTTTCCCAATGAGTTGTGACATTAGATGAGTGTAAGTGCAGAGCTTGAGCAATCTCTTTTGGATTTGGATCTCTTTCCGTACCGTTGAAAGGTAGTTGATTGAGAATAGGAATCCTCAAGAGTTGAGAGAATTCCTCCAAAGTGGGCACAAGTTGATAGTCAGGAAATGTGAAGCAATGATGCAAAGGATCAAAGAACTGGAAGAGCACTTTCATCATATCCTCCTCTATGTTGGAGGTGACCAAGTTGAGTAGACGACCATGCCTCTCGGTGAATGGAGAGTTCTCAGGGACCTTGAAGCTAGCTCCTTGAGTTGTGGAGGAATTCTTACAAGGTTGATTTGGATAGTTTTCCTGCGGAGTGAATCCATATCCTAGAAAACAAGAACAAAGATGAATCTCCAAAATCCTTGAAATGGTTAGTGAATGCATATGATGTTTATGATGTCCATGATGTTATGCACAAGTATGCATATACAAGCAAATAAAACAAGTTCTTAGTTTAGGCTTGCATGGGGTTTTATAGGTAAGTACCCTCTCGAAGTTTAGTTGGCTCAACCTGTCCTAATTATAGTAACCGGGTTCTAAGGAGCTCAATATCACTGGACTATTTCCTTGGTCATTGTTTCAGCTCAAGCCTCTTTAATGGCGACCGAAATATCCCAAGAAGTCAACCCTCAATGAGTGTAGTATCGAGTATCTACCAACTTCGGGCTGCACCAAAGCCGGTCATCTCACTATATTCTAAAGGCCAAGTTGGTCAAGTAAAGGGTTCTAGAAGTTCATTAGTGCTTCACGACATCACTCAGTGGCCCCATATTCTCTTTGATTAACTCAAAGGCTACCGGTACCCACAAATATGTCACACTAACATAGCTATTGCTTAGACCTTGTCGGTATACCCTGCACAGTTTCCATAATGTATTATTATTTACCTATAATGTTTCCCAAATCCGGGTGTAGGATTCAAACCAAATAAAGAACCACAATGTAAAGCAAACAAGTCAAACAATGTAAGCAAGTAAATGTGATCTAGCCCTAAGGTAACCCCACTTTTTATTAAATTCCCCAGCAGAGTCTCCAGTTCTGTGATACGGTGGGAGAACTTACTTGAGTTTTTTGCGTTTGTGTTCGCAAATGTTGCGGTTGGCAAGAGTCGCCACCGACTTTTCTTTTATCCAAAAGAAAAGGTGAAAAAGCACAGGAAAGACCTTTGAGATTGTTTCTTGAGTTCGGGGGGTAGATTATAAAAATGGAAGGTATTAGCACCCTTTTCATCCATGGTTTTCCATGGGCTCTTAGTTACTTGCTTAGATCACTTGCTTTTGTTGCTTAAAATTGTGCTTTGTATGGTTTTGAAAGTATTTTGTAAAAGAGGCCATTTGCTTAGGCAATCTTTATAATGATTCTCGTTCGTAAGAATGTATACAAAATTGTTTGTCTTTTTGAAAATGTTTTCAATATTTGCAAGATGTTTTTGAAATGTGTGTGTTTGTTTTAAAAATAACAAGGATAGTTGTTTTGAAATGGAGCAAGTAACTAGAAGCAATCTACCTACTCAAATGTCTTTCTTATGTATTTTCTATTCCTTTGACATTGTTGTCTTACCACTGATTTGGTAAGCAACCCTATCTTTGAATGTAAACAGGACAGGCGTGGGTCATCGTTTAACTATGATTAGCAATGTTTTCAAAGTATCTTGGCATTTTGAGGGACCAAGATCATTTTATAAGGCAACTTTTTGAATAGAGTCATCGAGGGACTATGATCTTTATATTTATTTGTTTTGCCAAGATACTTCGCATGCGTAATATGGCCATTTTTGTTTTAGGCAACCAAGTGGAGAAACCCTAAGGATGCTTGTGTGCAAGTGTATCATTTTCATGCTTTGGTTTTATCTTGTATTTAGGGTTTTCTATTTTGCTTTGTTTCGATCTTATCATACAAACCCTAATTATTAATCATGGCATGTAAAGCGGTAAATTGCGTAATGTAAATATTACTAAGCTATTACAACAATTTAATGGGAGGGGGAATACAAATTTGAATGGGGATTTGCAAGAATATAAACCTAAATAAATTATTACAACCAAATCGAATTGGTACGAATTAGAATAAATAAAATACAATATTTAAAGATGCAATATAACATACATGTAAAAAAAGATTTTTGTTTTGTTTTTATGTAAAAGAAATTTTAATCTAAACCTAAAAATGTAAGGAAAAGAAAATATTTTTTAAAAGGGAGGCTTAACCCTAATTTCTATTTTAAAAGAAAATGAAGTTCATATGTATTATTTTTTAATGTATTTTTTATATTAAAATAATAAATAATATTGTATATAAAAATATAAAGTTTTTATATATGCAAAAATGAATTTTTATAAGTATGGGATAAATAAATTAAGCTAAATATATCTTAATTATATTTTACAAGTTTATTAAGAAAATATATGATATCTATTAAAAAATAAAATATATTTTTATGTGAAAAAATAAACTAAAATAAA
This sequence comes from Vicia faba, assembly GCA_948472305.1. Classification (NCBI taxonomy): domain Eukaryota; kingdom Viridiplantae; phylum Streptophyta; class Magnoliopsida; order Fabales; family Fabaceae; genus Vicia; species Vicia faba. The sequence goes on along the minus strand of OX451736.1, from coordinate 1,525,600,716 downwards.
ATAAAGATACAATATTATGAAATTTATATTTTTTTGGATTTTTATGCATCAAAGAAAATATTTAATATATTAAAAATGAAAATAAAACAAATAAAATATAAATATAAAAAAATGTTGGCAAAGGGGGGTGCTGTAGAAAACTGGCCGCAATGTGTTAGTAAAAAATACTAAGCCCAAAAGACTAAGCCCAAACCTGCAAAAAATCACAAAAACTGAAAAAATGGCAAAATAAGGAAAACAATAGTAGCGCCCAGGTTTGAACCCAGGACATGGGTCTCACCAGCGCGCTACTTTGCCACTGGGGTGGCTATACATCCATTGTCTTAAGTGAAACGAGAATATTATAACATGAAATAAGTTCTTGCCCTGTACTTCATATTCTTCCTCAAGCTTGGCCAGATGTCCTGTAACTCTCTCATTCTTCCATAAAAATGAAAACTCATAACATGAAAGTTGTAGTATTTGATCTCACGATTCTAACCATATAAGTTATGCAAGCTATCAATCAAAGATCAGAGAGAATTTTAAAAGCCCCAAATTTAAACCTAAATTTTTCAGAAACTTCAAGCTCTAAACTCTCTCAACTCAAGTCAAATAAATACAAGATAAAGATATGTACAGTTTCGTTGCAATGAGTACTAAATTATTTATTCACAAATCGTGGCCAATGGTTGCCTGTACAAGGAGATAGAAGTTGAGATTTTACCTCCTTCAGTTGGAATCATGGATGGAACTGGAGTGAGTTTGATGGAGGTCTGATGCTTGCTTGAGCTTCCTTGAACTTCCCTGAATGTATTCCCACCTTTGCCTTGCTCTGAAAGTGCCTGAAACTCCTTGGCCAAGTCAACCTGCAAGCTTTGAAAACAAAAATGGCAGGTGATGGAGAAGAAGTTACAATACAGGGTTAAGGTCCGGATTAGTTGGATATCAAGTAGGTAAGGTGTTTTGATGATCAAGAATGGAAACACACGAGCCAAATGAGAGATTGGTGTGCTTATGCCAAAACTGCCAGTTTTGACAGTTTTCTGGTGTTTTTGAGCTTGGGGGTGTTTCAGGCCTTTTTCAATCGTGTCTTGTGTTGTGTTATGTTTGTATATTAGTATAGAATCAGTTTCATGTCAACCCTCCAACAGATGTGCCAGTTCCCACCTTTTTGCAGCCTTTCTTGCTTTTTAAGTAAAGTGAAAGGACAAGGCTTGCCATGCTTGTACTTGCTTTCTTAGGGTTGGTATAAACTTGTACAAATTTCTTTAGGCCTGTAAGACTTGTACGTGCAATGGAGACAGATTCAATGCTCAAGAATTAGAAAGTGGCAAAAGTTGAGCTTTTTCAAAATGGCAATAGTCACTTTATGCCATTTATGGAATTGTAACTTGGGTAATGGCTCTAGGGCATCGATCAAAGCTTTGTCAACTGAGTAAGCATTAAATTAAGGAGTGAGGAACAAGTTTGGGACCTGTAAAGCATGGATTAGGCAGCATAGGTATTGATTGGAACTTTGTTCTTCATGAAATGTGTTGTACCCCAAAATTTTCCCTCTCATTTTATCAACATTTCTCATCACAAGACCCTTGGAACTCAAGATCAAGCTAGGGTTTGCTCTGCTCAAGACATCTCCTTGCACTGGTGACCTAAATTAGGGTTTGAGTTTGCACAAGGATTTTTGGACCTTCAATGCTCAAATTGACTTTGATACTTCATATTGGACTCATAAGTTGGTCCATACCAAGTTTCAAGCCTTGAATCAAATTTTTGCCCAGTCAATTGGACAGTTGACCTAGAAATCAGCTGTATTGGGGAAAAGTCAAATATGGCCAATTTACAGTCAAACCTCATGAATTTTGACCCACATCAACATTATCAACTCATATGAACCCTTGGATCATGTTTGGACCACAACTCCACAAGAAATTTGATCAGATCACCAAAAGGGCAAAATGGTCATTTTTAGGGTTTTGACTGTACAAAGGCAATTTCTGACTTTTTGACCTAGCCAATGGAAAATTAGGTTCAACCATGGACTCAAGGACTCAATGAAATCATCTTGACTTATTCAACAAGTTCAAAAGATCTCAAATGCATGGGATTGACAGATGAATTTTTCAGTCAACTGATCAAAATTTGACTATACACTGAAAAGTCAAACTTTGACTTTTTGGTCAAAATCAAGTGCCAAGGGTCATTTTTCATCAAGATGTGTCAAAATATGAAACTTGTTCATCAAGAAACCCAACATTGCAAATTAGGGTTTGAAATTGAAAATTTTCATAACTTAGAATTTTTCTAAGTTATGAAATTTTCTTAATTTTTCCTAACTTTGCCCCACATTTTCACCATGATGCAAATGGATTCAAACAAAACCTCCAACATGAAAGTTGTATTCCTCCAAAAAGTATACAACTTTGATGCACAAAGTTTTCTCAAAAGAAGCTTGGATCTCAAGTTATGATTTTTGGAACAAGGGTCCCTAAAACTTTTAACTTAGTGAAATTTTGCCCTAGTTTAGGCATGATTTTGACCTATCTTCTTGGCCATTTTTCACATAGTTCCACTTGGATTCTCAAGTTGAATTTCAAAGATTGATTATATAGCATGTTGCAAGATTTCCAAATTGTCCAAGAACTCCTCAAACACATTTGTGGTTAGGGAGAATCGAAGGCTTGAAGTTGGCAAAAACTCACTTTTCATCCATGGCATATTCATGTTCATGCAAGTTGCAATTTCAAGTCAGCATGCCTTACACTAGTTTTCAGGCCTCTAAACCACTTCACACTCCATAATTAAATGCAAATCCATCAGTCTAAGCTTTTTTTTTTTGCCATTTGGACATTGTACACAAAACTAAGCCCTAAGTAGAAAAAGGCACATTTCCATTTTTGCCATAATGTGCTTTATGTCAAACCACTATCCCTTGAGCATTGGTCCATATCTTAGAGGGAAAATCAAATCCACAAGTTGGAGTGGCCAAGAGCAAAGTATGCAAGCATATTTGATAGCCTGTATAGGCCTGTAACTTCACCTCCACATTCTTACTTCTAAAACAAGAAACTTGTCCAAAACCTTAGATTTTGAAAACCAGCCAATACCAACTTATGCAAACAGTTTGAACATCTTTCTCACACCCCTTTGAGCTAGAAACACGATTGCTTGAGCCTCTAAACACCCCATAGCCAGAAATCACATTCCTTTGGCAAAATAGGGCAGGTTCTGCAACTTGAGTGCCATAGCTCATTTCGCTCGTGTGTTTTGCCCCAAGTTGCTTCAAACCCCTTCCATTCAACTTACCCAAGCTATCCCAAACCTCAAACACCAACTGTAACTCCATTTACAGTGTTCACCATTTTCATTTTGAGCTTGTGCAGGTTGAGTTCTATAGGCTGATTCAAGGACATTCAAGGCAAGCTAGCTATTGGAGAAGGTCAAGTGAAGTTCAGGCAAGCTACCAGACATCTCAAGCCTTGTTGAAAAGAACTACATTGCCCTACACGGATCCAACTGAAACAGGTTTTTCTCCACTTTCTATCTCTCTATTTAGGAACATTTAACCTTAGGTTTGTGATTAAAAAATGTAGTGTTCATTGCCATGAAGCTGTACATATGCTCAGTTTTCATTTATATTAAGTGTGTTAGGAGAATTTCATCCATGAACATGCTGAAAAAACTAGGTCAGATTTTAGGGCTAGAGAAATTCTCTCTGGTCTTTAAGAGTTAAGACAAGTTATTTATATGGCTGGAATCGTCTTGAAATTCTCTACAAGTTTGATGTTGTGAGTTTTTGCAATAAAGCTCATATGTAGGATGTCCAAGTTTGTACAGGCGCGCGCATTTTTTCAAGATCTGGAGGTTGAAGATGAAGTGGTGGGTTGAGCTTGGCCTGGCTCACTCTTGACACCCCCTCTTTTCCTTTTTGCACCCCCTGGCCCAATTTCTTGTATTTTTATATTTTTGCATTTTTGTTTTCATTTCTGATTTTGTTTATTTATTTCCAAATATAAAAAATGCTCAAAAATATTTTCATAATTTTTTCACATTTATTTGGCATTTTATTTTAATTTTTCTAATATAGAAAACATTTTAAATACTTTTATCTTATTTATTTAAATTTGAAAATAATATGTAAATATACTTTTATTTTTATTTCTTATTTTTATTCACACTGAAAATATTATTATAAATATAATTTATTTTTTGTACATATTTTATTTTATATTATACATATTTAATATAATTAACATACATATATATATGCATATATACCTTTATTTTATTAAATACTTTAGAATAAAAATACAAAATATTACATTTTTACTTTTATATTTATTTAAACTAAAAAATACTTTTTTCTAAGTATATTTTATTTTTACATATATTAATATATTTTATTGTATATAAATAATATAATGTATTTATTTTCTTAAAGAAATTAGGGTTTTACCCTTAAACAAATAAAATAAATCTTTTATTTATTCCTTTATTTTTACATTAAATATTTTACATACATTAATGAACAAAAACCCCTTTTTTGCATATTTCATATTATTTGATATATTTATCTTTTTTTGTTTATTTAAATATTATCCATTTATTATTCATGCAATTAAATTCAATTTGGATGTAATAGTAAACTAGGGTTTATATTTCTTGTCATATACCTCATTCAAAGATTGTACCCCCATCCCTATAATCATGTTGTAATAGTTTAGAATTTTAATTCTCGCACTTTACGCTTTCAATTATGCCATGATTAGAGAATTAGGGTTTGTATGCAAAAATCAAAATCAACAAGTAGCTTGACCTAATCAAAGACAAATATGCATGAAAATCAAACACAATGCACACTTGCACCCCTAGGGTTACAATTCACTTATTGCCTTCAAAAATGGGCCATGGTATGCATGTTGGGTACTTTGGCAAAACAAAAACAAAACAAAAGATCATAGTCCCTCGATGACGCTATCTTGGTTGCCTAAACAAAAATGATCAAGTCCCTCAAAAATTGGCCAAAAATACTTGACACAATTGCTATCATGGTCTATACGATGACTCGTGCCTGTCCCGTTTAACATCCTAACACAAGGTTGTTCACCAAATGCAATGGTGAAATAATGTTGTCAAAAGGGTTAAAAACATTAGGAAATATCTTTAAGTAAAATAGGGTAGATAGCTCTTAGTTACTTGATCAAAAAGCTTGCAAAACATCCTTGTTATTTTCAAACACACTTCACAACACAATTTCAAAACATTTTCCCAAATCAAACTTTCAAACATTGAAATCTTTTCAAAAGACAAAAACACCTTTGTATACATTCAAACAAGAATCATTACAAAGGTTGCCACAATGATGGCCTCTTTCCAAAACATCTTTCATAACCACACACAAAGCACCATTTCAAACAATTGAAAAGCAAAAGCAAGTGACCTAAACAAGTAACTAAGAGCCTATGGATAACCATGGATGAAAAGGGTGCTTGCACCTTCCCTTTTCATAAGGTCTTTCCTGTGCTTTTTGACCTTTCCTTAGGATAAAATAAAAATTCGGTGGCGACTCTTGCTAAACCGAAACATTTGCGAACACAAACGCAAAACCTCAAGTCAGTTCTCCCACCGTATCACAGAACTGGCGACTCTGCTGGGGATGTATTTTAAAAGTGGAGTAACCTTAGGGTTTAGATCACATTTGCATGCTTATCTTGTTTGCTTTGTTTGCTTTACATTTGGTTCTCTTGTTTGGGTATAAATCCTCCACCCGGATTTTTGGGAAACATTCATAGGTAAGTAGCAATACATTGTGGAAACTGTGCGGGGTATACCGACATGGTTGAAGAAATAGCTATATTAGTGCGACATATTTGTGAGTACCGGTAGCCTTTGAGTCAATCAAAGAGAATACGGGGCCGCTGAGTGATGTCATAAAGCACTAATGAACTCTTAGAATCTTACTTGACTATCTTGGCCTTATTAGGGGTAGTGAGATGACCGGGTTTGGTGTAGTCCGAAGTTGGTATAGATCATTTTAAAATTGCTTTCTTTGTTTTCTTTGACTGCTTTATCTTTGAGGGTTTGTTGGGGTATTCTTGTAAAGATCCTATACCCGGATCTGGGAAATCTTTTTAGGTAAACATCAATAGATCGTGGAGTCTGTGCGACGTAGACCAATATGGTTGAAGTGATAGCTGTGTTGTTGTGACACTTTGGTTGGTACAGGTATCCCTTGTGTTGAATCGAGGAGAATACGGGACCACCGCATGGTGTTGTGAAGCACTAACAAACCGTAGAACCTTAGTTGAAAAAACTTGGCCATTAGAAAGTAGTGAGATAGCCGGTCTCGGTGTATAGCTGGGAATTAGTTGATACTTGATACTACACTCATTGAGATCTGACTTTCAGGATGTTATGGCCGCATGAAAAGATTGCTAAGCTGAAATAATACCGATAAAGAAAGATCTGTGATATTGAGACTCCTTAGAACCCGATTACTATTTCTAAGACAGGTTCAGCCAACTAAACTTCAAGAGGGTACTTACCTATACAATCCATGCAAGCCTAAGCCTAAGGCTACTTATGTAACTTGTTTTCTTTCTTTTCCTAACAATTTGAACTCATTGCAGGGCTTTGTTTGTATTCCTTGCAAGATCTTGTTTGTATAAATCCAATAAATTAGTTTCTTACCCTGCATTTTCGATTAACGCATAGCATACACATGATAACATCATGCCACAAAATTTCCTTAATCATTTCAAGGATCTCAAGGGTTTGTGATGCAGTTTATGATAAATCAGACGTCTAGCAAGGAGATTTATTTTCCTCTAGCCAATGCCGTCAAAAGACCGAAAAATGACAACTTGAGTCAGGGGCTATGACTCACTTCATATGGTGAGCTTGACTCTCGTTGAAGGACTCTCAACGATACAAAGTTCTTCAACCAAAGCTGCAAAATTCAACTTCTGACATTTTCTTGTTTACCCCGCGAGATCCTTGAAAACATTGCATACATATATCATACATATCATTGCATAAGCGGGTTTCAAAGAAGGTCTCTAATGTTCTCGCTATTTATTTCACCAATGTCTCTCAAACAAGACAACAAATATCTCTAAACTCAAGAAGCTCAATTCTTGGAAATGTTCCTGAACCTACTCAAGGGGCAGGAAGAGTTGAAAGTACTCCTCACTGGGAACCTGGCCAAGAAAAATCCTGAAGACGATAAGGATGAACGGTTGGAACAACTGCAAGCTAAGGTTGAAGTAATGAGAACCCGGATGATGGGGAAGATGGCTCTTATCCAAGGCCTGGCCCGGGGACAAGAAGGGCTGAGGGCCATTATCAACAAACTTCATCAGGACAGATACAACCGTATGAAGCAAATAGTCGAGGCTGGGGACCGATTCATTTATCGACCTCCGAGAAGATAAGAGGTTGGTTTGGTGAAGAGTGGACCTTTCAAAATTGCTACTACATAACGAGCCCAATCACAACCTCGCCAATAACGACAGGGTAATCGGCATAAGCGGGATTCACTTACTAGGCAATATACCAAACTCAACATACCAATGTCACAAGTCTTGTAACACGTGTTGAAGTTGAATTTGGTCACATTGAAGGATCCTCCTCGGAATCCTAATACTTCCGATCTTACTTACAATCCTGATGCAATATGTGCATATCACTCCAACAGTCTGGGGCATGATACTGATAGTTGTTGGACGTTGAAATACAAAATTCAAGACCTGATTGATGAAGGAGCATTGGAATTCACACAAGATGGTCACCTGGAATGTTTCTGTCATTCCTCCAAGGCCCACCATTTGAAGTGACAAGTTCTGACAAGAAGGCTTTTCGTTCATTAGAATTTTCAATTTGTGATTTTATTTTGATTGTTCGAACATTTATTCATGTCAAACTTTGTTACTTTATCAATGCATTGCATATGTCTGTTTTGAATCAATTCATTCGTATTCACTATATTTAAACTGCTTTCCTTTTTGTGTTATTCAACTCTTGATTAAATGTCGTAAGCCTTTAGAGGGAGGATGAAGAATATGATACCACAATCTCTACAGTATGCTTTTGAACAGACCCCACTAACGATGTACATGCATTGTTTCAAATCCTAGATATTGGAGTTATAAGGAAGATAATCCCTAGTCAACCCCTTTGAGCCAAAGAAGTAGGAGTTTTTCTTTTCACACAAATGAAAACCCTTAATCGTAACCTGGGGCAGGGTAGTTTCCTCAGTTAATTCAGGTGCGCATTCAATCACAATCTTCCGCTTTGTACATAATGAATGGCATCGAAGACGTCCTTCCAAATTAGAAGATGGTGATGGTTCCGCATAATCATTAAAACCGGAAGTCATTATCTCTCAAAATAAAATCCCTCTAAGTTAAAACCTATGAAGGAGACTTCAGAAAAATTGGGGCATCCTGCTGACTGCAATCACAAAAGAAACAGTTCAGGCAAAAGAAGGGATAACGAAAAACCAAAAAAAGAGAGGTTACTACAAATCCTCGACAAAAAAAAAGAGATTACAAAATGACTGCCTTTTCTAAATAAATGTTCAATCTCTGAACCATCACCGAATTATCAAGGACATTCCAAAACACAACTGGGATTCAAAACACGCAATTAGCTGAGCATAGGACTGAAGAACATCACGAAGAGCGGGTGGGTACAAATAAAATTTGAGCCTTTATCCTTTGTTTATTAAACCGTGAACCAGTCCACGTTATAACCCTTAAAAGTCCTAGCTGAAGCATGGGTTAGTTCAAAAGCATATTGTTACAAAAGGTATCCTGACTCCTGTAAGGTTTGCTATAAATCATGAGTTGATATCATATTCTTGTAAATTTTGTTTTACTACAAAAAACACATTTTCAAAAAAATAAAATCCATCGAGACAGACATAAGCTTTGCATTCTTAAAATAACATTGTTTGCATATGACTATTTGTTCAACAATAGAGAAATACCCATGACGAATATCTAGTGAACAAAAACCTTCTCAATGAAAAGGATCACCTTAAGTGGAAAAACACTTCCAACCAAGGGGCACGGCGTGATCATTGTCCATCATCTGGGGAAGTCAAGTCAAGATTCAAGGAATCTCTCAAAGATTCCAAATAGCCAGGGGCAGACCTCCAACTGAATCACTTGGAGCATTGGGCATGGATTCCAAAAACGAATCTCGTACGATCAAACAAACATCTTCTGGTAGTGTGGCAACACTTACTACTATGGATAGACAATTCTCCGTACCCGGTGAACATGGACATAGTCGGAAAATACTATGCATGAACAAAGACACGCTAGGTTGACTGGCCTAGGCAAAAATAAGGGCATCCTGGCGAACTAAAAGGGTTCGGGCAAAAATTAGGGATAAAAACAAAAAAAAATGTACACCCAGCAAGTCGAAAACCTGAAAAGGCGGCTTGAGCAAAAAAAGGGTATCCCGGTGGATTGAAAATATGAAAAGACAGTCCAGGAAAAAGTTAGAAATTAAAGCGTACGACTATGTTCCGTCATATTGTCACTTGTCTAATCAGTAGAAGGTTTATCACCCTGATCTGCATTAACCAAGGACTCCAAGAGTTGGGATAATAGTCAAACCATCTACAGAATCCCCGGTTGATATTTTCTACAACAAGTATCGAGACAGGGGCATTCTACTACAAGGTCACCACCATGTTCTCAGCTTACAACCTATTGATGTCAGGTGTTCTCATACCCTCGGCAGAGCAAAATATCTAAATTACTGCTCCAAAGAAAATTCACCAATAAAGTCGCCAAGCTTCTCGGGATTCCCCAAGCGGATTACAGAGTTTCCCTTCCCCAACGAAAACATTCTGAATAAACCAGATTCTCATCTAGAAATGGTTCAGGTACGATCCAAGGACGGATGTCATCCTGACACTTACTCTAGATTCTCTCCTAGAAACGGTTCAGGTATGATCCAAAGACGGATATCATCCTGACACTTACTCTAGATTCTCATCTAGAAACGGTTCAGGTACAATCCAAATACGAATGTCATCTTGACACTTAGAAACGGTTCAGGTACGATCATCCTGATACTTACTCCAGATTCTCATATAGAAACAGTTCAGTTCAGGTACGATCCAGAGATGGATGTCATCCTGACACTCATTCAATACAAATTCCAAATACAGTTCAGATACGATCTAGAGACGGATGTCATTCTGACACTTATTTCAACACATAGATCCATCCACAAAGCCTCCGCAGGTACTTTCTCCAACAGGTACATGGGCAGAAACGTCTTGAGACTAAATCATCATTACATATGACCCTGTGACGTTTATGTTCCCCACAAAGTAGAGGCAACCAAGAGTTTTGATCTCTGCTTCCCCAAACAAGAGTTACTTTCCCCAGCAAAACTCCTTCAGAGAGATGATATCTATACTCCCCAGCCGAGTTTTATAAATCACAAATAGTTATAAAGCTTTCTCTCGAGTAGAGTTTATTTATCTCACTGTGGAACCTCCTCCCAAGCAGAGTTTAATTCTCTGAATACGGAAGCTCAATCCCCAACAGAGTTTATTCCTCTAGCTACAGAAGTTCATCCCCCAGTGGAGTTCATTTCTTCGAATCGGAAAAATCTTCCAGCAAGGCATGTCCTCTCGCAAACAGAATTATTCCCCCGCAGAGTTATTCTCAGGCAGAGTCTCTCCCCAGAAGAATATTCGCAAACAGAAAGGAGTAAATCCCCAACATAGTCATCTCCATTCATCATCCCCAGCGGAAATGAAGAATTCAGTTTCCCAATACTCTTCAACAGCAGTCTGGGATTTATTTTCCCTGACTACGAAATACACCAATAGCATCCCATATTCATACATCATGGCATGCGCATACATATTTCATACATCGTAATCTTATTTATTTTGAGAATATCATCACAATGCATTTCACACATCATGACATTACATACAACTAACCCTTTACCTTTCAGGGAAAAGATCAAAGCAACAAGCTACGTCTAACCAAGGGCTATTCCAGGATTTTCCTCAGAAGGATGTCCTCACAAGATTTTCCCTAGGTCTGACAGGTCGACAATAAGATCTCTCTGATCACCATTCCAGTGGAAGAAGTTCCAAGACTTTCGTCTGGGTCAGTTGAATCGCTACTAAGATTCTCCTGATTATTATGCCAGTCAAAGTTAACCCAAGATTTTCCTTGGTTCATACAGGTCGATGCCAAGGTCTCTCTAATTACTATGCCAGTGGAGGATGTTCCAAGACTTTCATCTGGGTCAGTTGAATCTCTACTAAGATTCTCCTGATTACTATGCTAGTCAAAGTTAACCCAAGATTTTCCCTGGGTCAGACAAGTCGACACTAAGATCTCTCTGATTACTATGCCGATGGAAGATGTTCCAAGACTTTCGCCTGGGTCAGTTGAGTCGCTACTAAGATTCTCCTGATTACTATGCCAATCAAAGTTAACCCAAAATTTTCCATGGGTCATACAGGTCGACACTAAGATCTCTCTGATTACCATTCCATTGGAAGATGTTTTAAGACTTTCGTCTGGGTCAGTTGAATCGCTACTAAGATTCTCCCGATTACTATGTTAGTCAAAGTTAACATAAGACTTTCACTAGATCATCCAGATCGACACTAAGATCTCTCTGATTATTAGGCCTGTTGAAAATGTTCCAAGAATTTCGTCTGGGTCAGTTAAATCACTACTAAGATTCTACTGATTACTATGCCAGTCAAAGTTAACCTAAGATTTTCTCTGGATCATCCAGGTCGACACTAAGATCTCTCTGATTACCATTCTAGTGGAAGATGTTCCAAGACTTTCGTCTGGGTCAGTTGAGTCGCTACTAAGATTCTCCTGATTACTATGCCATTCAAAGTTAACCCAATATTTTCCCTGGGTCAGACAGGTCGACACTAAGATCTCTATGATTACCATTCTAGTGGAAGATGCTCTAAGACTTTCGTCTAGGTCAGTTAAATCGCTACTAAGATTCTCCTGATTACTATGCCAGTCAAAGTTAACCCAAGATTTTCCTTGGGTCAGACAGGTCGACACTAAGATATATCTGATTACCATTCTAGTGGAAGATGTTCCAAGACTTTTGTTTGGGTCAGTTGAGTCGCTACTAAGATTCTCCTGATTACTATGCCAGTCAAAGTTAACCCAAGATTTTCCATGGGTCAAACAGGTCGACACTAAGATATCTCTGATTACCATTCCAGTGGAAGACACTCCAAGACTTTCATCTGGGTCAGTTGAATCGCTACTAAGATTCTCCTAATTACTATGCCAGTCAAAGTTAACCCAAGATTTTCCTGGGTCAGACAGATCGACACTAAGATCTCTCTGATTAATATGCCAGTTGAAGATGTTCCAAGACTTTCGTCTAGGTCAGTTGAATCTACTAAGATTCTCCTGATTACTGTGCCAGTCAAAGTTAACCCAAGATTTTCCCTGGGTCAGGCAGGTCGACACTAAGATCTCTATGATTACCATTTCAGTTGAAGATATTCCAAAATTTTCGTCTGGGTCAGTTGAATCGGTATTAAGATTCTCCTGATTACTATGCTAGTCAAATTTAATTCAAGGCCTTCCCCTGGTTCATTCAAATCGATACTAAGATTTCTATCCCAGTTGAAGACAACTCGAGACTTTTCTCTGGTTCAGTCAAATCGATACTAAGATTGTTATTCCAGTTAAAAAAGCTATGAAGCCCAGAAACTGACCGGACAATAGTCAATCAACAATTCAAGACAATGTGAAGTCTGGATCCTAACCAGATAACAATTTAATCTCATCTCCTCAGTAAGTCACTGTGAAGTCTAGAGCACGACCAGATAGCAGGCAGCCTTATTATCCTCTGCAAGCCACTATGAAGCCTGGATCCTAACCAGATAGCAGTTCACTTACGTCTCTTCAATCAAGGGATGACCCCCCAATAGAGTAATGGACAATTGAAGCTCCTAAGCTCTACTTCCCAAGACAAAGAAAAACATTCCTTAGCGGAGTCCTCCTTAGACAACAGGAACAGGAATCCCCATGAATAGACCTCTTAGGAAATCAGCATCTACTTTTGATGGCATCGTTAAGCCCATCTCCGACAACTCTCAGTCATCTTCTCCAAATGGAATCTGTAAGCCCATTTCTGACATCATCAACCAACAATGTTACTTCATACGAGTGCAAATTTCTGATCACTCTAGTGTTCAATCCTCTTCCACCTTCAGATCATGAAAGGACGACAAGCCAATCTAAATCCCCAGGTTTAAGAAGATTGAACAGGGGCAACTGTTGTACCCCCAAATTTACCCTCTTTATTTTCATACACGCATATCATTGGTTTTATGGTTATGGAATAAAGGTATATTTAGAAAGTTTTGTCAGGTTACAAGTGACATTTATTTCTCCAATAGATGTTCTCAGAGTATTTTCCGTGCTGAAGATCGATTCACCATTTTGCAATGATTCGGGGTTCAAAGATTCACAATTCCAACCCGACGCGTCATATTCAGGTGTTGTTTCGCCAATATATCTCTGGTAATGTATTATCAAATTCAGGTTCGGCTCGAGAGACAATTCTTTAAAGAAGGTCCCTGAATGTGTGAGTTTTCTCAAAGAAATGTTGTGAAAAAGTGTGCTGAAAGTGCAGTTTTTACGCACTAAAAAATTCATAACTTGAAGATCGTGGCTCGTTTTGAACCCATTCCAATGGCCAAAATTCCGTCTTGACGTCATATGTGTTTTTATCTCTCACAGATGGAAGCCAATTTCAATAAGAAGTTCTTCAAAAATGCGGATTTATCAAGTATTTTTATACAGAAAATTTGTGACAGAAGTTTATTTGCGTCATGTTCAGAAAATCATAACTTGGTCGATTTTCATTTTATCGAGCTGGTTCTGGCGCCAAAATTTCTTAAATTGAGTTGGCTACGTTTTCACAGGAGATATCGAGTTCGAACGATATCTAAAAGGCCTTCGTTTTTTGCTCAGAGTGCGCGTGACGCGCCAAAAATCCTGAATGCTGAATATTATTTAATCTGGGTCGAAACTTTGAAAATTATAACTGGGTCAATTTTTATTAGATCGGGCCCATCTTTTTACAAAAGGTCAATGACTCAGATCTACAACTTTTCCTCCAAAGTTGAGACTGGTTTTTGCTCAGATCAATACCAGTGTTTTATTGAAGAATGTGTCAGAGTTTACACTGGAGCCCAAAATAAGTTGGTTTGAGGCGAAACTTCAAAAATTTATAACTAATTCACCATTTATCCGATTGAGCCCATTTTTAGACAGGAGTTTTTTCTCGATGTTGGCTACATTTTGTTTTCACATTTAAACTTCAAAAATTGCACTTAAGTCCTTGCGATTTAGCCTGGAACATGTCAGACTCAAGTGAATAAAAATCTGCATTATTGCTTGTGGTTATTGGAGGCCCAATTGCACATTCAAAGCCCATATCTTTTCTCTAATTTCCATTATATAATCTCATTCTTTTCACACAAATAGGACACGAAAAAAACCTTTTCCACAACCCTGTCAAAATATCAAATTTCTTTAAGAACCCGAAAAACTTTAAAATCCTTGATACAAATCCCAATCTCACTACAAACAAACCATCCTTGTTACAAACCCCCATCTCACTACTTCTCCAGTAAGAGTAAGGCTGGTTTGATCTCCATGATCAAAAGGGTGTAGAAGCATTCATACATGTCATATCAGTTTTAACATTATAAAATTTCATATATTTTCTTTATTTGTATTTCATGATATAGTAATTTATTTAATGTGTTCATGAGATTCAACACTGCAGATTTAGACAGGGTCCCATGCAGGATTATTACAAAACACTGAAGCGGAATCATAACAACCACCAACGCATGGCAAGGCAGACATCCTGAGGAGGTTAAGGGCGTGGATTCAATACCCACCCCTATTGGTTTTGGTTTTCTTCCTTTCTATTTATCCTTTTACCTATTTTCATTCTTTCTGTTTAAAACCACATTTTTCATAAAACCTAACATTTTTCACAAACCTTTGATTTTTTATAATAAACTCGAATAATTAATTTTAGGTTTTTTTAATTTAATTTTAGGTTTTTAAATTAATTTTTGGTTCAACACCCACCCCTAACATTTACATTATTTGTATTTTCTAACCCAATTTTCCATTGATGTTTCTTCCTCTATCTATTTTTTGGCAAACTTAATCCTTTCTTGTTAATCATTACACATAAACTTTTTTTTTAATTAAAATTAATTAAGAAGATTGAACAGGGGAAGCTGTTGTACCCCAAAATTTGTCCTCCCATATTTCTCAATGCACTTCAAGAAAGATCCTCAAGTTGCTCAAGAAAGCCTAAGGGTTGACCAGACAAGCTCCCTCATAAGGCAGTCTACCTCAAATTAGGGTTTCATGTTGCATCAAGATACTTGAGTCCAAGGGATCCCAAATGCTCACCATTGTCCTAATATGTTCTCAAGATCATCCATGTGAATTTTCAAGCCTTGCAGAGAAAGTTTGCCCAGTCAATTGCTCAAAGGCCTAAAAATCGACTGTGCTAGGGCAAAAGTCAATTGTGGCCCACATACAGTCAAATTTCAAGATTTTTGGTCAACATACTCATTTTGAAGTACATTTCATCATTTTATCAAGGATTGATCATGATTCATCAAGGATTGCTCACAATGCATCAAAAACCAAAAGTTGCTAAATTAGGGTTTTGTAGGAAAAGTCAACTCAACTTTGACCAAGCATAACTTTCTCATACTTTATGAGAAATGACCCATCCAAAGCTCATTTTGAAGAGGATGCAATTCCCTACAATTTGTATTCATCTCCAAAGTTCAAAATATGCACTCACAAGAAGTTATGAATTTGGACATTATAGGTTATTTTGAAAAGTCAACAAAAATACCTTTTTTGTCAAAGCTTCATACATGAACATTGAATACCAAATTGATATGAGACCAAAAGGGTTGCTTAGAGGACATCTCAAGATTTCTAAAAAGTCTAAGAATACCTTCAAAGAGTCAAAATTGAGGAAGTTATGCATTGGTGAAGTTGACCTTTTTTGCAAAATTGTCAAAAGTCAACTATGCCTCAAATTGCAATTTTTGCTAAATGGGCCTAACTTTGTGCACTTGTCTTGAGTTGGTAGCATGGTCCACGAGCCCTAGCCCTTTCCACTTGTCATTATCTTATTTTTATTATTTATTTTGATTTTTATTTGAATTAAATCAATTTAAATCAAAACAAATCATGGAAAAATCC
Organism: Vicia faba; assembly: GCA_948472305.1. NCBI lineage: Eukaryota > Viridiplantae > Streptophyta > Magnoliopsida > Fabales > Fabaceae > Vicia > Vicia faba. The sequence continues at coordinate 1,525,584,442 of OX451736.1, read as the reverse complement.
AAAACATTGAAATCTCAAGATTTTGTACATGTTTCAGGTCCTATATCCAGCTAGCAAAAGATTGAATTCGTGCAAAGCCTTGGTGTGCACAAAAAGATTGAGTTTGGCCTATTTTTGGAAGTATCTTCAAGTGAATCAAATCCAAATCAAAAGCTATAATGGAGGAAGATTGAGATCATGTTTGCAACCCTAATTCAATCATTGATATATATTGAACAATTTCAGACCTAAATGAAGAGGTGAGAGAGGCGCACAAGGTCAGAACAAACTTGAAAAATCAAAGAAAAGTGGTGGTTCGATTTTGCACTTCCAAGCATTCTCAAGACCCTCTAGCCATCCCAATCGCTTCCTGGGATCACAAGCAAGCGGAACCAATCAAGAACAAGAAGTTTCCAGCACCATAACTCACTCTAAGTCAGCCACGACAATGGCTTTTTCTTGAATTCGAATTGCATAATTCTGACAGTTATAGCATGAAATAATCATATATTCTTGCTCCTTGAAACATTTTCAAACTATCCATAACATTTAATTGCGTTTTCATGGACTGTATTAGAGTTTGCCATTGTTAGGGTTTGTTGCTTCGATTTGGGATCTTTGTGTACAGGTGAAATTGGGGCATGTAAGGGGCATCATCGTGCTCAGCAGGTCCAAACGAATTGATTCATGGCTCTGGATTTCATTTAGCATGCCCATGGAAGATTTTAAAACGAGCCATGGATGTAGCGACGGATGCTTGTCCGTAGGTAAAAGTTTCTAACTTTTACCAACGGAGCAAGGTTGGGGATGACCTGCGTGGCACTGTCTTACTGGGCCATTTAAATTCTGGCGACTTTTTCCACTAACTTGATTTTATTGCATATTATCTATTATTATTATTTTATGTACAAAACAAGCGTGCAGCTCAGTTGTTGGCCAGGCGTTGGAAAAGTGCTTTAGGTCCAGGGTTCGAATTCCAGGTCCCCCCATTCTTTCAAATTATTTTTCTTTCCAGGTTCAGGCGCGCATACAAAGTCAAGGGATCACCATATGCCCTCAGGATTTAACCCTTGGATCTCCAGATGGCCAAATCTGATGGCCATTATTTGAGGGACCATGATACGCCTAGTCAACGCATGGCAGGGGATCCAGCAAGTCAACATGGATCAATAGCTTCTTGGGCCAGAATTGCTATCTTCACCTCCTAATTACTCACAACCAGGCCCAAATTTCCTCTCTTTTCTTTTTTATACTTTTCTTAATTTATTTATTTATTTAAATATTTTTACTAACAACTTAATTTTTCTTTTATCAAAAAATCATAAAAATAATATTTTTCACCCAATTAGATTTAGGGTATTTATTTTTTATACAAAAATTAATTGAATTAGGTTATTTAATTTTAGGTAACTTTAATTTCTTTTTGTATAATAAATTAAGATTAAGTAGAACAATTAGGGTTTTAGCTTAATTTAAATTATATTTTCTTTTTTCTTAAAATAACCAAAAGCACAAAAATAGGTTAAATTTAATTGTTTTATTTAATTAATTTAGTTAACTAATTAATTTTGTATTTAATTTAGAAAACCATATTCTTTTTCTTAAAAATAATTAAAAAACAACAAAAATAATTTTTTTCTTCCAATTAGGTTAGAAGGGGTCAAAACCCTAATTTCTTATCGTTCGTAATTTCCTCGCTCGCGCTTTATTATTATTTTTACCATATTGATGTAATTGCTCACAAGTTGTAATAGATTAATTAGGAGTTTTACTTTTGGTTATCGTTTTTTTACGGGTTTGTTTTTGGCTATGTAAATACCCGAAGCCTTGTAATAGCGTAGCTTTACTTTCTGCATTTTAAATTCCGCAAATATTAACTGTTAGATGTATGAATAATAGGGATGTATGACAAGAATGTATGATTAACTTTAATACAGTTAGCAAACCCAAAATGTGCAAAGATAATAAACTTAAAATTGAATCACTCGCACATACGCACTCCTAGGGTACACTCCCACTTCGGTTGCCTTCAGTAAACGGTCATTAAGTATAGGATGTTTTAGTGGTCTCTCTCTTGTCTAAACAAAGATCAAAGTCCCATTCGGAAAGTTGCCTCGGAATGGTTACCTCGGAATTGTTGCCTCGAATACTAATCTTAAGACATTAGGGTTATTACTAAGACGTCCTAACGTTGCTTTAGTGATCGTACGTCCCTTTCGAATTGACCCTCAAAACACCAACGACGGTGCTACCTACTCACTAATAGTGGGATAGCACTATCTAAAGGAAACAAACATAGAACAATTCTTTTTTTTTTCGAGTAGGTAGATTAGTTCTTAAGTACTTGCTCAATCCAAACAAACTTTTTCACACTTACACTCCTTTTCAAACAAAGTTTTCAAAACACTTCGTAACACTCTTGAAGACAGAAGTAAGGGTTAAATCGAAGTCAAACAAAAACTTTTCAAATCACACAAACACACAGAAGCAATTTTGAAAATGATGAGCAAGTACCTAAGAGCCCATAGAAAACTACGGATAGAAAGGGTACTAATACCTTCCCTTTCTATAATCTACCCCCCGTACTCAGAAAATCTAGAAAAAGGAATTTTTCTGTGCTTTTTCCTTTCCTTGTTGGATAAAATAAAAGTCGGTGGCGACTCTTGCTTACCGCGACATTTTGCGAACACAAACGCAAAATGCAAACCAACATCTAAAACAGTTCCAGTTTTGGCCACCGTATCACATCAGCATTTGAGGAAGTATCGTCTCCGCTTGAATCCAAATAAATGCACCTTCGGAGTTAGATTGGGGAAATTGTTGGGTTTTATTGTTAGCCAGAAAGCAATTGAAGTTGACCCTGACAAAGTCAAATAATCCAAGAAATGCCAGCACCAAGAACTGAAAAGCAAGTCAGGGGTTTCCTCGGGAGTTTAAATTATATCTCCAGATTTATTTCCCACATGACTGCAACGTGTGAACCAATCTTTAAGTTGTTAAAGAAAGATAAAGGTTGTGTGTGGACGGATGACTGCCAAAGGGAATTTGAAAGTATTAAAGAGTATTTGCTTGAACCTCCTATCTTGCTCCCACCCGTAGAAGGAAGACCGTTAATTATGTATCTAACGGTGTTAGATAAATCCATGGGTTGTATTCTGGGACAACGGGATGAAACAGGCAAGAAAGAGTTCTCTATTTATTATCTCAGCAAAAAGTTCACTGATTGTGAGTCGCGGTATTCTATGCTAGAAAAAACATGTTGTGCTTTGGCCTGGGAGGCAAAGCGTTTGCGGCAGTATATGTTGAATCATACCACTTGGTTGATCTCCAAAATGGATTCGATCAAGTATATTTTTGAAAAGCCTGTTCTTACTGGGAAAATTGCCCACTGGCAGATGTTGCTATCTGAATATGATATCGAGTACCACACTCAAAAAGCTATTAAAAGTAGTGTGTTGGCAGATTACCTTGCTCACCAGCCGGTGGAAGATCATCAATATGCAGAATATGAATTCCCCGATGAGGATGTGATATTCCTAAAAGTGAAAGATTGTGATGAACCATTGCCTGAGGAGGGCCCCGACCCTGAATCTCGTTGGAGTATGATATTTGATGGAGCTGTGAATGCTTATGGTAAAGGAATTTGCACTGTGATTGTCACTCCTCCTGGATCACATATTCCTTTTACCGCCAGGTTAACATTTGATTGCACTAATAATATGGCAGAATATGAGGCTTGCATCATGGGTCTTGAGGAAGCTATTGATCTCATAATCAAGATTCTGGATGTGTATGGTGATTCAGCCTTAGTAATAAATCAGATTAAAGGAGAATGGGACACCTGTTACCCTGGCTTGATCCCTTACAAAGATTATGCTAGAAGATTATTGCCCTTCTTCAATAAAGTTGAATTCCATCACATCCCTAGAGATGAAAATCAAATGGCATACGCTTTGGCAACTTTGGCTTCCATGTACCAAGTGAATACTTGGAATGATATACCCCGAATTACAGTTCGATGGCTCGATAGGCCCGCTCATATGTTTACAACAAAGGAGGTAGCAGATGACAAACCTTGGTACTATGATATCAAGCATTTTCTTCAGACTCAGGGATACCCGTTTGGTGCATCAAGGAAAGATAGAAAGACGCTGAGAAGATTGGCAGGCAGTTTCTTCCTCAGCAAAAATGTGTTATACAAGAGAAATTATGACATGGTCTTGCTCAGATGCGTGAATAGACACGAAGCAAACATGTTGATGCATGAGATTCATGAAGGTTCATTTGGAACTCATGCTAATGGGCATTCGATGGCTAGAAAGATGCTAAGGGCAGGTTATTATTGGTTGACAATGAAATCTGACTGTTACAAATTTGTAAAGAAGTGCCATAAATGCCAGATTTATGCAGATAAGATCCATGTGCCTCCAACACTTCTCAATGTAATTTCCTCCCCGTGGCCTTTCTCTATGTGGGATATTGACATGATTGGGATGATATAACCAAAAGCTTCAAATGGGTACCGTTTTATCTTGGTAGCAATTGACTACTTCACCAAATGGGTAGAGGCTGCTTCATATGCCAATGTTACCAAACAGGTGGTTGTGCGTTTCATCAAAAACAATCTTACATGCCGGTATGGTGTGCCGAGCAGAATCATCACTGACAATGGCTCGAATTTAAACAACAAGATGATGACAGAACTGTGCGAAGAATTCAAGATTGTTCATCACAATTCATCTCCATACAGGCCAAATATGAATGGGGTTGTTGAAGCTGCTAATAAGAATATCAAGAGAATTATCCAGAAAATGGTTGTCACTTATAAGGATTGGCATGAAATGCTCCCTTTTGCTCTGCATGGATATCGAAAATCTGTTTGCACTTCAACTGGAGCAACCCCGTTCTCCCTAGTGTATGGAATGGAAGTTGTACTCCCTGTTGAGGTAGAGATTCCCTCGTTGCGTGTGATAATGGAAACCAAGTTGACAGAGGTTGAATGGTTCTAGAACAGGTTTGACCATTTGAACTTGATTGAAGAGAAGAGAATGACAGCTTTATGTCATGGGAAGTTATATCAGAGAAGAATGAAGAAAGCATTTGACAAAAAGGTCAAACCTCGTGAATTCAGAGAAGGCGACCTCGTGCTCAGGAAGATCATGTCTTTCAACACTGATTCTAGGGGCAAGTGGAGTTCCAATTTTGAAGGCCCGTATGTTGTCAAGAAAGCCTTCTCTGGTGGTGCATTAATTCTTGAAACTATGGATGGCGAGGAGTTCCCACGTCCCATGAATGCTGATGCAGTCAAGAAATACTTTTCCTAAAGAAATAAAAGAACAACTCGCTAAGTTGAAAACCCGAAAGGGCGGTCTAGGTAAAAATTAGAGACATAAATAGAATAAATTTCCGCTAAGTTGAAAACCCACAAGGGCAGCTTAGCAAAATTTAGGGATTTTTCTTGGCAAGTAACTACATCAGACAAGACTTGGTCGTTGAAGCAACAATATTCTCGAATCCTCACCATACTTCAACAAAAGCTGCTGCTCAGAATTTCAAAAGTTGTTGGGAGGAATAGTGGTCATTGTATCTTTTCCATTATGTATTACCATTTCCCAAACTTTGTAATCATCCATGGAGTCTCTTTGTGTTCTTATTTTTTTATTTAGCTTGCAAAGACATCAAAAATTACTGATAATAACTGTTAAAGCAAAAAGATTAAAAAGGCAAAATTAACTTTTCAAAAAGAGAAGAGATCTCTACAATTCAATTTACTTTGGGATTTGTGATGAAACAATGACAATAAGAATGGTGATCCCAAGAATGAACAAACTATGTTTCTTTTTAGAGGATTTACTCCCTTCATGAAGGTTTTCTCAAGTCATTTTGCAGGTGTGCGCAATTTTTGTGTGTTTCTCAGATAGTTAAAGACGATATCGTTGGGTGCAAGACACAGTTTTGGGTTGTGATACCATTATCCCCAGTCAAGTTTTGGTTCGCTTTTAATTTTGGGTTTGCATGGTCAGAAGCCTCCATCCCAGATTCCCCAGCGAAGTCTTCCCTCATATAATGAAAGGTTTTATTCCCTTGGTGTGCTGAAATGTCGCTCTTTTTGCAGTATTGGCATTAATGTTGACTTCTTGATTTCCCGGGAAGACTATCCCAGGGCATCTCTTCTTGGAATGAGTATTCATGATGAATGTTTCAATCCGTAGTTTTTTCTCCAGGGAGGTAGGCTTGAATTCCCCAGTGAGGTTTGGTTGTTTCGGAGTCAGTCTGCTTTATTTGAGGCTGGTCTTGCAATCCCCAGTAGGCTTGTTACTTTTGGAGAACTTTTTCTTTTTTCTCCGATGAAACCAGAGGAAGGATGTTTTATCCCGATATCTGTTTGATTTGGCTACATCCGAATTATGTTTCTCCTCAGTAAAGTTAAGGCAAGCAATGGGTTTGGTTTCCGCATTTGATTTTTACCCTTCTTGGATTGATCTTTCTGGTTGAGGTTTAGCCCAATGTTGTTAGTACCTAAGGAGATTTTGTTTGTTTGCACTGATCATGTATCCTTTTACCAGCATATGTACGATATCACTCATAAATTCATACATGCATCATGCATTGCTAAAAATCATCATTCATTGACATTGTATTCTGATCTTCCTGCAGTGCTCTTTGCTCAGTTGAATTTGGTTTTCCCCCCTTGAGTTTATTTCTCAAAGGATGTATATTCATTGGCCGTCTTGCTCCAGTTTATTTCTGATTTGGATTTATGGTTGCATGACAATATTATTCACTTTGGATTTCTGAGAACTTAGAGTTTTGGTTTGTGCATTTATTTTGCATGGGAAGACTTTATCTCCTCAGTAGGAATATCGTGGCATTTCCCCGGGAAGTCATGTTTCTATCCCCAGAAAGTCATTTCTCTTCGCAATTTCCCTTGACAATGAGTGGAAGTCTCTTTATTTGAGACAACTTACATATTACTCTTTCCAGGCAGAGTGCCTTGGTTAAAGAAGAAGTTGAGACCCGTTCTAGGCAATATACCAGAATATTGGGGAAACTTGATATATTTTCTCTTTCTATCTTCAGTGAACGTTGGTAGTACATCGGCAGTGAACGTCAGTGTTTGTTATCTTTTTGCTATCTTCAGTGAACGTTGATAGTTCATCGTCAGTGAACGGCGATGGTATGATATATTTTCTCTTTCTACCTTCAGTGAATGTTGGTAGTACATCGGCAGTGAACGTCGGTGTTTGTTATATTTTCTCTATCTTCAGTGAACGTTGATAGTTCATCGTTAGTGAACGGCGGTGGTATGATATATTTTCTCTTTCTACCTTCAGTGAATGTTGGTAGTACATCGGCAGTGAACGTCGGTGTTTGTTATCTTTTTGCTATCTTCAGTGAACGTTGATAGTTCATTGTTAGTGAACGGTGTTGGTATGATATATTTTCTCTTTCTACCTTCAGTGAATGATGGTAGTACATCGGAAGTGAACGTCGGTGTTTGTTATCTTTTTGCTATCTTCAGTGAATGTTGATAGTTCATCGTCAGTGAACGACAGTGGTATGATATATTCTCTCTTTCTACCTTCAGTGAACGTTGGTAGTACATCGGCAGTAAACGTCGGTGTTTGTTATCTTTTTGCTATCTTCAGTGAACGTTGATAGTTCATCGTCAGTGAACGGCGGTGGTATGATATATTTTCTCTTTCTACCTTCAGTGAACGTTGGTAGTACATCGACAGTGAACGTCGGTGTTTGTTATCTTTTTGCTATCTTCAGTGAATGTTGATAGTTCATCGTTAGTGAACGGCGGTGATATGATATGTATTCTCTCTTTCTACCTTCAGTGAACGTTGGTAGGACATCGGCAGTGAACGTCGATGCTTGTTATCTTCTTCTCTGATTCTATTCTTGTGGTTCACTAGTGATTTATTTTCCCGGTGGGGTTTCTCCTTTGTTTCTTCATTTTTATTGCATCCCCGATGTTACTTTGCATTCATATGCATAAACATTTGCATGGTATCTTAGGGCCAAAAATATGGTTTGTTTTGTATTTAAGTATCTTCGATCACGTCGACACGGAGATTTTTAACCTTCATATCTCTGGATAGAAGAAACTTAAATAAGGGCAGTTGTTGTACCCCAATTTTTCCCCCCTAAGATTTCTTCATCATACCATATTATTTCAATCACAACAAGATCACATTAGGGCCTTTGGTTCTTCTACCTATCTTTAGCTTTGCTCTATGAGGAGTTACCAAGCACCTTAACTTGTTTTCTTTTGTGATCATGGATATTTTGCTTTGATTTTCTCTCTAATTAACAAAATGCAATATTGGGTTGTCTTACTTGCTAATAATGTAGGTAAAGGCAATGAGGTCTAGCAAGTTGCATCACGGGTTCATGAGTTTATTTCCATGCCCTAGTCAATAGCTTGAGAAATTCAAACCTCACCATTGAAGTTGTTTTGGAAGGATTAGTATGGAAGTAGTTTTGGTGACCATGAGTCCTCATCATCATCCTCAACAATTTCTATTCACAAAGGAAGAATATTGGCACAAAAAGTTTGTTCAAACTTGGCAAAGTTCCACAAAGCATTCTCTGGATCTAGAGGCTAGGGTTTTGGACTTCAAAGGGGCATATCTTGTTTATCTTTTGGTATTTTTGAGTAACTCCAAAAGCATTCTTCTCTTCAAAGAGTTACCAACAAATCACTTCAAAATTTCCAAGGAGTTTTCATATGAAAGGAGCTTGGTGAAGAAGAAAGATTACAAGTCACCCAGATGAATCCCCAACTTCCCATATGTGACTTCAAATGGTCATAAGATGGTCAATTTTTATCACCTTGAGCCCATTCATTTTCCATGATGACCCTAAAGATGTGTACTTCATGCTTTCTTTTATGTGAAAAGTGAGAAAATGGTTGGAAGTTTCCTTAAGAATGCAAAAGATTATAGGTCATTTCTTGATTTTTGCCCAACTTCAACAAGTCATAACTTGCTTAAAATTTTGGAGATTTTGAGTGGTTCAAATTGCAAAATGTCATTCAAGAGATCTACTTCATTCCATCATTTTTGATCAAGAGAAAATTCTAAGTGGAAGGCCATGTTTGGATGCAAAGGATTATAGGTCATTTTTAAAGAAGGATTTGAAATATTTCTAAGTATGGAAAGTCAACTATTTTTCTTCAACTTTGAATCCATGTAACTTTCAGCTCAAGAATCCATTTGATTCCATTCTTTTTCCATTACAAAGCTTGTAACCTCATCTTTCCAAGGTATCAAGAATCTTGCCCTAAGACCCCTTGAGGAGAAAATGCCATTGGATTGAACTTGATAGCTTGGAATTGAAGTTTCTCCATAAGTCAGAATTTGAAATTCATGTTTTGGCCTTTAAACATCAAATTAGCACGCGTTTGTGATCTAAACATGTTTAACCAAGTTGACAAAGTGGATTAGCGCCTTGAAACGCAAAGATTGGATGAGTTTTGATGCAAATCAGATCACACTTTGCTCATGTATCAGGTTCACACGATTTCCCTCCAAACTTCATCATTTCACACGCTTGAACATTCCATTTGATTCCCTATAAATAGAGGGTCGTCCCCCATTCAATTTCCCAAGCTTAGATAGCCAGAATCACCCTGCCAAACTTGCTTCACAACCCAAAATTTAGCTACTTTGAATTCTATTCTCAAGCCTTTTTCAATCCAATTTTTCCATCAATTTACCTTCCTTGATCTTCCCTGAAGCTAACCATATAATTACATTCAATAATCGTGCCCTATATTGCTCCATAGAAGTCCAGTTTCAGAGCTCTGCTACTCAACTTCAATAGGTACATTCCTTCATCAATTCTTCAAAACTCTGATATCATTGTGTTGCTCTCATTGCCCTGGTTTTAGTTGCAACACTTACTTCTTACTAGAAACACGTTTTGACCATGAAATTTTAAATCCCTTTTTAAAACTTTCTTTCCAAATTGCTTGAGCTATAATTTATATAAATTTGGCGATGGGGTGTGGTTGTCTTTGTCTTGAAGAGACGAAGCGAATGGCATAGGTCTGAGCTTCTGATTTTACAATTTGAGAGACCTGCAATTTGTGATGGCTGGAGGTTGGAGATGACCAACGTGTCATCTTCTGACCAATGAAGGCGTGCCATTTGTTATTTTCAAATTCTGATTTTATTAATGATTATGTACATTATTCATTAAAGACCATGATATGCACAGTGCACCAGATCCCTTGGATTTGATTACTAACGCGTTTTAACTCTCATCCAATGGTCCACATCTTTTTCTTTTATTTTCTTTTACTGATTTTTATATTTTAATGTTTTAAACTTCAAAAAATCATAGAAAATTCATTTTTTGTCCAAAAAATCTAAAACAATTATGAAAAATATTTTTGATTATTCTCTTTCTGATTTTTATTTTTTCACAATTTAATTTTGCGTTTTGGTATTTTTTATAAATATCGCACTTATTTGATTTGTTTAAAATATTTAAAAATACTTTTACACATTTTTAAATTCTGAAAAAATTGTGGAATGATCCAATGATATTGTGACAAATATTGGTTACCTTATTTTATTTTTGTTTTTGACTTTACTATTTTTTACCATCTTTGTTTATTTTACCCATTTATTTTAATTTTTAAAAATAGTTTCTGACTTTTAAAAATTCCCAAAAATTTTATAAAACCACTTGGCCTCTTTTCTGATTTTTATATGGTCTTATTTTTCATTTCTTGATTAATTTGAATATAATTGACATTTTCCTCATTATTTTCCATTTTTTAAACATTTTTAAACCCTTTAATGTATATATTAATTATATTATTATTTTGTGATTATTTTCTGGCTGTCTTGGGTTGATTTTTTTATCATGGCTTTATTAACATCATTGGATCCATGGTGTTGTGTTTAACTCCACAAAAAATGGATGAATGATTTTAATAATAGTTTGATTAAATATTAATTCAAATGTGGTTTCTCTTTTTACCCTAAATCCCCTTTATCTCAAACCCTTCTCATTGCACTAAAAGTTGTTGGAGCATGATCTTTATATCATGTCTCAAAACAAATGGTGTATAGATTGCTATTGACCGGCCTCAAAATAGGTGTGACTTCTATATAAGTCCACTTACGATTGCTTAACATAGCGCTAAATTTTGTCCCGATTTGAATAAATGATCATTCGTGGCCCAAACTTATGATTGCAAGCCCAAGTATGTTAATTTGGTCTCTTTGATCCAATAATCTTGAGATTCATTGTGTAGAGGCTTTGGTTCTACCAATTCTCTAATGGATCTACAACTCCTTTGGTCAACGCGGATCACTTAAACATCGTTGATCATTAAACGATACTTATGAGAATTCCAAATGGATGATATACTTGACAAAAAGCAAATGCAACTTGTTGTCTGAAGGATTTGGTTCTACCAATCATCTAATGAGTTCCAAATGCAAGTTTAAAGATGGTCTTCCAACTAACCACTAATTATTGACTTGTTTTATCTTATGCTTTTATTCTTTTTTATGCTTTATGCACTATCTATTTTTAGCATTTACATTTCATGCCATTTTCATCTTTGCTCATTTGAGCATTTATTTTCTTGTCTTTTTTTTATGTTGCTCACTTGAGCTTTTCTTTTTATTTTCTTAAGATACTTAATAATCAAATTAAACCCTAAAAAACTCTTAATGGTACTTGGACTATTTGGTTACTATCCTTGGCATTATGGAGCAACGGACTTTTTCTTGGACTTAGGATTAGAAACCTTGGCCTATCTTGGAGACCTTCTGATCTTATCTGATTATTTTGTTTGGAGCTCGTGAGGTTTACCTCAAGACATTGGGTTGCTTGTTTGTTTTTGTGTGCAGGTTTTTTGTGATTACCTCCTTTGTTTGTAATCTGGAATTCACCTGTATACAGCTGTTACTCTGCCCAATTTTTGTGAAGACTTAATGCATTTGAAGAGGTCTAGTATCTTTGCTTGCTTGGTTTCAATCCAAAGAATGGGAATTCTATCTTGGCTCATAATGTCAAGTATTGGCTTCTTGTTAGTTAGATGGTTCTTATCCTTAGCTTTTATCTTATGCTTTAGGATAGTCTCTTCTTCTCCTCCCATCTTCTTTAATTTCAAAAACTTTCTCCCTCATTTTGAAAACTCTTCTTGTTTTGAAACTTAAACCACTTTCATAATAAACTTGGACTTAGGTCCATGCATTTTCAAAATATTTTCATAAATAAAATTCAATCTATTTAATAATACCTTGACAATTTTGTGAGAAGACTAAAAGTCAACCAATCTCATTTCAAACCATTTTTGCCACTTTGGCTTTTACCTTTAAACTTTTCTTAAAAGATTAGACTCTTGTCAATCCTTGTAGTGATGTAAACAACTATACTTCTAGAATATGTAGTGAAGAGAGATATTTTCCACTTGGGTGTTGAGTGAGGCATTATTGATTTTAAAATCCAAGCCATATCCTCCACTTTGAGATGATGCAAATTCTCCTTTCTCATGATTGTGGGTAGTAAGTATGTTTTCCACACGAACAATGACGATGATGTTTTATCTCATAAAATTAACCAACAAATTTGTGTTTTAAATTTTTAAAAGAGAAACTACGTGTACCCTGATCCCCTATTACACGAAAGGTGGTACGTAGGCACTAAAGATTCGCAACCGCAGCCGGTGCATAAATCATAAAAAATATATTTCTTTTCTCACCTACACCATCTATTTTATATATAACACCTTTTTATAGCCAAAATATACAAATTTTACAAAGAGGCTCCTGCGGAGTACCGTAGATGTTTAGGGTGCTAATACCTTCCTTTTGCATAACCAACCCCCTTACCTTGAATCTTTCCCCCATTTTGGGTTATTCACTCTTTTCCCATTCCTTTTGGAAACAATAAAGCGCGGTGGAGATTTTTTTATTTTTGATTTGTATAAAGTCTAGTCAATCCAATGGCTTAGTCTTAAACATTTCTACCGCTACAGTATCACCAAAGGAGTCATTACACGGTCCAAGATAAGTAACTTTTGTTATCATTTTGCTTTCGTCTCACCAATTGATCCTAAAAACTCCAAAGACACTTTACTCGATGAACATTGGTTTTTATCTATACAAGATGAGATAAACCAATTTAAGAGAAATGAGGTTTGGGACCTTGTCCCTCCTCCGCGACACCATCGTGTAATCGGCACTAAATGGGTGTTTAGGAACAAATTGGACGAAAACAGAATAATAACTCGCAACAAGGATCACCTTGTTGCTCAAGGGTATAACTAAGAGGAGGGCATCGACTATGAGGAAACTTATGCATTGGTCACCCGACTCGAGGCTATACGCATTTTGCTTGCCTTTGCATGTTCATAAAATTTCATGTTATATCAAATGGATGTTAAGTGTGCTTTTCTAAATGGCTATATTAATGAAGAGGTTTATGTATCTCAACCTCCCGGATTTGAAAACTTTGAGTATTCTAATCATGTTTACAAATGAAAACGTGCTTTATATGGTCTTAAACAAGCCTCTAGGGCTTGGTATGAACGCCTTAGCAAGTTTTTGTTAGAACAAGGATTCTCAAGGGGAAAGGTCGATACAACTCTTTTCATTAAGCGCCAAGGAAAACATTAAATTTTAGTACAAGTTTATGTAGATGATATTATATTTGGATCTACTAATATATCCTTGGTCAAGGAGTTCTCTAAGTTGATGCAGGGAGAATTTGAAATGAGTTTAATGGGTGAATTAAAGTACTTCCTTAGGCTTCAAATAAATAAACTCGAGGAAGGGACTTTTGTGAGTCAAACCAAGTATTGTCAAGACCTATCAAAGCAGTTCGATATGGCAAAATCAAAGATCATTGACACTCCAATGCCTACCGCGGTTAATCTTGATCGTGACGAACATGGTAAACTGGTTGATGTAAAAAGGTATAGAGATATTTTTATAAAACCTCTTACGACCGAGCCTTTCTTCCACATGTAGGGAACTTAGTTTTCTCGATATTTCTGATAGGTTGCAACTACACTCTTGTAACAAGTTATTTATGAGGGCAAAATGTTATCCTGCATCATATAGGTAATATCATTCTAACTCTAACTCTACTCTTGGTAACTCAAAGTGATAAAATTGTAAATTTTTCTTTTATTTGTGCTTTTCAATTTTTGTGATATGTGATCTATGATTAGGTGGTTATTTCTATTTTATTGTGTCTTAAAATTCATGAATATTTGCAATTTTGAAAAATAGGCCTCCTTATGTCGATCTATGGCTGGGGACCGTCGACGCATACTGGAACATGTGTTTCTCAAAATTAAGGGTCTATGCGTTGATGCATAACATGTGTAGGTCGACGCGTCGCGCGATATTTTAACCAATGACTTTAGGAATTTTGTTTGACATTTGTGTTTTATCTTTTCATCTCTACTCATTCACTTTCATTACTCACTTTACCCCCCAAAACCTTCTCAAAAACCTTAAAATCCTCTTTTACCCAAAAGTCTCAAACTCCTCAAGCTTCCTTCATGGCTTCATCAAGACCTATAAAAAGAAGATTGGTCAAAGGAAGTTCCTCTTCTCAACAAAATCCTAATCCGGTAACTGCTTTGTCTCTACTTTCTGATGATTTGATTGAATCTTATTCAAATAAATTTAGTAAAAGAAAAATAGTTAATCAATTTGTAGTGTATAAGAAAACCCTAGGTAGCTTTAATCTATCACATGTTGTTGAGTTGTTAAGATTTCAGAAACTCGGTGTCTTTTTGGAATGTGATATTGCGTATAATGAAGAGTTGATCAAAATGTTTTATAATGGTCTTCAAGGCAGTTTTGATGGGAGCAATTTTAGATATAAGATGAATAACAAGGTTTATTCTATTAATTCTAAGATTTGGACAAAGTTTGAATTGTTTCCTCCAAGTCTGGTTGCCATAAAAATCACCCATATCGATAACTTTGAGGGATGTGACTTTAAGGTTGCTCTTAATTATATGCTGAAACATCCATACTCTGAAAGGGTTATGAATATCACCTTATTTCCAAAGTCTGTCACAGCGGGTGCATTGAAACTGCTTGATCGTATTCTGCAGTGTATTGTCTCTCGAATCATTCGCCCTAAGAGGGTGGATACTCAAGGGTTGATCAGCCGGAGGTGCACTTGATGTATGCTATCAAAAACAAAATGAGGATCAATTGGCCTTACTACATTGCGAGTAGAATGTATAGTTTGAAAGATTCGGGTTGAGGAACAACGTTAGGCTATGCTTCCCTTATTCAACATGTCCTCAACAAGGCCACTATTGGTGTTCCGGGTCTTCCCTTAGTTGGATTATCAACTGATCAAGAATTCACTTAGAAAACATTGACTATGATGGGTCACCAGTGGGAGGCAAGTCAGCAAAGGTATATATATGTGGTAAGAAGTAATATTGTGTGCTTGCAGGAAGGGGATGATAGTGACGAGGAATATGATGAAGACAATGAGGAAGGTGAGAATGTTGTTGCAATGGATGAAGATGAAGTGCAGGGTGGAAACAATGCTACCATTTTAAACTTGCTTGAGTCTACGCGTCTTCAACAGGAGGAGAATTCTTCGCTTGTAAATGAGAGACTTGATACTCTATTAAACTGTATCAGGGTACACGATGAATAATTTTCCGCATACTCTACCATTCAAGATCAACGATACGATACTTTGTATGGGATGATGGAGTCTCAAGCGAACAACGTCACCAACTTCACCAACAATTTCATGCAACTATTCATCGATGCATAGCTCTGGAGTGGTCGACTCATGTATCTTGCACTTTGTAATGAGGCACTTTCGGGAATGCTCAGGTCGAGTCACTCTTCTGCATAGGTCGACGCATGGATAATGCATATTGTCATATGGCACTTTCTAGAATTCTCAAGACGAGTCACCCTTCTGCATAGGTCGACGCATGGATCATGCACATTGTCATATGGTACTTTCGGGAATGCTCAGGTCGAGTCACCCTTCTGCATAGGTCGACCGTTCACTCGTTAAAGATGTTTTTCAGTCTGTTAGTTGGGTCTTGACTTTAGATAACATATATAATCTTGTTTGGTTCTATCATTTGGCTCTTAACAAGAAAAGTGAAATAGATACACAAGGTACTCATCATCTTCAACCTCTCACTCATCTGTTGACAACT
Source organism: Vicia faba (assembly GCA_948472305.1). Lineage (NCBI taxonomy): Eukaryota > Viridiplantae > Streptophyta > Magnoliopsida > Fabales > Fabaceae > Vicia > Vicia faba. Next base: position 1,525,568,268 of record OX451736.1, on the reverse strand, counting down.
ACACATAATATTTTTTGTCGATCAAGGTGCATAGCGTGTGTTGATAACGTCTGAAGTAGAAGATTGTGATCTTGTTAGGGTTAAGTAATTGTGGGTTTTTCTTGAATAAAATCATAGGGTTTTTGACAATTCTTTGCTTCATCAAATTCAGTCGTGCTTAAGGGATTGAGGAACCGTGGGTTTGCTCGACAAGGTAGCTACAATCGGAGGATTTTGAAGGAAGAGTTGGAGTCATCATCTTGCGATCAAAACAGCCGAGTAGAGAGTTTGAGAAACGGTTTGGGTTCTCAACAAGGTAGCTACAACCAGAGGTTTATCGAAGATTGATGACATACTTGGTTCAAATCGAATCAAGGGAAGAGAGGAGCTTAGTTTTCAATTCAACATATTGGGTTTGAATTATGGTGACTATTTTCTATCTCTTGTATAAACTTTGCAATCATAATAGCAATTATCCTAATTATAAATTATAGAATTAGGGGCAGACGTACCCCATGCGAGGACGACAAGGGGAACTGCTTAAACAAATCACGTGTCATTTTTCTTTCTCGTCTTTTACCATTTATTTTCTATAATATGTAAATTTACTCTTGTGATTCCAACTGTCTGGATTTGTAGTGCAATAGAACTATTACTAAGAACTACAGTAATCACTTTGATTTCTATAATTGATTTCAACACTACAAATTAAGAAAGATTAGACTTGGTGTGATTACGCACACCAAGTGTTCGATAAAAGTCCAAAAGTGCAAATTTGTGAGTTTTTCTTCTCAACTATTCATTTAAAGTAATTGACAATATTTAAAGAGTATAAGTGATATATTATAATTGAATTAAGTGTTAATAATTCTCACCGATTCATTCCATTCGGCTTTACACATATCTGGTCTTTTCAATAGAGGATCGTTTTTAGACGAGTGTATCCGGGTAGCTTTCACTGAGTTTCAAACTTTGTTTAAAAACTCATTTTAAAATTCAAGTATATATTCAATCCCCCTTCTAGATACATCCTATCGTTTAACAGGTCTTACTGAATTCAGCCTCGTGAGTTGAATACATCAGAAGAGGAAGATTCATATTAATACTACTTAATTATGTTTTTAATTTTAAGCATTATCTGATTCCTTGATTGTATTAAAATATAAACAATTGTAAAATAGCGGAAGACTATGAATTTTCAATGGTTCTCCATTAGAGAATGAATTAGGCACAAAGCAAGGACAAAAGTGTTGAACCAATGTAAACACAAATGCACTCTTCTTTATCCATTTCTTTAATTTTCTTTATAGTTTTGCATTATCATACTTTATCGCTTTTCATAAAATCGCATGTTTCTAACACTACAAGAAAAACTCCCTCCAGCGACATGAAGTTGTGACGTGATTATCATGTGGCTAAAAAAAGGTGGTTGCGACATGATAATCACGTCACTAAAAAATTTAACATTAAAAAAATAAATATGATGTTAACATGGTGGGAGTCAGAGTTTTTTTTAAATACAAATATTTGTGACGTGAGATTCGCGTCGCAACTTAAAAGTTAATATTAAAAAAGGCTCTAACGTTCAGACAGCGAGAATTTTGAAATTTTAAAAAATTTAGTTGTGACGTGATTATCACGTCGTAATATTTTAGGGGAAAATATTTGACTAGGAATTGACTTGGTTTAGAGTTGTGTAGACTGAGTGAATAATATTTTTGACCGTTGAGTGTGTTCTGATGTGAATCTCATGTGGCAAGGTTGCGACGTGATTTTCACATTACTACGTGGCGTATATATTTAACAATCCCGTTCACACAGATCCATATCCTTCTCCTTTCTCTTTTTTCATTCCCTTCTCTCTTTCCTTCATTCTCTTCTCCCTTTCCTTCATTGTTCCACCTCCACTGTAAATCTTCCCCTAATCTTTTTAAATTTTGTTTCATAATTTTTCAATTTGATTGATATAGGTAATTATTTTATATAATTTAACTTTAATATATTTATATAATTTTGTTTATTGTTTATTATATTTTATAATTAAAATTTTGGTTTAATTTGTTTTATCAAATTGAAAAACATTGAAGAATTTAGAAAAAGATTGAAGATTGATTGAAGGAGATTGAAGAAGAGATATTTATACAATTTTTTTTTAATTTTATATATAACTTGAGTTTTATTCTGTTTCTAATATTATTATGAATTTATATATATATATATATATATATATATATATATATATATATATATATATATATATATATATATATATATATATATATATATATATATATATAAATGTTTATTTATAGTTAATAATAAGACAATGATTGTATAAATGTGCAGTATGACATATTATTGGTATGGTCGTAGTTAGATGTACGATAGATTGTATCCAGGAAGACATGCACTTAAACCCCTTTTATAGAAGGAGTTAATGAGTTTATCATGTGGGTGTTTGCTCAGGAATGTTATCGAAGCGACTGAGGAGTTAGGTGTACCTGTCTTAAATGTGAATGTAGACCAATAATTAGTGACCCAGAGAAAGTAGCACGTCATTTTCATAGAAGAAGTTTTATTGAAAATTATTGGGTTTGGACGTATAATGGTGAAGAACTACCGAGTAACGTGCCAGAGACTAGCAACACGCGTGCTTCAAGTAGTCGATCGTCTATGAAATATGAGGAAAAATTTAATCTTATTGGTAAGATGGTTGATGATGCTTTTGGTGTGAACATGACATATGATCAACCTGAAGATTTTGACGGGGAAGAGTTGTCGAACGAGGAAGCGCAAAGATTTTATTAGTTGTTGAACGAGATGAATACGTCGTTGTTTGAGGGGTCGTCATACTCAAAGTTATCAATGTGTATGAGATTATTGGTCACCAAGTAAAATTGGAATGTTCTTGATCATTGTTTGGAATATTTTGCAAAAATGATGTTGGACTTCACTGCAACAAAAAACAACTTGTCTACCAGTTTTTATGATGCAAAGAAGTGGGTGTTGAAGTTGGGTTTAAAAGTAAAAAAGATTGATTATTGCATTAGTGGTTGCATGTTGTTTTATGACAATGATTTTGGTAATCAAGATGGAATATTGGAGGAATATAAATTTTGTAAGAGTCCAAGATATCAAGTTCGCAGTAGAGCCATTAATATCAAGCAAAAACGTATTGCAGTAAAGTCCATGTTTTATCTTCCGATAATACCAAGATTAAAAAGAATATTTGCTTCAATGCACAGTGCAAGTCAAATGACATGGTGTTTTATCCCAAAATTTTCCATCTCATTTCTCAAGTAATCTCTCACAAGATTTCCTTTGATTCAAGACTGCACAAGGATTGATCAGCTCAAGACACCTCCTCTAGCATTGATGATTGAAAATTAGGGTTTGAGTTTGCACAAGGACAAATGGACTTTTAATTCCCCATATTAATTTCATGGATCATTTTGGACCCTCAATATTGCTCATGTCAAGTTTCAAGTCTTGGATCATATTTTTGCTCAGTCAATTGACCAGTTGACCTAAAATCAACTGTATTGGGAAAAAAGTCAACGGTGGTCAATTTACAGTCAAACTTCATAATTTTTTATCCATATCAACATCATGATCTCATATGTCATTTGATCAATTTTGGATCACAATTCCTCAAGAAATTGATTAGATCATCAAAAGGGCAAAATGGTCAAAATTAGAGTTTTGACTGAGAAGGTGCAATTTCTGATTTTTGACCTAGCAAATGACTTATTGGTTAAAGTCATGATCTCAAGGATTCAAATGCATCATTTTTACCTAATTTGATGACTCAAAACATCTCTCAAGATTAATTGATTGACAGATGAATTTCAGTCAACTGATGAAAAGTCAATTGTATACTAAAAAGTCAAACTTTGACTTTTTGGTCAAAATCAAGTACCAAAGATCATAATTCATCAAGACATGTCAAAATATGAAACTTGTTCAGCAAGAATTCAAAAATTCAAGATTTCATTTTGAAAAGTCAAAATTCTAAACTTAGAAAATTTTCTAAGTATTGGAAAATTTATATTTTTTCATAACTTTGAGCAAAATTTATGCCATGATACAAGATGATTCAAAGGAAACTTCCAACATAAAAGTTGTAGATATCAATGAGATCTAAAACATTTTATAACACAACTTTTTCTATAAATGCATGGATTTCAAGTTATGTTTTTAAGAAGACATGTTCATGAAACTTGAAAAACTTAGTGAAATTTTGCCCTAGTTTAGACAGGATTTTGACCTAACTTCATGGAAATTTTTCATATAGTTCCAAGATGAATCTTCAAAAATGTCCAACATAGAGGTTGTAGAGGATGTTACAATCTTTCCAAAATGTCCAAGAAGTTATTGATATCATACTTGAGCAAGGATAATCAAAGACAAGAAGTTAGGGTTCATTCTTGAATTACAAGTCATTTTTTGATGAACACATAATTCAATTTCAATGTTAGGCTGCATAATCTTGCTTTGCAGGCCTTCTAATTGTGTATCTATCCATAATTAATAGATTACACAAACTTTTGAGCTATAATCCAAGTGGTTTAAGCTTTATCTAATTCAAATTTCCATTTTGGGAAGAAAGTGAAGAATGTCATTCTTGAAAAGCAAGCTTTATGCACAAAGTCAATTCTTAAGCCTCTAACTTGTTCCCTCTGATCACACTCCATCTGCAAAGTCAGAAACAAGTTTGTTTAAAGCATAATCACTCTACATTAGCAAGTACACAAGGCAATGAAACTTGGATTTCTCAAAAATCACATGTTGAGCTTAAACATGTAATTTTGAATTCTGATCAAAGACAAGCCTCCAAACTTGTTGCTTATAAATATAGGCACTACTTGTGAGCTAAGGCACGAGCTTAAGCACCCTAAAACTCTCTAAAACTCCCTCAAGCCAGAAATTTCCCAAAAACACCATTATTGCACAGTTTCTGACTTTGAACTTGTAACTCCCATTTCCCTCGTGCGTTTCTTGGCTTTTCACTTCCTAAAGCTCCTACACATCAAATATAGTCCATCCCTATCCTTATTCCAGAACTGTAACACCAATTACGTCAACTTCCATAACCAAAAAATAGAGTCTGCACATTGACTTCTCCAAGCCATTCCAGCCATCCATTGCTCAAGCTAATTATTGCATTAGCTTCCTGGGAACTTGACGAAGCTAACCTGATCATCACAACTCCTTGAAAGCAGCTCAAACTCATTTCACAATTTTCAGTTTTTAGGTATATTTTCTGAACTTCTATCTTCTCATTTAGGCATTGTTAGGCTTGCATTTGTGAAGATAAAATGTAGACATCATTGCACTGAAGTTGTACATGTCCATAGATTTCATTTATATTGCTTGAGTAGTGGGAATTTTAGGTTTGAATCTCTGAAAATAATTAGGTCAGAATTTGGTACTTTTAGAGATTCTCATTCATCTTTGATTTATAGCTTATGATATTTATATGGTTGGATTCGTATGGAAAAATTGAGCAACTTTCATATTTGCATATTTCATTTTTGTTAGGAAATGGTGAAGTTACAGATGTTCAGTCTGGAGGTTTAAGATGAAGTCATATTTAGGACATGATTTGTGTTATGTATTATTTGTTTTGTTTATGTTACTGGATGTACAACCACCTCAGTGGCAAAGGTAGCGCACGTTTGTGTTAGAGGTCAGGGGTTCAACACCCAACGCTATGTTTTGTTTTGTTTTTTCACATTTTCTCCTTTTTTGTTCCAACCAACGTGCTGGGCCTCCCCCTTTAGGCTTTTGTTTTTTTTGCTGATTTCTAACCCCCTGTTTACTTGTGCATGCTGGTCCAACCTTTTTTTTATATTTTCATTTTTATTTATTTTCTTTTTCTTATTTCATTTTTATTTTCAGTTTTCTTTTATTATATTATTATTATTATTATTATTAATAAAAAATTCAAAAATATTTTACTATTATTTTCACACTTATTTATTTATTTTCTTTATAAAACAAAAAGGAACAAAAACATTTTTCTTAATAAATTAATTTTTTTCTTAGTAAATAAATATTTAGATTTAGGTTTAATTATTATTTTTCATTTTTCATTTAAAATTAATTTAGAATTTAGGTTTCTTTTAATTAATTAATTTTCATATCATTATTATTAACTTAAAACCTTTCACAAAAACCCTAAAAATACTTTTTAATTTAATTTTTTTCTTAATTAATTTAGGTTTAAGTTTTGCTTAGTTTTAATTAATCATTCTCTTTAATTAGGTTAAAACCCTTTCATTAAAAATCAAACCAAAAAATTATTTCTTTTCCATTATCTTTTTGCACATTTATTCAATTCTTGTACATTATTCAATATGGTTGTAATAGATAATTAGGTTTAATTTTCTTACAATCCCCATTTGTAAATTTGTGTACCCCCTCCCCTAATGATGTAATAGCGTAGTAATTTTACTTTTCACAATTTATCGCTTTATATAAATGCTAGTAATTAGGGTTTGTATGGCAAGATTAAAATCAACAAGTAGCAAATCTTAATTCAAGATAAACAATGCATGTAAATCAAACACACTTGCACACTTGCATCCTTAGGGTAATTCCACTTTGTTTCCTTACAAAAATTTCCATGTTATGCATGTGAAATGTCTTAGCAAAAAGCAATCAAAAATACAAGATCATAGTCCCTCGATGACGCTATAAATGTTGCCTTTCAAAATGATCTTAGTCCCTCAAAGAGAAATGCTAAGACATCTTACAACATTACTATCATGACTATACGATGACCCACGCCCGTCCCTTTACATCCAAAGATAAGGCTTCTTACCAAATTAATGGTAAGATAGCAATATCAAAGGAAATGAAGAAATGAACAAAGACTTTTGAGTAGGTAGATTGTTCCTAGTTGCTTGCTCATTTTCAAATCAAACATCCTTGCTTATTTTCAAAACAAACACTAACACCTTCAAAAACACTTTCAAAACATTTTCCAAACATGAAATATTTTCAAAAGCTCAACACTTTGTATACGTTCTTACGAGCGAGAACTATTACAAAGTTTGCCTAAACGAAGACGCCTTTTCAAAATACTTTCAAAACCATCACAAAGTATATTTTCAAACAAAATCAAGTGATCTAGCAAGCAACTAAGAGCCCATAGATAACTATGGATGAAAAGCGTGCTAATACTTTCCCTTTTCATAATCTACCCCCTGAACTCAAGAAATAATCTCAAAGGTCTTTCCCGTTCTTTTCAGCCTTTCCTTTTTGGATAAAAGAAAAGTTGGTGGCGACTCTTGCTAACTGCAACATTTGTGATAAAACGCAAAACACCTAAGTCAGTTCTCCCACCATACCACACATGGCATCATACAAACAAAACAAGTCCATGCACTATGCGACATACATCTGATGGCGGGGCATGGAAGCACTTAGATTAGACACATCCTGATTTTGCCGCTCAACCTATAAATGCTAGGTTTGGATTTGCTCTGATGGTTTTGCTCCATATGTGCAAGCGTCAGGAAGTGTGTATTCTTGTTGGCCAGTTATTGTAACCCCTTACAACCTCCCTCTTGAGATGTGCATGACAAAATCATATATGTTTTTGACGTACATCATTCTAGAGCCGTCTAGTCCAAAAGCCGAAATTGATGTGTACTCACAACCTTTAATTGATGATTTAAAGAGGTTGTAGATTAGAGAATGGACTTATGATATATACAGTAAACATAACCTTACTTTGCTAGCTTCTTTGATGTGGACCATTAACAATTTTCTAGCATATGACATGTTGTCTGGTTGGGATACGCATGGCAAAATAGAGAATCCAGCACCCCACATCCCACACAGACTGGATGCTCCCACACCCAACATCCCACACATGTACCTGCATGTGAGGATGATCATGCACAGCCTCTGGGGATGATGATGAGTTGGATGGAAACAATCTTCGAGGGAATAATGATCCGAGTCAGATTCATGTCATTGACAGAAGATTTTAGATTTGGCCCGAACGAAACTCGTAAGTTTCTTATTTATAAATTTTCATTTAAGTATACATTTCCATTTTTAATATAACTTTATATTTAATATTGCTAATTCAAATTATTGTTGTTTAGTTTCGCGCCGAGTTGGACTGCTACCAAGGTTATATATTATATAATTCAACAAATGTATAAATAATGTTCGAAGAGTTTTAAAGATGTTCAAAGAGTTTTAAAGATGTTCCAAATAAAGAAGCTTGGTTTAAAAAAGTTAAGGTATAATAAATTAATTTTTTTTAGTTATTGTTATTTAAATTACTTTTTCATTATAATTATCTAACTATTTATTTTAATATCATACAATATTGCAAGAAAAATGTGTGTGAGACCCAATGAACGAGAGGCAGATTAAAAAAAAATTATGACAGAACCTCAACTTTCTGACATATTGCGGCGTGTTAGAGAACGTTATAAATTTATGGGTATCCGTCCCAATTAGATAGGCAAAGAAGTTTTTGAGGAACTTCTTGAATATTGGAAGACACCAGCATTTCTGGCTAAATATGAAAATGTAAAGAAGATGAGGGCATTTGAAAAAGGGGTTGCCTTAATGTAGTGAGAAGTATAAGTACCGCTGAGCATGTTCGATGCATGGTAATTATTACCACTTTTTAAAGTTATATTTTGATTCATAATATGTTTTATTAATTAAAGTTAATTTTATTATTTAGACTAAGACTTTGGGGAGATCACCACTGATGATTGAGCGGGTTAAAAAGACTCGGGCAAAGAAAACAGAGGATTTTGTTGACGAACGTACACTAAAATCTATGGTAAGTTATTTAATTTAAATTGTTTATATATATTTTTAACTTAATGACAACTTTGTGGCATGAAAATTATGTGGCAAATGAGAAGTTGTGGCGTGAAAATTACGTGGCAATTGAGAAGTCGTGGCGTTAAATGAAACAGTAAGACAATTGGTGTTAAATAAGGCGAGACGCGACTTCTCAATGGTGAAGAGGACATTAGTGACGTGATTTACATGTCATAAAGTTGTGACATGTAAATCACATCGCAACCTATAATTTTTTATAAAAAATGAAAAGCATGGTAGAACGTTACGTTGTAAAATATAATTATTTAGTGACGTGATTTTCACATCATAAATTAGTGACGTGAAAATCACATGGCAAAAAAAGTTGTTGCTCTGACTCTCCGCCTGCTCTCACTGAAACATTCTGAATTTTGTGTAAACATGTGAATTTTTTTTATTAATAACCATGTATTAAAAAAATATTTCGCAAATAACCGGGTTTCGGAAAAAATTACGCAAATAACCATGTTTGAGATGGCTCCACAAAGGAGGAGCCATCTCATTTGGCGCATGCTCCTCTTTTTTTAAGGGAGGCGCCATCTCACTTGGCGCCTAAGGGAAAAGGGCAAGCCCTAAGCCAAGTGAGATGGCGCCTATGTACAAAATTAGGTCAAAAAAAAAAAATTCTTTCCTGCGCGTTGCGTATTAGACAGAGATAAACAAAATGGATTTTTTATTTAAAAAAAAATAATTACATTCAACTGTTTTACATTTAAAGAACAGTAAAAAAATAGATACAAAAAAATACTGGGAAAAAAAAGATACATCAGTGATCCCCAGGAACCCGGTAATAACCCCCAGTTCCGCATCCCCGTCCCCGCCTTTCTCTTGCTGGGTTCCGTCTCGTTTCCTGCTACGGCAAGGTCGATGGCCCAGCGAAGTCAATGCGATCCGAATCCATAAAATTAGTAAGATCTCCATATCTCGAAGATCCGCTCTGGTACAGTCGGTTACCCATACCCTCGAAGTTTGGTCGTGTTGGCGGTGGGTGGGGTTCCATGGTTGGTCGGTAGCATTGGTCGTCTGAGTATGGGGGGTAGAAAGGAAATGGATCTTGGGGTGTTTGGTATTGTGGATGTTGGGTTGTTTGGTGATATGGTGGTTGATGGTAGGTTTGGTCGGGTTGGTCATAATCTTCTGACATTCCCATATCAGGGCTAAGGCTGGATGTTGAGGGCGCCATATTGGGATATGTGGAAGACTGAAATTGTGTATGGGGTATGTGGGTTTGCTGGTATTGAGGTTGGTATTGTGGTTGGGTTTGAGGCATTTCCGGGTATTGGTAGTTTGGCGGTGATTGTGGTTGGTAGTACGGCATTTGGTTGTAGTTGTGTTGTGGTGGGGAGTGTGGTTGTGTGTTTGTTGGTCTGTTTCTTCTTGGGGGTTGGTTTGAGGTTGATGGATTTTGGGTTTGTTGGTGGGGAATCGAGGGTTGTGCCCATTGTGTGCGTGGGTCAACCAAGTACCTCGGATGAGACACGTGCATATCTGGGTTACTAACCGACCTGTACCACGACATATATTGATCGGTGTGTCGCATGTTACCTTGAGTAAGGAAAACTGGGGATTGCAAGATGTAGCGGTGACGCCTTTGCCACATTTTACACCATTCTGGAGCAAAGTCTTTCCAGTTGGTAAGATTCCACTGGGCGTCGACCCTTTTTAGATGCCAGGGGGACAAATCTGTTGGATCACTTGGTATCTCTTGGATCATTCCGAACTGCATCTTCACACGGTCGCTGTGGTGCATCTCCACAATGTTGAACCGAATGAGTGCAGTCTTTGCAGTCCAAGTTGCTGCATCCTCTGGATTTGGAGAATGGTCCAAACCCAAATATGGTCTCCAGACGAACTGCGATAAAATTTAAATCAGGTAAGCGCAAAAGTAATGTATAAATAATTAAAATGAACAAAAGTTAAAAGCTACGACGTACGTCATCTGGGCCTAAGTGATCCAACAGATTTCGGTAGAGTGCGACATTGAATCTGGGATTCTTGCCGTAATCCATACCCCTCACGCAGTACCTAAAGGAAATGAGAAACATGTTATTTTTAGCATATATTTTGGAAAGAGAAGAATAGTTATAAATGCTATAACTTAATGACTTACTTTGTTGCGTAAGGGAAACCAAAAGTGTTGTTGTTGATGGGGTTTAAGGACTCCATCCTCCACCAACCCCAGGCTTGTAGTAAAAATGCGCACCCATAAAATGTACATTTTTCCTTGACTGCGTTTTTGCACAAGGAACTGTACAGGTGGGCTAATACTGCAGAACCCCAACTAAATTTTCTAGTTTTATCAAAATTTGTTAGTAAATGTAAGTACATGAAATTTACACTATTTCCCGTACTTTCGGGAAATAAAAATGTACCAAAAAGTATCATAATATACGTTCGGGCTTTTACTACTCGGTCATTCTCTGAGGAATTTTCATTTAATTCCATACCTGCATAATGCCGTTTCAGGTCAGTGAGTAGTATTCCCTGCCCTCTTGCTCCACCACCTTCTACCAGGTCCCTACCCAACAGTTCTTCACACTGTGAGTTCGGTTGTTGAACCGACCCGTTCACCGCCTTACCGTCAATAGGGAGGCCCAGTAGCATGTAAACATCTTCGAGAGTGATGGTACATTCACCTATTGGTAGGTGAAATGTATGGGTCTCCGGTCTCCACCTCTCCAACATTGCAAGAATGAATTTGGAGTCAATGGTGCAGTTGGAGATCTTTATCACGTGTCCGAAACCTGCATATTCCAGATAAGGGACGATAAATGGGTCGGGAGCAAGGTATTTGTGCGAACAGATTCTGAATCTTTGTGTATCCTGAGATCATAATTAAACAAGAGTAAGATTAATTAAGATGAACAACACGTTATTTGAAGTATGAAAAATGTATAACCAAAGAAGAGACTTACAAATGCAGCAATGTTTTCCCTTGTGCCTCTGTGAGTATCTCCCATTGTTAGAAGGGCCATTGTTCAGAACGCTTGAGAGAATGAAAGACTTAGGAAGAAATAGAGAGTATGATAGACTTAAGAAATATTTCGTAGCAGAGAGTGAGAGAGTTGTGTGGGTGTGAGAGATGTTTCATAAGGTATGTATTTATAGTCAAATAAGTTTGATGTAGTGGTTGCATGCCTGCGATGTGTCACATTTGCATGCTTAGGGTGTTACACATATGCATGCATGCATTTACAAAACATGTAAGGTGTCACTCTTGCAGGCTAGGTGGCAGCCCATGCATGTATCACGATTGGACAGTAAGGGAGGCGCCATCTCACTTGGTGAAATAGTACAAAAATGAATGGTGTCGCCACCCCATTTGGCGAATAAGAGGTGTCACGTTTTACAGCATTGGCTCAGGCTACGTGACAGCCTTTGGGATTCCTTTCTTTGTTGCATGCAAGGCCATTGGAGTTGATGGGTGGAGTCTTACACAAAACATTTATGTGTGCAGAATAGGGCCAGGCTAGGTGGCAGCATAAGCCCATGCATGTATCACGATTGGACAGTAAGGGAGGCGCCATCTCACTTGGCGAAATAGTACAAAAATGAATGGTGTCGCCACCCCATTTGGCGAATAAGAGGTGTCACGTTTTACAGCATTGGCTCAGGCTACGTGACAGCCTTTGGGATTCCTTTCTTTGTTGCATGCAAGGCCATTGGAGTTGATGGGTGGAGTCTTACACAAAACATTTATGTGTGCAGAATAGGGCCAGGCTAGGTGGCAGCATAAGCCCATGCATGTATCACGATTGGACAGTAAGGGAGGCGCCATCTCACTTGGCGAAATAGTACAAAAATGAATGGTGTCGCCACCCCATTTGGCGAATAAGAGGTGTCACGTTTTACAACATTGGCTCAGGCTACGTGACAGCCTTTGGGATTCCTTTCTTTGTTGCATGCAAGGCCATTGGAGTTGATGGGTGGAGTCTTACACAAAACATTTATGTGTGCAGAATAGGGCCAGGCTAGGTGGCAGCATAAGCCCATGCATGTATCACGATTGGACAGTAAGGGAGGCACCATATCACTTGGCGAAATAGTACAAAAATGAATGGTGTCGCCACCCCATTTGGCGAATAAGAGGTGTCACGTTTTACAGCATTGGCTCAGGCTACGTGACAGCCTTTGGGATTCCTTTCTTTGTTGCATGCAAGGCCATTGGAGTTGATGGGTGGCAGGCTAGGTGGCTGCATAAGCCCATGCATGTAATATTATTGGCAGCCTTGGGGGGTTGCATCACTTACTTAATTGAAATTTTTTGCCTTACGTTGAACATAACATTCATTCACATAAACTGTAAAATTTTCCAACCTTCGAATCAGTCATCTAACCTTCAAACATTCCAGCATTCATACCTTCATACAATCAATAAACCCAAAACATTCCCACCTTCATACCTAAAACAATTCTACACAATGGCCTCTTCACCATAATTTGTTGTCAAAGCACATTTCAACGGTGAGACATACATGTGTCCCACAGTTGGGTTTTTGTTTAGAAACACCGACAATGTCCGATTTCTCTTAAACGGGAAAGCAAATTTCTCGTACTTTAAGAAAAGATTGGAGGCCAAACTTGAACGAGGCCCGGTATCCCAGATATTTTATCAGAGTCCAGTCTTTTTTGGAAACAACCGTTATTTTTTATAAGGTTGCAATTCAAGATGACGAGGATTTCCAGAACATGATTTCCAGCCATGTCTATTCTGGAAACGACTCTATTGAGTTGTACGTTCTGTTTCAAGAGCCTCCGGTGACACAGGAGGTAGAGCCTCCGGTGACACAGGAGGTTGATCCTTTGGAGAATGAGCAAGATGAGGTGGATGCAGTTGATGATGAAGAAGAAGATAACGAGTTAGAGTTTGATGAAATGGTGAACGACGATTCTGACGATGATGGCATCCCAAGTATTCCTACCGACAAAATCTACACACCACCTACGCACATGACAAACTTCAACATGGGCGGAGATGAACCTTCTACGGACTTGTTTTTCCAACCGTATATGCAATCGGATGAAAATTTAAAAGAGATGGACAAGTTTCGTAATAGAGAGGAATGCATAAGGGCCATCAAAAAATTTCACATGCTCAACTCAGTTGATTATAAGGTGGATCGTGTAAACCCGGAAAGGTACAAGATCAAGTGTGTCCACCCTGACTGTATGTTCAAGCTGACCGCTTCATACAGACTAAGGGGTGACTGCTGGGTCATAGGTTCCATGACTACCCATACTTGTGTAAGTTCCACTCAATCACAAGACCACCGAAAACTCAACCATGATCTAATCTGTCAAGAAATCCTACCCCTGGTCAGCAACGACCCTTCTTTGAAGGTTAAAACAATCATCTCCCACATCACCACGGTTTTTAACTACACTCCATCTTACCGTAAGGCGTGGTTAGCAAAGACTAAGGCGATTGAAAGGGTGTACGGGAACTGGGAGGAGTCATACCGAGAACTTCCACGCTACCTAAATGCACTCAAGACATATTCTCCAGGTAGTGTTTATGTTCTGGAAACATTGCCAGCGTACGCCCAAGATGGTAGTCTACTACATGGCAACGGAATATTCAGTCGCGTCTTTTGGGCATTTCAACCATGCATCACAGGGTTTGCTTTATGCAAACCAATTCTACAAATAGACGGGACTTGGTTGTATGGGAAGTACAAAGGCACGCTTTTGATGGCAGTTGCACAAGATGGCAACAATAACATTTTCCCCGTTGCGTTTGCCCTTGTCGAGGGGGAGAACGGTGGTGCTTGGAGCTTTTTCCTGAAAAATCTTCGTACACACGTGGCTCCTCAACCAGATCTCTGTTTGATCTCGGACAGACATGCCTCCATTGAAAGTGCCTATAATAATCCGGCAAATGGTTGGCATGACCCTCCTTCTACGCATGTCTATTGCGTCAGGCATATCGTCCAGAATTTCTCGAGGGAGGTCAAGGACAAAACATTGAGGAAAGCGGTGATGAATGCGGGATACGCACTGACACAGCCCACATTCAAATATTACCGCAACGAGATCCGTTTGTCTAACCCAGAAGCCGATATGTGGATCGACAATATACCGGTCGAAAAGTGGACTAGGTCATACGACAATGGCCAAAGATGGGGGCATATGACAACAAATCTTATTGAATCAATGAATGGGGTATTCAAGGGCATACGAAACCTCCCCATCACTGCCTTGGTGAAATCCACGTATTTTAGGATGGCTGCGTTATTTGCCAAAAGAGGTGAAATGTGGTATGCGGTCTTGCAATCAGGACAACTATGGAGTGAAAGCTGTATGAAATACATTAAGGCTGAAAGTGCTAAAGCCAACACTCACATGGTTACACGGTTTGACCGCCATAGCCACAACTTCATTGTGAAAGAGACAATTGACCACAATGAAGGCCTGGCAAGACAAGAATACAGGGTCATTTTACCTTCTCAATGGTGCGATTGTGGCAGGTTTCAAGCTTTTCGTATGCCTTGCTCTCATGTCATTGCCGCTTGTGCGCATACCCATCAAGACGCGCTTCAACTGCTCTCAAACGTTTATAAATCTGAAACGTTGCTCACTGTTTACAACAACAACTTTCCTTTGGTGACAAAATCGGACTATTGGCCTGAATACAACGGTGATATAGTTTGGCACAATGACCAAATGCGAAGGAACAAGAAGGGTCGTCCCAAAAGCAGGCGCATAACAACAGAAATGGACGATCTTGACAGGTTGGAAAGAAAGTGTGGTTTATGCCGTCAGGTCGGACACAATCGCAAAAACTGTCTGAATCGGGCGTCTGGCTCGACCACATAAATTTTGTAATACATTAAATCTTTTCAATATTTGTGTTGTAAACATTATGGGTTTTCCGTTAATAAAACTGTTCACACAATTTAAGAAATTCAATATAGGAAATTACATTAGGGTTTTCGCGTACAACAATGATTAACGATATTCAATCTAGGAAATTACAACTGTTAACACAATTTCATCTGACCCATGCATCATCAGCATTACATCACTGTCTGTTTTGACTTCCTCCAACCACACATTAGGTCTTCCTGTCGCATGCGAGGTTGTTGTTCGTTTTCGCTGGATCCTTCGAATTTTTCCCCCTCGGCGATGTCTCCATCTAGCCACCGCATCAACTCCCGCTTCAGACGCTCCATGGAGTGAATGTGCCAGAATTTCATTTTCATCGCAGGTTTCGTGGCGGAGAATATAACGTAACCATCTCTGCTAAAAATCATAGGCGACGTCATTACGTAAATAAGGGAGTACAAAATAAAAATACAGTGTGAGAAAGTGTGAGAAATTTCAAAGAAACGGACGAATTATTTATAAAACAGCAAAAAACCCTAGTTTTTCCCTAGGCGCCAAGTGAGATGGCGCCTCCTCTTCTTTTTAAGGAGCATGCGCCATCTCACTTGGCTAAATGCCAAGGGAGGCGCCAAGTGAGATGGCGCCTAGGGCAAAACCCTAGGTGCATGCGCCAAATGAGATGGCTCCTCCTTTGTGGAGCCATCTGAAACATGGTTATTTGCGTAATTTTTTCCGAAACCCGGTTATTTGCGAAATATTTTTTTAATACATGGTTATTAATAAAAAAAATTCTAAACATGTTGCGACGTGATTTTCACGTCACAACTTTGTAACATGAAAATCATGTCGCAATAGATTTGCCACGCGCCCTCCTGCGATGTAATTATTCACGTTGCAAAAAATACATTGTGACGTGATTTTAGATGTTGTGACATGATAGTCACGTTGCAACAGAACTTTTTTGTAGTGTAAGTTATCTGCTTATAGAGATTTATGTGTAAGCCTGGGTCTGGGATAAATTCATTCATCAAATCCGTCTCTCTGGTGATTATAACTATTTGTAACAAATAATATTAGATTGACTATTTGATTAATAAGATTCAATTTTAACGTATCGTATAAATTGAATTTGGTTGATTGAATCATTGATTAGTTATCATCTTCATCTTTCATCTTTTCTATATTGTTTGATTATAGTGTTATTTGTGATATCTATAAATTGAATTTGTTTAACAAAATTATACCGCCACATTATTTTTTTAAAACTCTGATTTTGAAGATAACTTTTGAAATTGATTTTTAAGAGTAAGATCTATTCACCCCCGTCTAGAACATTCTACATCCATATTCTCCCTCCAATAATTATTTCTTTAGACACATGTGATAAGAGAATCCTGAGTCCACTTACCAACTCTTATCCATCTAAAAATTAGTTACACTATAACACCAACACTCTAAGACAACATCAATCTAAACATAATCACCCTTGCTCTCATTATCAAGACAATCCTTTTTGAAATGGGCGTTTTATGACAAATAAAGAAATTATACTTCTAATTTCCATATCCATTGGACTGTTACTTAGACCTATATTTCTTTCCTTTTTGGCTTTCCCCACTATCACTTCTCCATCTTTAAATATTCAAGTCTTCTTCACTATCATCAACCGTCATCTCTTTCATCTTGATTAATATTTGGTTCTAAGAGTCTATTAAATCCCTTCCAAGGCGATAATGTCTTTCCATAAAAAAAGACATGATTAAAATGTTCAAAAGATAATGAGCTCAACAAGATTAGATTCTTGTTTTCATCATCAAATATTACCTCAATGAATAAAGTTACTATTTTGAACATAACGTATGAGCTAATGACTTGGTAATATATATTGATTCAAGCTTGACATATATTTTTGTTGTGTTCTTTGTACTTGCGACTTCTCTCAATACTTTATCTTTGAGACACAAGATAAAGACACTCACAATTTTATCCATCTCATTTTTAGTTCTTCTGTTAGGCTTGCCAACACCAAAGTGGCACCTTTTAAAGCTTATGCACTTTTTTTAAATCAAATTGTTTGTATCTTTCTTTTTCAAATCCTAAAATCGTTGTCTCTAAAAAATTTTTTTGATATTTTATTTGAAATCTATTCTGCTAACTTGTAAACTTAGATAAGGGATCAATATGATGGAACATTTTTATATTGAGGCCTTTTTTTATGATCAACACACTTTCTGAGAAATTCACCATATATTTACCTAAAACCTTAAGATGATAGGTGTGTGAATTCTCTCATTTATAAAGTGTTAAATATCTACTTTTTCTTAATTAATGCGAGACTTTCTACATTTATTTCTCAACAATTCCAACTCACACTTATTTTTCTCAAGACTGTCTTCCTAATATGAGTCTATCCACAATGTTCACACTTTTTTCAACTACACAAAAATATTAATCTAATAAGCATTGAATTAAATTGTTTATCTAAAACATCTTAAATTATATTATTTATGATTCAACACATAATATGTGTTGTGATCTTACAAAGCATACACCCTGTTATAGTTATGCCACATCTCATTTAAACATATTATTCATATGCATGGTGTGGTGACTCCAAGCTAGGAGAAAACCTTGGCATCACATATCTCACACACATACACTCAATCACCATATGAAATCCTTTCTCCAATTCACTTCATCATTACTAAAATAAAACCCATCTTGTGTAACCCTCCAAGAACACAACCTATGTAATCCACAACGTTGTGTGTCTCTAGAAGACTTAAAAGCATCAAAACTCTTCCTTGTGCTATCCCATTTCATTGTACACTTCACATAGTTGCTGCTCCAAAAATTGGGCCTCATAATCCAGCTAAATTCATCATGTTCTTGCAAAGCTCGACCACCAAGATCCATTTCCTCAGATGAACACCAAATGACTAAAGGAACTGAAGAATTATCAGTGAATCCATTAATCACACGAATATGGTATTCATCTCTTCCAAACATATGATGTGCTCTTTGTACTATAGTCATTACAATGAGAATGGAAGAGGCAAAACATAGTATAAAGTAAACACTCACCACAAATTTCATTCTTTTTGTTGAGTTTTATGAATGATATCACATGCATATATGTCTGCGTTTTGTTTCTGAGTGAGACTTTGTATATATGGCTACCAATATTTCATACAATAATCATATTTTATACATAGAGCATATCAGTGCTCGAAAACTGGTTGGCTAATAACTTGCTCAACTTGAATTATAATTGCCGTTTAATTTCATTCTTTTTTAGTGCTTTAACAAATCTTTTCTTATCCTTTCTTGTATTGATTAATATGATCTCAATCTTATCATTTTGTGTAATTGCCACTTTATGTTTGTGATATGGATATCATATTTTATAGCATATCCATGTGATACGGTGTGTTTATGTGCTAAAATATTGTTTTCAAGATTCTGTACTTTTTTTTCTTCTTTTGTTGATGAAAATCTTTATCTATTTTATATTACGTATAAACAATTTGGTTATATTTTATTATGATTGTTATTTTAAAATATTAGAAGATCATATGATTAATGAGTGGTTAGTTTTTTTCCTTCTTTAGTTTGAGTAGTTTACTTGAGAAATAATGATATCGCATACATTGTTCCAAGATATTTTCTAGTATATAATATCATGTCATAAAAGGTCCACCAATTGGTACACACTTGTTGTTTATAGAGAAAGAAAAAGATAAGATAAGAAAAGAAAACGTGGTCTTTCATTTGTACGGAAGAGAAAAGGGCAAACTAGAGAGATAAATTGGTGGGGATTACATGTTTTTCTAGCAAAATTGAGAAAGTAATGCATTTCTAATCACACCCTTAGTAAATATATACAACGTGCTTTTTATTCTCTTCAGTTTTTTTCTATAGGATATTGTTTATAAATATTAATATGTGGATTATTTTTTAAAAGTTGCTGATTTATAAGTGTCGATAAATAATTTATACTAATACATTATAAAATATTTAAAAAATACTTTTATTTAGTGTTCATACTGCGTCAAATCTCCAAGAGATAGTCACACAAATAAAAATCACATCTGATTTCGACTGTAGTTAATGATCCAGTGAAAAACAATGATTCACATAATCACAAGGGTCTAGAATGTGTGTGTGATGATCCAATGAAAAATAATAATTCACATAATCACAAGGGTCGTATGTGTGTGTGCGTGTGTCTGTGTGTGTGCCCTTAAATGACATTAGAATAATGACATCAGAAACAAGAAATAACATTTCAAACACCTTATCAAAAATACTCAAGGAATGGCGAATCTATGAAGAAGACTAATTTGTAACCTCAACCGTGCATGATCCATAGCAAGTACAGTGGTGAGGACAAACCTGCTGCAAGAGAAGTGTCTCATCACTTCATCTTTCGGTCCAGAGGGTCAAACTCAGCGACCCCTGGATTAGGAGCACCCATACCTCCTCCACAAGAGGGAGAGTTCCATGCACCCAAGGTTATCCCAACGTATCCATCCATAGAAGGTAACGACATGGTAAGTAACCAACCTTAGGGAGTTCAGGTGGCATACAAAAAGACAAGAGTACTCCTAAGGAATTCAACAATGCCATAAACAAACAGTCGGCATTTTTAGAGTTTCAAAACGAGGAACTTCGAGGGGGAGAAATCCTAACTCGTCATCAAAATATGAGTCCTAAAGATGAAATTACTAATTTTAGTAACTAATCCCCCTGACACAAAGGAACACATAGATGTAGATTCTGGTCCCCCCGATCTCAAAGAGAATCTCATGAATGCTTCAAAGTGGAAGATCGACAACCAATGATTTATGGTCGGCAAAGACCAAAGGCCATACAATCTTCCTCTTCAGGGGAGTTTAAGGAGGAAGAAGAGAAAGTGACATTCTAGAACGCCTTAACCAGATGAATAAACAAATATCCAATCTGGATGAAACTCTAGAAGTTACATGGAATAGGCACATATGACGAGACGACTGGCCCTGACGAACACATATAGCTGATTAGCGCACTCCATAATTTTTTAGGCACAAGAGGTTTGATAAAGTGTAAGTTAATCGTTCTCACGCTAAAGGCCGTAATTATTACTTTGTTCAGGGGACTTATGAATGAATCCATCAATTCATAGAGCATGCTTCATATGATATTCCTGGCATACTTCATAAGTTTTAGGAGATAACACAAATCGATGAAATTTTTTGAATACATCATACAATAGAAAGACGAAATATTTAGATCTTACATAGAGAGATTCAACAAAGAATCCATATTCGTTAAAGGTGTTAATGATTAAATTATGAAGTATCTGCTCAGTTTCTTAGTTCAACATTAATGATGATATGTGATCTGTGGGATTTTGGATCGAACTCTAGTTGGTCGAAATACTTGCTGTAGTCGAAGAAGGTTCTAGCATGTATGTGTCGAAGGATGCTTGTCGAATTAGGTTTTAGTGTTTAAACCCTAATTTGTTAAGTTAACTTGTTTGTTAAGTTAACTTGTATAATGGGCCTTGTGGAAAAAGCCCATTAGTTAGTATGTTAGGTTTTATTATAAATAGCATACTAGTCTCTCATCATTGCCAGCACAGCAAATCCTAATTCAGGGTGAGAGGGTTATTTGTTATTCTTGTAAACTTGTAATCTTGTTTCCTAAGAGAAAGTAAAGAATAGCAGTTATAACCAATTCTTGTGTTCTTCTTCTTCCTTGTTCTTTATTCTTCCCAAATACTATACTTTGTTATTGGCATTGAATTCACAACAAATTGGTGCGGTGAGCGTGGAGAAGATGCCTTCAACAAAGTATGAGATCGAAAAGTTCACCGGAGTGAATGATTTCGGTCTATGGCGCTTGAAGATGAAAGCTCTACTGGTTCAGCAGGGTTGTTTGGAAGCGTTGAAGGGAGCGACGGCGATGGACGCTGCGTTAACAGAAAGGGAGAAGACGGCCATGATCGAGAAAGCACACAGCGCAATTTTGTTGAGCCTTGGTGATAAGGTTCTTCGACAGGTATCAAAGGAGACGACGGCATCAGGGTTATGGGTGAAACTTGAAAGTTTGTATATGACCAAATCTCTGGTAAATCGACTCTACCTGAAGCAAGCTTTGTATTCATTCAAGATGATTGAAGACAAAGTGTTGGCTGAGCAGTTGGATATGTTCAACAAGCTGATTCTTGATCTTGAAAATATTGATGTAAAGATTGATGATGAAGATCAAGCGCTGTTATTATTGTGCGCTTTGCCCAGATCACATGCTCACTTCAAAGAAACCCTCTTGTATGGAAGAGAGTCCCTGACCTTTGAAGAAGTTCAATCAGCTTTGTACTCTAAGGACTTGAACGAACGTAAGGAGCATAAACCTTCGACGGTTGGTGAAGGTTTGGCTGTTAAAGGAAAATTCGACAAGAGGAAAGGTAAAAATCAGTCGAAGTCTTATAGTGGTGATGCATCTGGTATTAGATGCTATCACTGTAAGAAAGTAGGTCACACAAGAAAGGTGTGCCCTGAACGCCTGAAAGATCATGGAGGTAAGGATAATGGCAATGCAGCTATTGTCCAAGATGATTTCGAATCATCTGATGTTCTTGTGGTTTCAAGCAACAACTCGTCGAAGGAGTGGATTATGGATTCTGGATGCACTTGGCACATGACTCCAAAGAAAGACTTGTTCGAGGACTTATGTGATCAAGATGGTGGATCTGTATTGCTGGGAAACAACAAAGCTTGCAAGATTGCAGGCGTTGGATCTGTGAGATTCAAGCTCCATGATGAGTCAATAAGATTGTTGACTGAAGTCAGGTATGTACCTGATTTGAAGAGAAATTTGATTTCTCTTGGTGAATTCGACAAGAAAGGATATGTGTTTCAAGGAGAGAAAAGTATCCTGAGAGTCATGAAAGGGTCGAAGGAAGTCTTGAGAGGCGTGAAGAAACAAGGCTTGTATACCCTTGAGGCTGAAGTTGTAAGTGGTTCGACAAATGTTGCATCCACGAAACCTTTGTCGAAGACAGAAATTTGGCACATGAGATTGGGCCATGTCAGTGAAAGGGGTCTGGTTGAATTAGGGAAACAAAATCTGCTTGGTGGAGATAAAGTCGAAAAGCTGAAGTTTTGTGAACCCTGTGTACTTGGAAAATCCTGTAGAATGAAGTTCAACAAAGGCAAACAAAGAACACATGGATCCCTTGATTACATCCATGCTGATCTTTGGGGGCCTGCAAGGTGTCCATCACATTCAGGAGCAAAGTATTTTCTATCCATAGTAGATGACTATTCCAGAAAGTTATGGGTATTCATCCAGAAGACTAAGGATGAAACTTTTGAGAATTTCAAAAGTTGGAAGACTCTTGTCGAAAATCAAACTGGCAGAAAGGTAAAGAGGTTGAGAACCGACAATGGCCTTGAGTTTTGCAATGAGGCGTTCGACAGTTTTTGTGTTGCCTCTGGTATTGCAAGGCACAGAACTACCGCAGGTACTCCACAACAAAATGGTTTGGCTGAAAGGTTTAATCGAACTATTTTGGAGAGAGTTAGATGCATGTTGACTAGTGCGGGATTAAAGAAGGTGTTTTGGGCTGAGGCTGTTTCGACAGCAGCATATCTGATAAACAGATGTCCTTCGACAGCGTTAGATATGAAGACACCTGAAGAAGTTTGGTCGGGACATCCACCAGATCTCGACAAACTAAGAGTATTTGGTTGTGTAGCCTATGCTCACATTAGGCAAGACAAGGTCGAACCTAGAGCTCTGAAATGCATGTTTATGGGATACCCTGAAGGAGTGAAAGCTTATAGGCTATGGTGCCTAGAGCCAGGTCACAGGAGGTGTATCACCAGTCGAGATGTGGTTTTCAATGAAACTGAAATGGCTTTCAAGAAAACTGATGATGTTGACGAAGAGCTGGAACAGGTAGAGATTCCTGTTGAGGTGGAGCATGTTGATGCTGAAATGCGTATCCCAGATGAAGTCGAAGAAGAAACAGAAGATTCTGATGATGTTGAGGAAACTGTTGATGACTACCTATTGTCGAGAGATAGGCAAAGAAGAGTCATAAAACCACCTCAGAGACTTGGATATGCAGATCTTGTAGCTTATGCCTTAATCTCTGCAAGTGAAGTTCTAGACGAAGAACCTAGAGATTATAAGGAAGCTATAAGGAGTCGAATGAAGACTGAATGGCTAAAGGCCATGCATGATGAGATGAAATCTCTTCATGATAATCACACTTGGGAACTAATCAAGAAACCTGTTGGGGCAAGGTTAGTCAGCTGTAAGTGGATTTTCAAAGTTAAGGAAGGAATTGAAGGAGTAATGTCGAAGAGGTACAAGGCAAGATTAGTCGCAAGGGGTTTCACTCAGAAAGAAGGTGTCGACTTCAATGATGTATTTTCCCCTGTTGTGAAGCACAGATCCATTCGAATGTTGCTTGCCATGGTGGCTCAGTTCGACCTTGAACTGGAACAAATGGATGTGAAGACTGCGTTCTTGTATGGTGACTTAGATGAAACAATCCTGATGAGGCAACCTGAAGGGTATGTCGAAAAGGGGAAAGAAGATTATGTGTGCAAACTGAAGAAATCTTTATATGGACTTAAACAATCTCCTCGACAGTGGAATAAGAGATTCGACAAGTTCATGGAACACATAGGTTTCATTAGAAGTCAGTTCGACCATTGTGTTTACTCCAGATTTCGACCTGAAAATTCATTTGTTATCTTGTTGCTTTATGTTGATGATATTCTGATAGCAAGCAACAATGTCGAAGATGTAATGAGGGTGAAGGCTGAACTCAATAAGGAGTTCGACATGAAGGATCTGGGAGCTGCATCTAGGATTCTTGGAATTGACATTCGAAGAGATAGAAAGCAGTCGAAATTATGCTTATCTCAAGAGGCATACCTACGAAAGATTCTTGACAAGTTTGGTATGTCGAATTCAAAGCCTGTTGTGACTCCAACAAACCCTCAATTCAAGCTGAGCATTGATCAATGTCCCAGTACTGATGTCGAAAGAACCTATATGAACAGCATCCCATATGCTAATATAGTTGGTTCTTTGATGTATGCTATGGTCTGTACTAGACCCGACATAGCATATGCAGTAAGTCTTGTAAGCAGGTACATGGCGAATCCTGGAAAGGCTCACTGGCAAGCGTTAAAGTGGATTCTAAGGTACATAAATGGGTCTCTGAACAGAGTCTTAATTTATGGTGGAGCCTTGGGTGAAGATAGTAAAGCAGCAGTCGAAGGCTATGTTGACTCTGATTATGCAGGCTGTATGGATTCCAGAAAATCTATTTCTGGATATGTTTTCACTATGTTTGGTACAGCAATTAGTTGGAAAGCAACTCTTCAGAAGGTTGTTGCCTTATCAACTACTGAAGCAGAATATATTGCCTTAACTGAAGCTGTGAAAGAAGCATTGTGGCTTGAAGGTTTTGCGAAGGAGCTAAAACTTCAAGGTCAAGGTATCACTGTTAAATGTGATAGTCAAAGTGCAATACACCTGTCGAAGAACTCAGCCTATCATGAGCGAACCAAGCACATAGATGTGAGGCTGCATTTCGTCAGAGGGGTAATCGAGCGTGGAGAAGTCCAAGTGCTGAAGGTCTCGACAGATCACAATGCTGCTGATATGATCACCAAAACATTGCCAAGTTGCAAGTTTTTCCACTGTATGCAGTTGATAAAGCTGCATGAAGAAAGCTAGTTAGTGTCTCTTGATGCTGTAGAGTTAGGTCCAAGGTGGAGATTTGTGGGATTTTGGATCGAACTCTAGTTGGTCGAAATACTTGCTGTAGTCGAAGAAGGTTCTAGCATGTATGTGTCGAAGGATGCTTGTCGAATTAGGTTTTAGTGTTTAAACCCTAATTTGTTAAGTTAGCTTGTTTGTTAAGTTAACTTGTATAATGGGCCTTGTGGAAAAAGCCCATTAGTTAGTATGTTAGGTTTTATTATAAATAGCATACTAGTCTCTCATCATTGCCAGCACAGCAAATCCTAATTCAGGGTGAGAGGGTTATTTGTTATTCTTGTAAACTTGTAATCTTGTTTCCTAAGAGAAAGTAAAGAATAGCAGTTATAACCAATTCTTGTGTTCTTCTTCTTCCTTGTTCTTTATTCTTCCCAAATACTATACTTTGTTATTGGCATTGAATTCACAACATGATCTTAAAGAATCTCACACAACTCTTAAATAGGTCTAACTCAATCAACACACTATGAAGTTTTTTTATAAGTTTGATTTTAGAGAGAAGGTGTTAAAGAAGAACACTCATTTTTTTCTAGATTTGTGATAATATGGTTTCTGATTATTTTCAGTAGGAAACCTTGATACTAGGTTGGCTATAAAAAATATTTGTAATCAAAAAAATCCCGACTTGTTGTTGATTGTTGAACCAATGATTCCTTATACTCATTTCTATGCTAAGTGTCTTAAACATATTAGACTTAAGAGATTTGCATTAAATATTAGACAAAATCATGATTCAAACCTATGGGTTTTTGTACAATAGATATGAAACCCTCTATGTTGAGTTTATCTTAACAATATGTAACTTTTTATATAGAAGTAGATCAAACTGAATTCTTCATCATAGATGCATATGCAGTAACTCACATGTGATTTGAATATAATTATTGAATGAACTTGCCAATCTTCAACATGACAATCCAGACTTTTGGTGCATGATAAGTGATTTTAATTTAATTATTGGTCCCGATGAGAAATTTGGTAGATTTCATGAGAATAAAACTTCCACTGATGAGTTTATTTGTTGGACAAATCAAAATAATCTTATGTATTTTGACATTAATAATAACTATCACATTTGGACCAATGGGAGGAAATATGGTGCTTACTCTTCTGTTAGGCTTGACAAAGACATTTGCAATCAGAATTGGCTTGATAATTAAAACATAGTCAATTGCTTCACTTTTATCAAGAATCGCTCATACCGTTACCATATTCTTCTCCATTGTGAAAATGTAGGTTTGATTCGGCTAGGCTATTCAAATTTATGAAAGTATGGACTTTGGATGATAGATGAAGACAACTAATTGTTGATAATTGGAATACATGCATGATTTATTTCCCTATGTTTATTTCATATCCTAAGTTGATATCTCTTAAACCTATTCTTAAGAAATAAAATTGTTTTGGACTAGCTACAGACCCAATTGGCCAATGCTCAATCCGTATCAAGCCCATTCTACTGGACCCAACATATAAAATAGTTCACATATGTGATACGGTGGCAGAACCGACTGTTAATACTGGTTTTGCATTTGTGTTTGCAAATGTTACGGTAAGCAAGAGTTGTCGCCGACATTTCTTTTATCCAAATTAAGAAAAGGGTGAAAAGAACAGAAAAAGACCTTTTCGAGATATTCTGAGTAAGGGGGTAGATTATGGAAAGGGAAGGTGTTAGCACCCTTTCCATCCATAGTTTTCTACGGGCTCTTAGAGGTTTGCTCATTTTAAAATACCTTTGTGCTTTGCGTGTTTGAAAATGTTTTGAAAACGCCTTAGTACGGCGAACTTTGTAATGTTTCTCGGGAAAGTAGAGAAAATATGCAAAAAGTTGAAAATGTCTTTGAAAAGTAGTATTTGTGTAAGTGAAAAATGTTTTGAGCAAACTTCTAACAGCTATCTACTTTGTACTCGAAAAGGGCCGTTCCTTTCCTATTTTCCTTTAGAGAATGTTATACTACTATTAGTGAGTAGGTAGCCTTGTCGTTGGATGTTTGAGGGACAATCAAAGGGACGTTATGGTCACGAAAACAACTTGGAAAGAAATTTTAGTAATTGTCCTAAAGTCCTAAGATCACTTTAAACTGAGGCAACGTCGAAAGGATCATCGTGGGACTTGTTATCTTTCGAACTAGAGGACAACCACTAAAGATTCTCGCGTTTCGAGAATTGTGACCGTTTTCCGAAGACAACCGAAGTGGGATACCCTAGAGGTATATATGTGCACATGTGTTAGGTTCAGTTATTTATATTGCATTATTAAGTTTACTAGCGTTTTGATTTCAGTCTTGCCATACACGCCTAGTTACTAGCAGTTAATATTTGCAGAAATTTAAAGTGTGAGAATTTAAATCTATGTTATTACAATATTTTGGGGAGGGGATATTTACAATATACACTAATTTGGGGGAAGAAAAATAAAGAAAGCGGTAAATCCTAATTAATCTATTACATCCCGGGTACAGGTACAATAATGTAAGAATACGAAAGAAAATAAATAATGCGCAAAAGTTAAAAGTACGTCTAAAAACCTAGTAAGAAAATCTTTTTGTTTATTTTTTATTTATTTAGAAAATAACTAAGTTAATTAATACCTAAAATTTAAATTAGAAAAATAAATTTAAAAAAATCTAAGTTTTTTTTTTGGTTATTTATTTTATTATGACATGAAAAATACTTAAACAAATAAAATCAAACCTAAGTCTAATTTATTTTAAATTTGAAATAAAAATGTTAAAGTTAATTAATTAATTAATTTTAGGAATTAAATATTTAATTAAAACTATGAGACTAAAATATTTTTTGTGAGTTTTTTATCCTTATTAATTATTTAATTAAGCAAAGAAAATAAAAAAATAAAACAATACAAAAAAAATGCTAAATGGGCCTGAGATGATTAGAAAAATTGGGGTGCTGAAAGTGAAATTGCGCTGGGCCCAAAGCTAAAGAGAGTCCAGGTCTGTCATTGGATCCAGTGAGGACTGGCTTTGGTGGCCTATGCAGGACATGCAAGCTCAAACCCTTGGATCTAGATCACTCATGATCTAGTGGTTACAAAATGAAGGCGTATGGTATATTGTTGTCCATTTGAAGCATGGGATCTGCATGAAATAATTCAGAAAATATAAAATACTGGACCTAAGACTCGAACCCAGGTCCTCTCCCTCACATGCGCGCTGCTTTACCAATTGTGCTACATGTCCATTCATTACTTAAAATAGAATGATAATATAATATAAGAAAAAACGTCAACATTGGAGAAATAAAAAAAAATGTGCGCACTGATTCAAACAAGCTGTAAGTGTTTAGTTATTGGCATGTATTTTTGGTAAAAACCAGGTGTGTGAATGTCATGACTGATGTCATAACATTCTGGATTATTAGGTACCTTATGCAGAAAAATAATGGCATACAGTAGCTGCTATTTATGAGTGTGTATCTGAGCATTTTGCAATGATCACATTTATCACTTTCTACCAAAATCAGTAAACAGGATTTCTGTTGTCAGAACAAATGTTATGACATCCTGTACTGATCTAACAATTATGCAGTTTGGTTAATTCTGAGATTTTTCAGGAAATTGGTTCATACATTCCAGAACAGAATCTCACGTGGACTTTAGGTTAACCTAGCTCAACCCTAATCTGGTTGATAAAGTCTTGTGACCAAGTCTTGAGGTTAACCCTAATTAACCCTAGCTTTTCGTGGAAGCCCTAACTGAAGAAACAGTTGCATATATATTCAACAGGAAAGCTGATTGGAAATTAACTCTTGGACAGAAGATCAACTTAGGGCTGTATAGTTTTAACTACTGTAATCCAAGCAAGTATCGTTGTGATAAGTGACTTGGAATAGGTTTTGATTGTAAGGGTTGTGTATCACTCAAAGCTTTGAAGCAAGAGTGTTTGTGTCTCTTGACTAAAGCTTTGAAGAAAGGTCAAGTTAGGTTTATGTATCACTCAAAGCTTTGAAGCACGAGTGTTTGTGTTACTTGATTAAAAGCTATGAAGCATAATCAAGTGTATGTTCTGAAGAGTGTCTTCATTATTTCATTAGTCAATTGTTTACGTATCACTGCTGTGATTGAGGGGGAGTGAGTAGGAACTCAGGTTTAAGTTGAACTTAAATTGAAGTTGCATTGGGTAGGTCTTAAGTGAAGGAGATAAACAGGTTGGTTTATTCCTGAATTAATATCTCTTATAGTGGATTTCCTCCCTGGCTTGGTAGCCCCCAGAGTAGGTGTTGTTTCACACTGAACTGGGTAAACAATTGACTGTGTTCTTTACTGTTTTTTTTATTTACTGTCTTATAGAAAGTCAGATACGGTGTCATAACATTCATTGTGACATTGAGTATCTGTTGCCAGAATTTCACAAGCCAATTAGAGGTTGCCACGCATTGTCTTCTTCCCCCTCTGTCGTTTTAGATAGTGAGACCTATAGTGACAGTTTTTGTCTGTCACTATAGCACCTGCAAATCAAAAAATCTATAATACGCAAAATAAATTCAGAGTGGGGCCATGGATTGATTGGCCTCAATCTCCTGAGCACAATGGTACCCTTGGTTGGGCCTAATTTTAGCTATTCCAAGAAACCCCAATTTGAAGGTGTAAACCCTAACAATGGCAACGTATGATTCCTACACCAAAACTGCAATCCAAATATGCCAGAAGCTTGTAAATACTCAAATAAACAAAAATGCATGGTCAAAATGGATTTGTATTACATAATTCGAGCAAAGTGAATTTGAGAAAAGGAGCAAACCGTGAGGGCTAGCTGTGAGCTTTTATGCTGCTTCAAGGCTTGGTAACAATGGTAAACACTTCAAGGGACCTCCAGGAGTGGATTAGGATCCTTAGTTTGGACTAAGGAAGGCTGTAAACTGAAATTCGAACTTGACAACTTTAATGTTTTTTTGCAAAATTTTCATAAGTTTTCCAGGCTGTGTATTCATTCATTTGGCTTACCAAATACTTGTTTATATAGAGAGTACTGAGGAGACAAAGAAACAAGGGCAATAACAACCATTATTATGCATTTGAACACCATGAATGACAAATTGTAACCTTGGCCAAAAACATGGGATTTTATCCATTTTTAAAATTTGCATGAATGTAGACATGTTGGTCTTGCTGTACACGAAATTCGGGGGCCCTCCATGCATTAAAACAAGCCTTAACCATAATGATCCATATAATTTGCAATAATTTTTATTTACTTGATTTTTAATTAAATAAAATTAATATAAAATGCAAATGAAAGCAATACTATGCCAAAAATGGTTTTAGGAGTCCTCTATACTCTTAGGAAGATGCTTGAAGTCCAAGAAATTGAGTCATTGCCTTAAAACTTCAAATTTGCTCAATGCATAATTCTTGAAAATTCCCAAATTTACCCAACTTGGGCAAGCCATAACTTGCTCAATTTTTTTCTAATGATGATGATCATGGACTTTTTGGAAAGCTCAAGATGTCTAATTCAATCCCTCTTTTGATAAATTTTGCCTTTGAAGATTTTATCTTGATGTAAAAGGTCTTGGCAAAAAGTGGATTTTGTTGACTTTCTAAAAATGACATGTAATGTATGAGCTTGTATCTTTCAAATGGTGCATTTCTTGGACTTGAGGGATGAAGATAGGTTGTAGGTAATGAGATTCTCTTCAATATGAGCTTTAGTTGGGGGGAAATGGATGAAGTATGTGAAAGTTATGTTTGGTCAAAGTTTAGTTGACTTTTCCTATAGAAACCTTAATTTAGTAATTTTTGACTTTTGATGAATTAGGAGCATTTCTTGAGGAATCATGATCAACCCTTGATCAAGTGATGGATATTACTTCAAAATGTTGAGGTTGTCCAAAAACCTTGAAGTTTGACTATATTTGGGCCACAGTTGACTTTTGACCTAGTACAATCGATTCTTAAGCATTTGAGCAATTGTCTAAGCAAACTTGTTGTGCAAGGCATGAAACTTGTCATGGACAATCTTGAAGGCATAATAGGACCATGGAAAACGTTTGGGACCTTTGGAGCTCATACATCTTGGTGAGAAGTGAAACCCTAGCCAAAGGTTCATTACCTTAGAAGGAGAATTTGTCTGGTCAATTCTTAGTCATCCTTGAGCAATTTTGGGGACCCCAATGGGCATGCCTTGAGTAAAATGAGAGGGAAAATTTTGGGGTACAACAGCTGCCCCTGTTCAATCTTCTTAATCCGGAAGAGTTAGATTGGCGAGTTCGTCATTCGTGACTTGAAGGTGGAAGATGATTGAACACTAGAGTGTCTAGAAATTTGCACTCACATGAAGTAATATTGATGGTTGATGATGTCGAGAATGGGCTTACAGATGCTATTTGGAGAAGATGACAGAGATTCGTCGGAGATGGGATTAAAGATGCCATCCAAAGTGATTGTTGACAGAAATTAGACTAAGTCTAAGCTTGACTTCAACTGGAAAATAATCAGAATAAATCTTTGATTGATTCAAACTGAACCAGAAGAAATGTCTACCGGAATGGAATCAGAATAAACCATTGATCAGTTATAACTGAACCAGCAGAGGTCTTGAATAAACTTTAACTGGAAAAGAATCAAAATAACTCTTTGGAGCGGTTTATCTGAACCAGAGAAAGTGTCTACCAGAACGGAATCAGAATGAACCATTAACCGATTTAAACTGAACCAACAGAGGTCTTGGATAATATTTAACTAGAAAAGAATCAGAATAAATCTTTTGGGTGATTTATCTAAACCAGAGAAAGTGTCTACCAGAACAGAATCAGAATAAACCATTGATCAGTTTAAACTGAACCAATAAAGGTCTTGAATAAACTTTAACTGGAAAAGAATCAGAATAAATCTTTGGGGTAATTTATCTGAACCAGAGAAAGTGTCTACCAGAACGGAATCAGAATAAACCATTGATCAATTTAAACTAAACCAGCAGAGGTCTTGGATAATCTTTAACTAGAAAAGAATCAAAATAAATCTTTGGAGAGATTTATCTGAACCAGAGAAAGTGTCTACCGGAACGGAATCAAAATAAACCATTGATCGATTTAAACTGAACCAATAGAGGTCTTGGATAATCTTTAACTGGAAAAGAATCAGAATAAATCTTTGGGGCGATTTATCTGAACCAGAGAAAGTGTCTACCAGAACGAAATCAGAATAAACTATTGATCGATTTAAAATGAACCAGCATAGGTCTTGGATAATCTTTAACTGGAAAAGAATCGGAAAAAAATCTTTGGGGAGATTTATCTGAACCAGAGAAAGTGTATATCGGAACGGAATCAGAATAAACCATTAATCAGTTTAAACTGAACCAACAGAGGTCTTGAATAAACTTTAACTTGAAAAGAATCAAAATAAATCTTTGGGCGATTTATCTGAACCAGAGAAAGTGTCTATCGGAACAGGATCATAATAAACCATTGATCGATTTAAACTTAACCAGCAAAGGTTTTTGAAGGAAGTGTTCGTCATGTATCTAGTCATCCTGTTTTGTTTCAGGAATTGATCTATAATTTGTTCACAGATAGTTGTTATGTCTGGTTTCAGGTATTAATTTGGAACTCGAAAATGTTGGTCACATAGATAGTTTCCCCGTATGGTTTCGGGTATTAATTTGTGGCCTGTTGTAGTTGTTGGTAAACCCGTCTTTCTTCGGGAGTTCAAACCAATTGATCGTGTAGATGGTTTCCCCGTCTGGTTTCGGGCATTAATCTTTGACCTGTTGTAAAAGTTGATAGTGTTTGTCTGTCTCCTAATTTAACCTGAAAAGGTAAAATCAGTTTCATGCAATGTCATGATGTATGAATGTGTGATGTTCCCAAAATAAATGGGATTGTGTTATGTGTAATTTGTATGCGTGTGTAATGATGTATGAACATGTAATGCTATTGTGAAGTATCTTTGTCTAGGAAAATAAATCCCTGATTGTTGTTGAAGAGTATCGGGAAGCTGAATCCTGGACTGTTGTTGGTGAGTGAAGAAGGTGATTCTTCAATTTCCGTCGGGGATAATAAATGGAGATAGTTTTGATGGTGATTCCCTTTCTCTGTCAGGGATCTTTGACTTCTTCTTGAGAATGATTTTTCCGGGGTGAGAGTTCTGTGGGAAATTTCACCAATTTGGAGAGATAAATTTTGCTAGGGGGATGAACTTCCGTAGCTAGAGAAATAAACTCTACTGGGGATAAAGCTTTATAAGCTGCTTGTGATTTATAAAATTATGTTGGGGAAGGTGAACTCTATAGACTGCTTGAGGATTTTGTGAAATCCTGTTGGGGAATCCTGAGAAGTTTGACGACTTTACTGGGGATTTTTGTTTGAGCATTAATTGAAGATTCTTTCTCTTCCAGGGATAGGAGAACACCTGACACCCTTAGGTTGCATGCTGAGAATGTGGCAGTGACCTTGTAGTATGATATCTCTGCCTCTGTATCTGTTGGAGAATATATTTGTCGGGGAAAACCTCTGCGGGGATTTTATGGATGTCCCGCTTCTAAAAGTCATTAGCAATTGTCTTTATGTTTTTAGGCGTATATTTGTAAGCAGTAATCACATTCAAATGCATATGTTCAAGAATAATCACTGGACGTTTTCGCACACAAAACAGAAAAATAAAAAAAACAGAAGTTTTGTACTTTAAAAGGAATAGTTTTGTATTAACTTGAAATAAGCGTTTTTATACAAAGACACGGACATCCTAGTAAGAGAATACCGTCGTAAGAATGGAAATTAACAAAAATAGTATACAAAGAAAAACAGCTATGTGAAACAATCCCATTGGGTCCCCACTCTGCTATTGCCTTTATGTCTTCGAGCGTCTCATCCCTTTCGCTGCTTGTCCGAAGCTGATTGGATTGATTAGTACCATTTGAACATGATAGTTGGTACTAAATATTGGTTGTAAGATGATCCAACGAGACATAGTTATACGCTTTAAATCCCTAACTTTTTCCTGGACCACCTTTTCAGGATTTTAGTCCAGCGGGATACCCTTTTTTGCCCAAGCCGCCTTTTCAGGTTTTCGATTTGCCAAGTGTACAGATGTTTTTGTGTATATCCCTAATTTTTTCCCGAACCCTTTTGGTTCACTAGGATGCCCTAATTTTTGCCTAGGCCAGTCGACCTAGCGGGTCTTTGTTTATGCGTAGTATCTTTTAACTATGTCCGCGTTTACTTGTGGCAGTATGATGCGCTTGATTACTAGGTCAACAACCTGATATACCTGACGTCTGACTTTCTTGTTAAAAGCCTTGATCATACGTTTTTGGTACATCTGACCATAACACACAGACACAAACCTCTTCTCGTCAATCAGGTTTAATTGGTTAAGTCGAGTCTGAATCCATTCATCTTCATTCAGCCCTGCATCTTTCATGATCCTCAAGGAAGGGATTCAGACCTCAATGGGCAGGACAGCTTCCATACCGTATACTAAAGAGAAAGGATTTTCCCCTGTTGATGTGCGCATTGTGGTGCGGTAACCATGAAGAGAAAATGGTAACATATCATGCTAGTCTTTGTATGTCACCATCATTTTCTAGATGATTTTCTTAATGTTTTTATTAGCAGCTTCTATAACACCATTCATCTTCGATCGGTAAGGAGAAGAGTTGTGATGCTGGATCTTGAATTGCGTGCAAAGCTCAGTGATCATAGTATTGT
Organism: Vicia faba; assembly: GCA_948472305.1. NCBI lineage: Eukaryota > Viridiplantae > Streptophyta > Magnoliopsida > Fabales > Fabaceae > Vicia > Vicia faba. The sequence continues at coordinate 1,525,533,144 of OX451736.1, read as the reverse complement.
TGATATTGGTACCATTATCTATAATGATTCTTTCAGGAATACCGTACCGACAGATAAGGTTGTGCTTGATGAAACGGGCCACAACGTTCTTAGTAACATAAGCGAATGAAGCTGCCTCGACCCACTTCGTAAAGTAATCAATGGTGACCAGGATGAAGCGGTGGCCATTAGATATTGTAGGTCTAATCTCTCCAATCATGTCGATGCCCCATATTACGAATGGTCAAGGAGCAGTTAAGACATTTAGAGGAACTGGAGGTATATGCACTTTATCAGCATAGATCTAACATTTGTGACAAGTCCGCGAATGCTGATAACAGTCTGCTTCCATAGTGGACCAAAAGTATCCTTCCCTTAGGATCTTTTTAGCCATCGTGTGCCCACTAGAATGGGTACCAAAGGTACCTTCATGTAACTCAGCCATAATCTTCTCTGCTTCACTCTTGTCTACACACCGAAGCAAGGTAGAATCGTGATTGCGCTTGTAGAGGATCATGTTATTGAGGAAATACTTGGTAGAGAATCTTCTTAGGAACTTCTTATCATTGATTGAAGCTCCCTCGAGATACTCTTGGGCTTCGAGATATCTTTTGACTTCATGGAACCAAGGCTTGTCCATTACTTCTTTAGTACCAATCTCATGACAGTATGCCATTTCATCCATCCTTTCAATGATGATCTGAGGAGCCTCATTATCCCATCTGACCTTGAACATGGATGACATCATAGCTAGTGTGTCCGCTAGTTAATTTTCCTCTCGTGGAAAATTCTCAAAGGTAATTTCTTCAAAGTATGGGATTAGTGTCAACACATGCTCTTTGTATGGGATGAGATTAGGATGCTTCGTGTCCCATTATCCTTTGATCTGGATGATTACCAAAGTCGAGTCTCCGAATAAACTCAAGAATTTGATCCTCAAGTCGATAGCAGCCTTGAGACCCATAATACATGCTTCATACTCAACCATGTCATTGGTGCAATTGAAATATAATATGGCAGTAAAAGGAGTATGACAGCCTTTATGAGAGATGATCACAGCATCGATGCCATTTCCAAGTGCATTGGAAGCTCCGTCAAAAACCATAGTCCATCGGGATCCTATTTCAGGTCCTTCATCTGGTCCAGGTTCTGCACAATCATTTGCTAACATGATATTCTCATCTGGGAACTCAAAATTCATGGATTGATAGTTATCCACATCCTGATGAGCCAAATGATCAGCTAGTACACTTCCCTTAATTTCTTTCTGGGTTGTGTATTAAATGTCGTATTCGATCAGGATCATTTGCCATCTTGCTATTCTTTCGGAGAGAGCGGGCTTCTCAAAGATGTACTTGATGGGATCCATTTTAGATATCAACAAGGTAGTGTGGGTCAACATATATTGTCTCAGTCGGCGAGAAGCCCATGCCAAAGTGCAGCAAGTTTTCTCGAGCAGTGAGTATCTTGTTTCACAATCGGTAAATTTTTGCTAAGGTAGTATATTGCATGCTCTTTTCGACCAGACTCGTCATGCTGCCCCACCACACACCCCATTGAATTATCTAATACTTTTAAGTACATTATCAAAGGTCTTCCTTCAATCAGAGGCATCATAATTGGAGGCTCTTGAAGGTATTCTTTGATTTTGTCAAAGGCAGCCTGGCACTCGTCATTCCATTTTACCACTTGATCTTTCTTCAGGAGTTTGAAGATTGGATCACAAGTAGCGGTTAGATGAGAAATGAACCTGGAAATGTAGTTTAAACGTCCCAAGAAACCCCTAACTTCCTTATCAGTGCGAGGAGCCGACATCTCTTGTATGGCTTTAACCTTTGCAGGGTTTACTTGAATACCTTTGTCACTAACAATGAAACCCATAAGCTTACCAGATCTTACCCCAAAGGTGCACTTGTTTGGATTCAGCCTCAATTTGTACGTCTTCAGTCTATCAAATAGTTTTTACAGATAATCCAGGTGTTCCTCTTCAGTTTGAGACCTGGCTATCATGTCGTCAACATAAACCTCTATCTCATGGTGGATCATATCATGGAACAAAGCCACCATGGTACGTTGATAGGTTACCCCAGCGTTCTTCAACCCAAATGGCATAACTTTGTAACAGAAGGTGCCCCACTGTGTGAAAAAGGTCGTCTTCTCCATGTCCTCAGGTCCCATTTTGATCTGATTGTATCTGGAGAAACCATCTATGAAGGAGAATATATTATGTTATGTGGTGTTGTCAACCAGAACATCAATGTGTGGAAGCGGAAAGTTATCCTTAGGGCTTGCCCTATTCAGGTATCTGTAGTCCACACACATATGTACCTTACCATCCTTCTTATGTATTGGAACGACATTAGCAACCCATTATGGATAGGAGGTGACAACCAAGAATCCAGCGTTGAACTGTTTCATAACTTCAACCTTGATCTTTTTTGACATCTCAGGGTGCATCTAATGAACCTTCTACTTTACCAGAGGGAAATCTTCTTTAGTAGGTAGGCGATGAACCATAATATCAGTGTCTAATTCTGGCATGTCTTCGTACGACCAGGCAAAGATCTCAACATAGTCATGTAGCATCTGTATTAACCACTATTTGACATTGGGTTCCAACTTAGCACCTACCTTGACTTCTTTTATGTCCTCTTCAGTACCCAAGTTCACTATTTCAACTGGCTCTTCATGGGGATATATTTCCCTTTCTTCCTGTTGTAACAGTCTGGCAAGCTCTCCTAGTACCTCACAATCTTCCTCACCTTCGTCCTCGGCTTGGTTGATCGGATTTTTAAATTCATTATGAGCAATAGCAGAACCATTACCAATGGGATCCAGAGTGGATGTAGATCTGCAGTTTGATATGTGAGTGTGTGTGTGTGTAAGAGCATAGCTGTATATTTTTTATAAAGTAAAGAGGCAGAAAAGAAAAAACAAAGAGCGTAAAATTTGTATGCGAAACATCCAATGTTTTATTGATGACATATGAAAATGAAGTAATGACCCTCACAAATAGACCATTGTGCCTCGGGTAAGACACAAGGCTTTAATGTTTCAATTGTTCAAATATTACATTTCCTCAAAACAAAAAGACAAATTACTCTTGAATAAAAGTAATGGGCACAAAGCCTTTAGCCTCCCAATTAATGAGTACACTGTTGATGGTTGGGAAAATCCACTTGTCCAGGTCATAATCAATATCGTTGTCTTCCAAGGCATTGACTCCATGGTTGCTGATCCGTAAAGGTGGACCCCCAGCGCGAGCACAGCGAATGGCTTTCTGGGCTCCTGATGTAAAACCCAAATCAAATTTATCAGATTTGTAGGGAATATCTGGGAGTTGTCCCTAAATGGTACACCCACCTTCTTCAACGACTACCTTGGCATCCTTGAGAGAAGCCATCTTTAGCGGAGGCCTAGTAGTTTTTGGAACACTGGCAGTGGTTTTAGTTGCAGCAACGGTATGTGGATTCTCCTCAAATTTCTGACAAGGGGTCTCAATGAACTCACCGTCCATTTCAATGTACCTGAAAGAATTCAGGTGGCTTACCATGTACTCCTCCTTCCCATGGACCGTAATAATTTTCCCATTGACTGGGTATTTCAGCATCTGACGTAAGGTGGAAGTCACAGCGCCAGCCCCATGGATCCATGGTCGACCCAATAAACAAGAGTAAGATGGGCGGATGTCCATCATATGGAAAGTGGAACTGAAATTCTGGGTTCCCATTTTGATAGGGATGTTCACCTCCCCATGCACCATTCTTTTAGAACCGTCGAAGGCCCTCACCACAATGTTACTAGGTTTCAAGGCCAATCCTTCGCAGTATAACCTGTCAAGGGCCTTCTTGGGTAGAACTGAAGGAAAATTGCGATCAAAAGCGCAGCGGAATTTAAAATTTTCCTTTAGCAATCCTTACGAATGAGCATGGTAAGTGATAGAAATATTTACCTCTTGTGGCGATTCAGACCTTTGATGTTGTGATCACGAGCGTTGATGAAGAAGAACACCTCTACTCAGTCCACACGAATAGATCGCTTCCGGTCACAGTGCTAGCTGATCACGAACGGAAACCTTGAGTGAGAGAGAGAATCAAAAATGAAATTGCATCAAGTGAAATTGCTTCATCACAAGGGATCTATTTATAGAATCACTCGTGTGGGCTACAAGCTAAAAGCCCAATTAAGGATATAAGCTAAAAGCCCAATTAAGCTTATGGACATCATACCTTATGATGTACCATATATCACTTATCCACGTGGTACCTTACCACTTTCCGTATTACACTTAAGTGCACCATACCTTACGGTGTTCCTTATTTGTTCTATCTCTCATCAACCTGTCCTTATGTGTGTGACCCTGTAGGTTTTCGCGACATTGGCAATTATATTAAATCACACATTTAATATAATAAACAGTGAGCGGTATCTAGCAACACATCACTGTTACCCAAGTCACGAAAATGTCATGTGATCTGACCAAACCTTTTCCGTGATAATATTTGTGTTGTACAATTACCCTTTTGCCCTCATGTCTATATTGAACACAAGGCATACACTGTGTCACCCTTGTCCAGTTCAATATTGGGCCCTTAGACATTTATCCTGTTATGCAGGATGATCAAATTCCATCTAGGTCACTCATGTCCCTTAGCATGCTTTGTGAAGTACCCATCAACCGTCTTTATAGTCATTCAGTTACGGATGACGTTTGATCAGCAATAAAGTACTTGACTCTACATCTAGGGTCCATAGTGGTTTCAGGTCGAAGGGTGGCATACACCATTATCATCATGAGAATAACTTATGACACTTTGCATAACATTCTATGTAGTATTCTCATAGTGGGTCAATCCAGTATAAATATTACTCCTAATATTCATACCTACGTCAAGACTTGATAACTCCTTATCTATGATCCATGAGATGTGATCATCAATCTATCTTCATAATAATCTTAATGCTTTAATGTTATCCCACTTCACATTAAAGCTTGACTATGGATACTTTAAGAATAGTGTCTTATGTTTAATGGGATCTCATGATTAAGTCACACTTAACATTTCATTAAACCAATAAACCATTCTAGGGACTTTATTATTTTTGAAAGCAAACATAATAAAGAAATGCCTTTTATTATTAATAAATAATTCGATACAAGTACCAAAAGCATTAGCCTCTAGGGCTTACACCAACAAGAACAATCAGTGATGAACCTGTATCCACTAGAACATGGGCCAAAGTAGTGCCCCTGAGTGTGCAGGGCATCATTATGTTTCCTTCCTCTGGGAGTCAGATCAGCATTAGAGAAACCTAGCCCATTGTCAGCAGTTAAATTGGCTACACAATCTTCAAATTGATCAGCGGGGGTTTCTTGTGGCACGTGAGCAGTCTTGAGGAATTTCACTAAAGCCTTGGCATGGGCTTCAGAGCACAATAACAGGGCCAACATTGAGATCTTGGAAGGGGTCTGCCCCAGTTGTTCAACCACATTGTAGTCGCTTTTCTTGATTATTTTTAAGATTTCTTCTGTTTCCTTCTTAAAAGCCTCAGGGGTGGCTTTTGGGTGCGCCTTCGTCTGGACATGCTCAACCAATATCTCTTTGCCCCGAGTCTCAGCTGACTCAGTGGCAGGGGTAGCAGCAGGGCTAGAAGCAGGAGTAGTCATAGGAATACTGACAGGAGTAGCCGCAGGGGAAATCATAGGAGTGGTAATGGGAGTATTAACAGGAGAGGCCGCAGGGATGATCACGGGAGTAGCAACAGTTTTAGGAGGAGAGATCTTGGGAGAGAAAACTCTTCTGCTTCTTGTTATCTTACTAGTCCCGGCTATATTACTAATGTCAGGATCAGAGTCTTCAACATCTTTATCCTTAATAACCAGCAAATCTTGCTTGACGCCGTGGTAATAGACGTCAACCCCATAGTTCAAGGGAACAACTTTATCCGAGGAATATGGTATAGGTCTAGGGAAAGTAATTATCAATGGAGAAATTTCGGAACAGATGTAATCCTGACAGGTCTTTTGGAGGAGACCTTGGGAGGATTGGAGAAAATGGTAATAACCAAAACATATTCACATGGAACACTTGTAACTGGAGTATTTTCAAACAGGATTTCTTTATCATCCATCAGGCACTGAACGCCTTCCTTCAACAAATGGAAACCATTAAGTAAGGACAAACACAAGTGGCAACCTTTGCCACAACCCGGAAATAAACTGGTCTGCAAGAGATTCTTCTTAACAATCAAGAGTGGAGTATCCAGCTCATCAACAGAAGCAACAAACATGTCATCATCAATAGAATTAACACCACGGTCGTGCTTGGGCATAGGGGTAGTTATAACATTAGGAGTCTCGAGGGCGTCAAATTCAATCTCCTTTGCCTCAATAAGGTCTTGCACCTTATTCTTCAAAGCCTAACAATTGTTTGTATCGTGCCCCAGATTTTCAGAGTGGTAGGCACATCGAGCATTCGGGTTGTAGCGGGGAGAGGCAATATTAGGATTCTTGGGAGACTCTTTCAGAGTCACCAGATTGGACTTCAATAGATGTGATAAAAACTGGGATAAAGTCATGTTGATCCGGGTAAACTGTCTTCTAGGAGAATCTGGCTTGCGCTTATTATTCTGTTGTTGATTTGATGCGGGATTGGAAATCATAACAGCCCTTACTGTTGGACGACGCTCAGTTTTGTTAAGATTTCTTTGGCCATAAGCAGCGCTGACCTCCTTCTTTCCTGTGAATGGTTTCTTTGCAGTACTCGATGATGCATCTTTCTGTATTTTTACCACTTTTAATGCCAGCTTCTACCCGTTAGCCAGTCAAGATCAATTCAGTAAACCCAGCAGAAGAACTTCCGATCAGATGGTTAAAGAATAGCCCAGATAATGTGCCCAAGAACATGTCCACCAGCTCCCTATCAGATAATGGAGGATGGACTCTTCCCGCAAGGTCTCTACATTTCTGGGCATAATCTTTAAAGCCCTCACTAGAACCCATAGCCATACTCTGAAGTTGTGGACGGGTTAGAGCGAGGTTAGCAATATATTGGTACTGCTTGTAGAAAGCAGCAGCCAGATCTTCCCAGTTGCGAATGTTGGCTCCCTCCAGCTGATAGAACCACTCTAACTGAGTCCCTAATAGACTGTCTTGAAATAAATGTACCCACAAATCCCTGTCAGCAGTGTGCGGCTGGATCTTCCTGACATAAGGTCTGAGATGCAGCTTAGGATATGATACCCCATCATATTTAGCAAATGCGGGTGCTTTGAACTTTTGCGGGATAACCACTCCAGAAACCAAACCTAGCTCTTCGAAATCCAGGCCAGGTACACTCTGAACTTCCATAGCATTGAGACGGTTCTCCAGCTGTTTGTACTTATCATCAGCAGGAGGATATTGTTCTTCGGTGTAATCAACTTCATCTTCTTCAGACTCCCTTGCACTGTGGTCTTCTTCTCTGGGCCCTCATGACGGAGTTGCGAGATCTGAAACTTGCCTTACTGGTCCTCTGAACCTTCTTCCCAAATTCAGAATTCCCACTGGCCTCTTTTTCTTCTTCTTGTCCTTGAGAATCAGAGCTTTCAAATCTTCTTATCCCTTAGCCAGATTCAGGAACATTTCTTAGAATTGTGCATTCTGTGCCTGAACGTCCTTAATTGTCTGTTCAAGAGCCATTGCTAAAATAAACAGCGAAGAAGATAAGAAACTTATCCTGAAACCTGTTTATGCAATGATATGTATGATATATGTATGCAATGTTTTCAAGGACTTCGGGAAATTTAAATTTGTGAACCAAAATGAGACAAAGATTTTATTAGTAGAATTAAAAATACAATTGTGTTTTAGGCTTACAATTGAAAAATTCTAAAATCTAAGACATCAAGTTTCCCATGGACGCTTCCTCTTTGTGCCGAGATAGACATTGAGACTTCTTTCTTCGTGAAGTTGCTTCGTGAGCTCCAACACATTTTTCTCGTTGGCATAGAAATGATCTCTAAAAGTATCCCGTTCTTGCTTCAGCTGAATCCGGGATCTCTGTAGCTCTTCAAGATCAGTGGGCATGTCGGGATGGAGAACTGTATAAGGAATATCCCCTTCAGTAATGGGCTCCACAACCACTGGTAAGATGGATATATATGTCATTATGAGGTTCTGAGCGTGGGCTCGTAGCCATTTGGGATAAGGTTCCATAGGGATGAAAGTCTTAGGCCCCAAAGTCTCGGTATCAAACTTGTTTACCATGCCCCAAGCTCGTATGAACCTCTGACGATACCCTTGAACATCATTCTCGTAGTTAACCATAATGCCCTGGATAAGCATATCGTGGCGACCATCCCTTCGAGCATAGCCAAATTGTCATAGAGCCAGGGAAGGATTATAAGTTATACCTCCCCTAATGCCAAATAGTGGGACATTAGGGAGTTCCCCGCAACGGTCAATGCAGAGATATGTCCCATGGATCGGGAATACTAGAGAATATTTGAGTGAGAAAGTGACATTATCCTTTGTGACCAACCCAAACCTTCTTCATTCTTCAACACTGATTTAAGGAGGTGAAAAATAAACCACCTTGACAGCAATGGAACACAACACATAAGAATCCCTCTTCTCTTCATGGTGCGAGTATGGAGGGTATGCAAAATGTCTCCGAGTAACATAGGCACAGGGTTGCGAGAGAGAAAACCTTGATAGCATTCATATCTCCTCGACACCATGCGGCGGCCCCGTATTCTCCTCGATTCAATACAAGGGATACCGGTACCAACTAAAGTGTCACACCAACACAGCTATCGCTTCAACCATATCGGTCTATGTTGTACAGTCTCCGCGATCTATTGTTGTTTACCTAAAAATGTTTAAAATACCTTTGTGCTTTGTGTGTTTGAAATTTTTTTGAAAACGCCTTAGTACGGCGAACTTTGTAATGTTTGTCGAGAAATTAGAGAAAGTATACAAAGTGTTGAAAATGTCTTTGAAAAGTAGTATTTCTGTAAGTGGAAAATGTTTTGAGCAAACTTCTAACAGCTATCTACTTTGTAATCGAAAAGGGTCGTTCTTTTCCTCTTTTCCTTTAGACAATGTTATCCTACTATTAGTGAGTAGGTAGCCTTTTCGTTGGATGTTTGAGGGACAATCGAATGGACGTTACGGTCATGAAAGCAACTTGGCAAGAAATTTTAGTAACTGTCCTAAAGTCCTAAGATCACTTTAAACTGAGGCAACGTCGAAAGGGTCATCGAGGGACTTGTGATCTTTCGAACTAGAGGACAGCCACTAAAGATTCTCGTGTTTCTAGAATTGTGACCATTTTCCGAAGGAAACCGAAGTGGGATACCCTAGAGGTGTATATGTGCACATGTGTTAGGTTCAGTTATTTATCTTGCATTATTAAGTTTGCTAGCGTTTCGATTTCAGTCTTGCCATATACGCCTAGTTACTAGCAGTTAATATTTGCTGAAATTTAAAGTGAGAGAATTTAAATCTACGCTATTACAATGTTTTGGGGAGGGGATATTTACAATATACAGGAATTTGGGGGAAGAAAAATAAAGAAAGCGGTAAATCCTAATTAATTTATTACATCCCGGGTACAGGTACAATAATGTAAGAATACGAAAGAAAATAAATAATGCGCGAAAGTAAAAGTACGTCTAAAAACCTAGTAAGAAAATCTTTTTGTTTATTTTTTATTTATTTAGAAAATAACTAAGTTAATTAATACCTGAAATTTAAATTAGAAAAATAAATTAAAAAAAACTAAGTTTTTTTTGGTTATTTATTTTATTATGACATGAAAAATACTTAAACAAATAAAATCAAACCTAAGTCTAATTTTTTTTTAAATTTGAAATAAAAAACATTAAAGTTAATTAATTAATTAATTTCAGGAATTAATTATTTAATTAAAAGTCTAAGCCTAAAATATTTTTTTGTGAGTTTTTTATCCTTATTAATTGTTTAATTAAGTAAAGAAAATAAAAAAATAAAACAATACAAAAAAAAATGCTAAATGGGCCTGAGATGATTAGAAAAATGGGGGTGCTGAAAGTGAAATTGCGTTGGGCCCAAAGTTGAAGAGAGCCAGGTTTGTTATTGGATCCAGTGAGGACTGGCTTTGGTGGCCAAACCCTTGGATCTAGATCACTCATGATCTAGTGGTTGCAAAATAAAGGCGTATGGTATACTGTTGTCCATTTGAAGCATGGGATCTGCATGGAATAATTCAGAAAATATAAAATGTTGGACCTGGGACTCGAACCCAGGTCCACTCTCTCACATGCGTGCTGCTTTACAAACTGTGCTACCTGTCCATTCATTACTTAAAATGGAATAATAATATAATGTAAGAAAAAATGTCAACATTGGAGAAATAAAAAAACATGCGCGTTGATTCAGACAAGCCAATTGGAGGCTGCCACGCATTGTCTTCTTCCCCCCTCCGTCGTTTTAGATAGTGAGACCTATAGTGACAGTTTTTGTCTATCACTATAGCACCTGCAAATCAAAAAATCCATAATACGCAAAATAAAATCAGAGTGAGGTCATGGATTGATTAGCCTCAATCTCCTGAGCACAATGGTACCCTTGGCTGGACCTAATTTTGGCTATTCCAAGAAACCCCAATTTGAAGGTGTAAACCCTAACAATGGCAACGTACGATTCCTGCACCAAAACTTCAATCCAACTATGTCGGAAGCTTGTAAATACTCAAATAAACAAAAATGCATGGTCAAAATGGATTTGTATTACATAATTCGAGCAAAGTGAATTTGAGAAAATGAGCAAACTGTGAGGGCTAGCTGTGAGCTTTTATGCTGCTTCAAAGCTTGGTAACAATGGTAAACACTTCAAGGGACCTCCAGGAGTGGATTAGGATCCTTAGTTTGGACTAAGGAAGGCTGTAAACTGAAATTCGAACTTGACAACTTTAATGTTTTTTTGCAAAATTTTCATAAGTTTTCCAGGCTCTGTATTCATTCATTTGGCTTACCAATGACTTGTTTATATAGAGAGTACTGAGGAGACAAAGAAACAAGGGCAATAACAACCATTATTATGCATTTGAACACCATGAATGACAAATTGTAACCTTGGCCAAAAACATGGGATTTTGTCGATTTTTAAAATTTGCGTGAATGTAGACATGTTGGTCTTGCTGCACACAAAATTTGTGGCCCCTCCATGCATTAAAACAAGCCTTAACCATAATGATCCATATAATTTGCAATAATTTTGATTTACTTGATTTTTAATTAAATAAAATTAATATAAAATGCAAATAAAATCACGACTATGCAAAAATAGTTTTAGGAGTCCTCTATACTCTTAGTAAGATGCTTGAAGTCCAAGAAATTGAGCCCTTTCCTTAAAACTTCAAATTTGTTCAATGCGTAATTCTTGAAAATTCCCAAATTTTCAGAACTTGGGCAAGCCATAACTTGCTCAATTTTTATCTCATGGTGATGATCTTTGTTTTTTTGGAAATCCCAGGATGTCTACTTTAATCCCTCTTTCGATCAATTTTTCCTTTGAAGGTTTTATCTTGATGTAAAAGGTCTTGGCAAAATGTGGCTTTTGTTGAATTTTTGAAAATGACTTGTAATGTATGAGCTTGTATCTTTCAAATGGTGCATTTCTTGGACTTGAGGGCTGAAGCAAAGTTGTAGGGAATGAGATTCTATTCAATATGAGATTTGGTTGGGGGGAAATGGATGAAGTATGTGAAAGTTATGCTTGGTCAAAGTTCAGTTGACTTTTCCTATAGAAACCCTAATTTAGCAATTTTTGACTTTTGATGAATTAGGAGCATTTCTTGAGGAATCATGATCAATCCTTGATCAAGTGATGGATATTACTTCAAAATGTTGAGGTTGACCAAAAACCTTGAAGTTTAACTCTATATGGACCACAGTTGACTTTTGACCTAGTATAGTTGATTCTCAAGCATTTGAGCAATTGTCTAAGCAAACTTGTTGTGCAAGGCATGAAACTTGTCATGGACAATATTAAAGGCATAATAGTACCATGGAAAAAATTTGGGACCTTTGGAGCTCACACATCTTGGTGAGAAGTGAAACCCTAGCCAAAGGTTCATTGCCTTAGGAGGAGAATTTGTCTGGTCAATTCTTAGTCATCCTTGAGCAATTTTGGGGGCCTCAATGGGCATTCCTTGAGTAAAATGAGAGAGCAAATTTTGGGGTACAACAATATACTATGAGAAGGAACATAATCTATGATCTCCAATTTCACTTTAATCATCTTGAACCTTAAACTAATTTAGGTGTTTTAGTGCTAATCACGCATGTCTATATCGCGCCACCGTAAAGGAGATCGGAGCCACCGTCTAAAATCATCAATTGTTCATTTCTCATCATTTCTAATTCCGTCAAGAGCTAGAATCTCCATTTTTATTTCCGAATTAGAACAGGAACAAAGAGACATTTGTAAATATTCATCTTAAAGCCACTCAAGCTATAGATGAAATAAATATGATGCAAAGTTTGATTAATGATACGGGTTACAATAATGATCTTAGATTAGAGGGAAAAATGTTCAACTTGTGTTAAATATGGCATTCATACGTGTAACTGCCTAAAATTTCTCCGCATAAATAATTATAATTTAGAGTAAACTAAAATAATTTAAACATTTAAGATGTCACCTTCAATCACAAAACATACTCATGTGATAGGATATGTAACATATACTAAAACATGAATCACATATTTTTCATGTTTGAACTTCAATGACTTTATTAGCAACGGAAAACATCAATAACAATTAGTCTTAATTCTTCAACATGAGTTATAATCATAACAATCCAAAATTAACATAAATCACCAAATAAATCCAATAAATGGAGTTACACATAAGTTTACTCCCAATATAAACAAAACAACCATGATTCCCCGAGTGTTACATATCAGAGCAGACACCGACTCAATCTATGAAATAAGAGGCAATCTTCTCGGCTAACCTCAATCTCGAGGTACTCCTGAGTATCTTCATGATACCGTATAAATAATTCCAACAGAAGGGTGATATTCTAAATCACATAAAGAATTCATAAATATATATAAGCACATAATCAATTATCATTCACCCAATCATCAATCCACACATACAATTCGGTGCATTAGTGAATAATCCAGCAATTCACATTAACTAATCAAAAACACAACATAGTATATTATGAAATGCAATGAGACTCAAATATGCGAATCAATGCATGTGGTACCATTGGCTCATAAGAACCCACAGATTAATCCCATTGGGATTCGACTGCATTGCTCACACCCCACCAGGAACACGACTATCCTACTCCTCGATACTCACACCCCACCGGGCACACGACCAATCCTCATTACTTACACCCCACCAGACACACGATGATATGATTCTCAATAGAATTTGGATATATCACACATAGCTCACTTGGGCACACGATAATCCCATACTTGCACATAAATGTATGCATGACATATGTACAACTCATACAACAACAACAATATGCACATCGACCCTCATCATGGTCAATGCACTTCTCCACTACGGGACAACCAATAACATACACCTGTCAAACATGTAACAATAACAATCCACATATATAACAAACATTCACACTGCATCTATAACATTCTACAAATCAACACAGCTCAGCATATACAAAACACGTGTCCACGCGTTGAATAGTTGAAATTTTGATACTTAAAATAATTTTATTATAAACTAAGTTAAAACAGCTTTCTAATGATTCAAACCATGCGTCAATGGAACACCTGAAATGAAAGTTACGAATTTTTGAAGTTTCAAAAATGATTCTGTCAAACTTAGTGGTAACTGGTTACCCCCAGACTGGTAACTGGTTACACCCTTGTAACCAGATTTACAACGCTACTGTTTTAATCTGGTAACTGGTTACCCAAAAAGTGATAACCGGTTACACTCCCTGTAACTAACTTCCACACCTCTATTTTATATGTGGTAACCGGTTACGCCCAAACTAGTAACCGATTACACCCAGTGCAAAAGCACTTTTCTGCTATACGAAAATCACTTATTTATACACCCAAACAATCCTAATTTCCATATAATTCACAATCCAAGATTCAATTTCTAATTCCTATTTATATACACCACTATCAACATTTTAATTCACTAAAAATTGCAATCACATACATGAATTCACACAGTTTCATACTCAGGGCAAACATCAACACATCCATTGCATCAAAGACAAACAAGAGAGATGCCAACCATGAAGATTAACAATTATCCATCCATATATATCATGCAATCCCTAAGAAATAAAAAACCTCACCTTTACCTTAATCTACGTTCTTCTAAGGTGATCTAGCAGAGGTTCTCTTAGCCCTAGCTCTTCCTCTCTTTCGTGCTTCCTGTTTTCCACGATCTCTCAAAACTAAAGTGATATTTCGTTCCTTGTTTTTACTAATTTAACCCGTAGACCCCTATATCTTATTCCACTTATGACCTTCCTCATTATAATAATTAAGAAAAATAATTATTTAATTATTACCAATATAATTATTATTCTAATATTCTAATAATGATATTCCAATAACACTCTCCCTTCACCTCTGTGCCTCTACACTTTTGGTCATACACCCCAAATACTTATTTTCTGTATTTTCTAAGGTAATTACCCCTCAACAAGGCATCACAACACATAAAAAGACTCATCAATGCATGTAAATGCATAATATCATATGATTTATTTATAAAAATAAATTTAATAAAAATCCTGGTGTTACCATATGCATAACCAATTTTGGAGGAACACGGTAAGGAATAAGTGGTTTAAGAATGAAGATAGAAATATAAAGTTTTTCACAGTACAGTTAAATTAAGATATGCTAGGAATAAAATCACCAGTCTCAAGCATGTCAATATTTTTTTTGGAGGAGGGAATTGAACTAGATAATCATATTATTAAATTCTGTTTTTTTGTTTAATTCAGAAAACAATTAGAATCATACTAAGCTGGTAGGAGAGAACTATCCCACAACCTATAAATCATCTAAATAATAAATATTTCACTAGAATGCGTCCCTTGGAAGAAATTAAGAATGCAATACAAATATGGATGATAACTCTGCTTCAAACCCTAATGGATTTTAAAGATGTTTTTTCTAAGCCTATTGGGATATAATAGGGACTAATGTGATCAATTTAGTGAATCAATTTTTTGAGAAAGGTTGGATCCTTCCTAATCTTAATACAGTCAATGCAACTCTGATACCTAAACAACATAGAGCAAATTTTATTAAGCAATATCGAGCTCTTGTACTTGCAAATTTTGAATTCAAAATTATCACTAAGATTATTACATACAAGTTGGCTATCTTAGCTTCTAAAATTATTTCAGAACATGAAAGAATCTTCATTAGGGACAATCATATCTATGAGTGCATTAAGATTACTTCAGAAGTCATTAATATATTAGATAAGGAAAATACTTTGGAGGTATTATAGATTTGTAGACATTATAAAAGCCTTTGATACTTTATATTTGATATATATTATAAAATTTATTGTTCAATTTAGATATGATAAAAAGTTTTATGATTGGATTCTTACCATTCTCCAACCAGTCAAACTATCAATCATGATAAAAGAGAAAGTTGTAGGATATTTTTTTGCTCTAGAGGAGTGAGACAAGGATACCTGATGTTTTTGTTCTTCTCTCTTGCTCTTCTGCATTGTTGAAGAGGCACTTAGCAGGCATTTATTTATGTTGGTGGATCATGTTAAGTTGACATGCACACCAATTGGTAAGACAATCATTCTTAACCATCTTTTTTTTTACAGATGACCTTATGATATTATACAAATCTACCAACAAAAATGCCCAAGTCATTAACCATTTCCTTCAAGGATATGGGGTTAAAATTCTGGTCAACAAATTAGTACATCTAAGTTTGAGCTTTATGGAAGAGGTAGTTCTAGATCTAGGCTCAGTCACATTGCATATATGCTTGGATTTATTGTGGGAAAGACACCATTTAATAGTCTTGGAGTTCCTATATTCAAAGGCAAACTTAGAACTCGTCATCTTAAGATCATAGCTGACAGAGCATTGCTAAAGGTGGTTATTTGGAAAATTTGCTTTCTTTCTTTAATGGGTATGGTTCAACTGGTCCAATCAATCATACAAGGAAGACTTTTGTATATTCTTAGTAATTATGAATGACCAAGTAATATTCTTAATAAACTGGATTCTTGCATTAAAATTTTTGTATGGACAAGTAGCATAGACAGTAAAAAGTTGATTACTATATTTTGGAAGGTTATTTGTTCACCTTTGTATGATGAAAATAAATAAAGTTTTTTGTTTGTCTCTTTGTTGAAAGTTGTTGAGTATCATAATCAATGGTCTTATGCATTTATTAGTATATGCTCTAGGCACAAAAAACAAAAAATGCATTATACTGAATGTGCTTTAGGTTTTGTGTGTGTAGCATTAGTGTGTCATTCACAATAGTTTTTTTATATAAATTTCAAATTTTGTTATGGATCGTAGTTGAATGAAAGTTGATAGATTAGGTCTAGTGTATGAGCAAGGAGTTCTTGAATTCCTTGAATTCACCGAAAAAAATGTTCCCGTCAATAATGATATCTTTTATTTTCCTTGTGTTATTTGCAGGAATATCAACAAACTGTTGAAAAAATAAATATTCTATCACCTATGTTGTGATAGAATATGTCAAAATTATACAACATGGACGTGACATAGAGAAGTGGAAGATAGTTGTTGTTGCGGTAAAGCGGCAAGCAAAAAGTAAGTTATTAATTTACCGGGTGATATTTAGGTTATATTGTATCGTGGCCACAAAGATTGGTTATTGATTTATCATTCGACAATTCTATTGTTAATGAGTTTGGGGATAAATTGGTTGTATGAAAAAGGCATTAACAAAAAATAAATGTAAACAAAAACTATAAAGGATATACAACTTATCAGATATAAATGAACACTAATCATCACAAACTTAAATCTATCGATCAGTTGCACTCAACCTACTATACTCGTTAAAATCATCATGGACACCACGAGATGTACCCATAACAATGGTTATGTCTAACGCCAAGCCGCGAGACCAACCGTATTATTATATCGGTAATGTCTTGCGTGCTACAACAGCAGAGAAGCATTAAGCTTTAGCACCCAAAGTGAATATTAGCTCTAAATCTATCTCTAGAATCTAGAAGCTATTAGATATTCATCCATAATCAAGATTTATAAGGTATATGTCTATAACAACTCAAATCCAAACATAAAGCAAAAATATCAAAGAACACATCAAGATTGATTTGTAAAGCAAGCTTTATACAACACCATGATCAACAAATATACATATGTTCAAAGTAAATATACAAACAATACCCAACAAAAAAGAAATACAAAGAGGGTATAAGAGATAAACCACAAATCTTTTGGTTTGTCAGCGTCGGTCGAAGAGAAATCCACCTCCAATCATCCATAAGCAAGGCCCTAATGTTGTTTTCTAAGCTAATCTATCAAAAAATGAAGGTTTGATGAGTTGGGAATAAATACCCCAAAACATATCCTGAAAATGTGTATTTTGGCCCTTTTAATGCAATTTTGTCTAGGGGACCGCGCTAAGCGGAAAAATCCCGCTAAGCGTGCTTATTGTCATGAAAAAAATCAACATTTTGTTTTCGCCATAACTTGAGAACCGTAACTCCGATTTACGCCTGGTTCAAAGAGTTGGAAATCTTATTCAATTATCTATCTAACAATTCCTAAATATCAACCAAATTGATTATTTCCTATATTTGATTTTGAGCCTTATTCATTGACGAGTTGTTCAAAATCGCACGTTTGAAGTCGTGTTTTCGACACTTTATTGCTCATGCTCCAAATATGCATTTGTAATAAGGTGGGAGAACTGACTTGGTGTTTTTCATTTTATCTCAAATGTTGCGGTTAGCAAGAGTCCCCACCGACTTTTCTTTTATCCAAAAGGAAAGACTGGAAAGACCTTTGAGATTATTTCTGAGTTCGGGGGGGGGGGGGGGGGGGGGGGGTAGAATATGAAAAGGGAAGGTATTAGCACCATTCCATCCATAGTTATCTATGGGATCTTAGTTTCTTTCTAGATAACTTGCTTTTGTTTTAAAATGCGCTTTGTGTGGTTTTTTGAAAGTATTTTGAAAAGGCGTCATCGTTTAGGAAAACTTTGTAATAGTTCTCGTTTGTAAGAACGTATACAAAGTGTTGATCTTTTGAAAATGTTTCATTTTTGGAAAAAAATTTGAAAGTCTTGGTGTTTGTTTTGAAAAATGGGTAAGGATATTTGATTTGAAAATGAGCAAGCAACTAGGAACAACCTACCTACTCAAAAGTCTTAATTCATTTCTTCCTTTCTTTTAATACTACTATCTCACCCTTGATTGGTAATAAGCCTTATCTTTGGATGTAAAGGGACGGGCGTGGGTCATTGTATAGTCATGGTAGCAATGTTGTGAGATATTTTAGCATTTTTCTTTGAGGGACTGAGATCATTTGTAAGGCAACATTCGTAGCGTCATCGAGGGACTATGATCTTGTATTTGTGATTGTTTTTACTAAGATATCCCACATGTATAACATGACTATTTTTCATAAGGCAACAAGTGGAGTTAACCCTAGAGGTGCATGTGTGCAAAGTGTGTTTTATTGCATGCATTTTTGTCTTTTATTTTTGGGTTTTCTATTTGTCAATTTTATCTTGCCATACATCCTATTTACTAGCATTTATACGAAAGTAATAAAAAGTGCAAGAAATAAAAACCTAAACCATTACAACCATATTGAATTGCATGGAAATATAAAGGAAAAAATAAAATAAATGCAAGAAAAATGGACCCTTCGATTTGGGTTGAAACACCCTTTGATTCGGCATTTCCTGGCTTCCTTCGATTTGGGTTCTGGAGTCAGTGGAGTCATGCCCGTCAATTTTCTCTTTTGTCTTCTTCGGCTAAGGGTTAGAATCAAGATGGTCACCCCTTTCGCCTAGGCCTGGAAGTAGCCAGGTTCTGGACTTTGCTTGAGGCTTGGAAATAACAAGGTCCTGGCCTTCGTTTGAGTCCCAGAAGCAACAACACACACACTTTGCCACAGGTTCCTTGCTGACCCTTTGTAAGCATATTGGGTCCTCAGAGTATGATTCGAAAGGCTTGTGTCACTAGCCTATCGAAGGGTACAACAAACCTGTCTTACAGTCTAAAAATGCAATATCCAAATATAACTACAATCCAGGGGTTAGCATGAAAACTAATGGGTCTCAAAGTCCAAAGCATAACTAAACTAAGGTTGAGTTTTCAACATACAGACAGAAGAATCGAAAGCTAAAACATAGTCTAGAAATGTCTACATTTTTCATTTACAATGTATGTACAAATGAAGCTAGAACGAAAAAAGTTTCAAGTTAAGAAAAGACTTACCTCTTGAAGTTCCGGTCGAAAGAGCTGTGTATTGCTTGATGATGGATTAGGTTGGGCTGGGATCTCCCTGGAACTACTTCAGTTACTGCTTTTCTTTTGAAAAAGGTCACTGAATCGAAGGTTGGTATATGGAGGTTAGGAGTGAATCAAAGGATTCACTGACTTCCTTGAGTGGTTTTTGAGGGCTTTGGGAGTGATCCAAAGCTGGTGTATGGAAGCTGGGGGGAGGGTGAATTGAAAGGATGATATATATGAGTTAGGAAGGTGAACCGAAAGGCTGATATATATGGGTCAGGGAGGTGGATAGAAAGGCTCACTAATGTAATAAAGGGGTTTGATATTTTTTGAGAGTTTGAGAGTTTTTGAGTTGGAGGATCTGAGAGTTTTGAGATTTTTTAGAGTTTGAGAGTTTGAGTATTTGGGATTCTGGGTTTGTTTTCACAAGTGTTTGAGCATTTGAGAGTTTGTGTTGTGTTTAAGAAAATTTGGAGATTCGTTCCTCTCTTTTTTTCTTATCCTCTTTGATGTGCAAATGTACTCTCTATTTATTGAGGAAAAATTTGAAATGCTTGGGAGTAAAAATAATAAAATAAAGGCTCAGCTGGAAAGTAATCACCCACTTGTTCCAGGATGGGTGGTTCAGATAGATTTCTTCCTTAGAAGGAAAACAAGCGCAAGGCTCAAGAAAAAACATTTTCTAAAAAGTAGTATTATACTATTAAGGGAAAGTGGTCTTGGACAACAAATGGGTAAAAGCCTATTTCAACTTGCATACACAATTAAATAGAGTGAGTCATAGGTTAGAGGCCTGAAAAGGTGAAACACGTAGCCTAGCCTATGGGTCTAATGTTCAACTTAATCTTTGGATCGAATACCCTGCCTTTCGTTTTGACCCTAAAGATCCAACCTTCGAACACACTCAAGAGAAAATGAAATTGAATGTTTCCAACAATGGCAGTCTTTCGATTTGGCCATATTCAACTGCATGTACCACTTTGAACCCTTTTATTTTTTATTATGTAAGTCTAACCTTCGACCAAACTCAAGGCAGGCAAAACTAAATATTCCCCACAATGGCATGCCTTTCGATTGGGTCATATTCAGTTGCATGTACTACTTTGAATAGGCAAGAAATATCAATGGCATAGTCAAACCGAAAGGAACTCTGGATTACCTTCTTACTTCACCAACGAAAACCAAATACCCTAAACGAAGGTTTTCTTGAAATGGATCAAGCAGGTAGCTTCGGAGGAGGTTTCAAATCCAAACGAAAGATGTACCTACACTTGCATTCGAATGAGGCTTTAAGTTCAAAATGAAGGACATACCCAAGTTGCATTCGAAGGAGGCTCTTGCTCAACTGAAGAATGTAACCCAAATTGCATTCGAAAGAGGCACTTGCTCAACTGAAGGATGTAATCCAAGTTGCATTTGAAGGAGGCTCTTGCTCAACTGAAGGATGTAATCCAAGTTGCATTCGAAGGAGGCTCTTGCTCAACTGAAGGATGCATGCAGGCATGCAGAAGGTGAGTGCCCAAACAAAGACTTGGATGCAGGCATGCAAGAGGTGAGTGCCCAAACGAAGACTTGCATGCAGGCACTTGTGTCTAAATGAAGAATTTTCCTTGCAGGGGGTCCATGTGGCCAGAAAAATTGGTTTTCAAAGTAGGGCACGCAGGCATCATGCTTGGTGAATCGAAGGGTTTGCCTTGCAGGGGGGCACTTGTGGCAGCAAAATTTGGAATTCAAAGCAAACATGCAGGCTATGGGAGAAACAAATGAAGCCTACAGCAAGAAGTCAAATACCCAGACGCAAAAGGCACGCTAGCAGCAACTTTTGAGCAATCGAAGGAGGTGAAAAGTCCAATCGAAAGGTGCTGAATCGAAGGAGGCCTAATTTTCTCCAAATTTATCAAAATGTTATTTTTATTTGTTTTCTCCCTTTTTGACAGTTTCCTTTTAATTTTGGTACTGGAAAATCCCAATGCACTTGTGCAAACTTAAATCCTGAGAATCTTTGTGAGAAAACCCTTGAGAATTGAGAGGGCAAATTTTGGGGTACAACAGCTTCCCCTATTCAATCTTCTTATACCTGAAGAGTTAGATTGGCGGATCCGCCATTTATGACCTGAAGGTGGAAGATGATTGAACACTAGAGTTCCCAGAAATTTGCACTCGAAGATGGATTATGAATGGGTATATAAATACCATTTGGAGGGATGCTGGTAAACACTGGAAAAAGTATCAGCATAAATCTCTTGTTGATTTATACTAAAGCTTGATGTTCTACCTGGGGGAAAGATAGGTTAGTAAAATGCAGATGTATGCATGATGTTCACCATATGTGGTATTATGCTAAATGCATTTTGTATGTACATGCTATGATGTATGCATGTGGGATGTATGTTTTTGTCTGGGAAAATAAATCCCTGACTGTTGCTGAGGAAATTCTGGGGGGTTGAATCATGGATTACTGTTGGGGATGAAGAATATACATATCTTCAAACTTTGTTAAAAGGATGTTTCTTCTGGGGAATATCTCTTGAATGCCAGCTGTTATCTGGTCGGATCCAGGCTTCACAACTTATTGATAATGAGGAAGTCAACTGCTATCTGGTCGTATACCAGGCTTCACGGTAACTTACTGGAGAAGGATAAATTAACTGTTATCTGGTCGGATTCCAGGCTTTGCAGAAAATTTCTTGAAATTGAATAGTTATCTGGTCAGATCCAGGTCTCGCAGAAAATTTCTTGAAGTGGTAACTATTATCTGGTCGGGTACAGGCTTCATAGTTTCTTCTTTGAAAAATTATACTATTATCTGGTTGGGTCCAGGCTTCATAGTGTCTTGCGGGGGATTGTGGCCGGTTGTTATCTGGTCGAACTCCACGCTTCACTATAACTTGCTTGAATAGACGAAGTTGAACTGATATCTGGTCGGATACAGGCTTCATAGTAAACTTCTGAGCGGAATTGCTTATCTGGTCGGATTCCAGGCTTCACAATAACTTGTTTGAAACCTGATATCTGGTCGGGTCCAGGCTTTGCAGATTTTAGAAGTGGATGAGGTTAATTTTTATCTGGTCGGGTCCAGGTTTCACTATAAACTTCTTGGGGATTTAGTTGTTATCTGGTCGGATTCCAGGTTTCACAATGAATTTCTGAGGGTAATTGTTATCTGGTCGGATCCAGGCTTCACAATAACTTGTTGGGGTAGAGGCAAACTCTACTGGGGAAAAGAAGTTAAACCTTGGTCTGGTTGAGTCCAGGTTCTTCTATAAAATTGAGATTAGTTGTTATCTGGTCGGGTCTAGGTTTCAGAAACTCAAACTGTTATCTGGTCGGGTCTAGGTTTCAGCAATTGATGAAGTCAAACTATTATCTGGTCGGGTCCAGGCTTTAATAACTTAAAATTGAGATTAATTGTTATCTGGTCAGGTCCAGGTTTCAGAAACTCAAATTGTTATCTGGTGGAGTCCAGGTTTCAGCAATTGATGAAGTCAAACTATTATCTGGTCGAGTCCAGGCTTTATAGTAATTTGAAAGTTGTACTAATATCTGGTCGGGTCCAGTCTTCGTAGTATCTTTTGAAGATAGTAAAGGTTTTATTGACGACTTTACTGGGGATTAGGGGTTGTGGCCCTATGATTTGAAAAAGTCTAAAAGGAAAACTCAAACTGGAGAGTGTGGACTCAATCGGGGAAGACAGATTTGGTTTGGGGAGATACACTCAGCTGGGGATAACAGGCTCAGTTGGGGAGATAGACTATTCTGGAGAAATACATACTCGGATAGAGAGAATAGACCAAGCTGGGGAGTTTTGTCCTCGGCTGGGGAGTTATGATACTCGTTGTTTGTCGGAGAAATAAACCTTGTTGGGGAAATAAACCTTGTTGATAAATACTCGATGAACTGCTGACGAAGTGAGTTCTTTGAGGAAGAGATCCACAAGGCTTCTACTTATAGGACCAATTTAGCTGTGGAGAGAGATCTGTCAAGAGATTGAGACTCTGGTTGAAGATCAACCTATGCAAAGAGACTTTGAGGGTAACTCTATTGAGGATTGGTTTACCGTTTTGTGGGGGTAATACTAATGAAATAACTCCGTGGGGATATTCCAAATACAATAAGGAGATGTTTGCTGCTGCTTAGCAGGACACATGTGCCAAATAGTTTTAATTATGTTCATATGCATATGTTCGTTCAATTTTAGTCATTGGACAAATTTGCATTCAAAATTAAAACAGAAAGTTTGCACATCTAAGTATATTTGTATTGATATTTTTCCCATGAATAGGCGTTTTTTGTACAAAGAGACGGAGATCCTAGTAATAGGAAATCTTCGAAACAAAAATTGAAAACAAAAACAAATAGCCATGTGAAATGATCTCATTGCATTCCAACTCCATTATTGCCCCAATGTCTTCGAATGCCCCTTGCCGTTGACAGAAGTTGATTGGATTGATCTTGGACCGTTTGAACTCGGATCTTGGTGATAAAGTTGATTGTGGTGATTCCACGGGACATAGTAATACGCTTTCAATACTTGACTTTTTCCTGGACCGCCCTTTCGGGTTTTAATCCCACCAGGATACCCCTTTTTACCCAAGTCGCCCTTTCGGGTTTTCAACTTGCCAGATGTACAATCTTTTGCATATATCCCTAATTTTTGCCCAAACCTTTTGGTTTGCCGGGATGCCCTTGTTTTGCCTAGGTGTGTCAACCTAGCGGGTCTCTTATGCGTAGTATTTTTTTAACTATGTCCGAGTTTATAGGATGTGGGAAGTCTTCACCATCCATGGTAGTCAGCATCATGGCACCTCCAGAGAAAACTCTCTTGACAATAAATGGCCCTTCATAGGTGGGAGTCCATTTGCCTTTGGGGTCGCCTTATGGAAGAATGATGCGTTTAATCACCAAGTCACTAGCTTGATATAATCGAGGCTTGATCTTTTTGTTGAAAGCCCTGATCATACGTTTTTGGTATGTCTGACCATGACAAACAGTAGTCAGTCGCTTTTTGTCGATCAAGTTCAGCTGACCCAATCTCGTCTGAATCCACTCATCTTCGCCTAAGCCTGCTTCATTCATGATCCTTAGTAAGGGAATCTAAACTTCCACTGGCAAAACAACTTCCATGTCATAGACTAAGGAAAAGTTGCCCCAGTTGTTCTAGCTGAAGTGCGATAGCCATGTAAAGCAAACGGTAACATCTCATGCCAATCCTTATAGGTTACTACCATTTTCTGCACAATCTTCTTAACGTTTTTGTTGGCCGCTCCGACTGCGCCATTCATTTTAGGTCTATATGAAGAAGAATTGTGATGCTTGATTTTGAACTGAGTACAAAGTTCGGTAATCATAGCATTGTTGAGGTTAGTCCCATTGTCGATGATGATCCTTTCGGGGATACCATAACGGTATATGAGGTTGTGTCTGATGAATCTGGCTACCACATTCTATGTGACTAAGGCAAAAGAAGTGGCTTCGACCTACTTGGTGAAATAATCAACAGCGACAAAAATGAAGTGATGTCCATTGGAAGCGGTTGGCTTGATTTCTCCAATCATGTCAATGCCCCACATTGCAAACGGCCACAGAGCAGTCATGACGTTCAGAGGGATAGGAGGTACATGGACCTTGTCAGCATAGATTTGGCATTTGTGACAAGTTCTTGAATGTTGATGGTAATCAGTCTCCATTGTTAACCAATAGTAGCCAGCTCTCAAGATTTTCTTAGCCATCGTATGTCTGCTTGAGTGAGTCCTAAAGAACCATCATGCATGTCTTCCATAATTTCCTCTTCCTCCTTCTTATCCACACATCAGAGTAGAGTAGAGTCATGGTTGCGCTTGTACAATATCCTGTTACTTAGGAAGAATTTGGCTGCAAATCTTCGTAAAAACTTTCTATCATTGATGGATGCTCCCTCGGGATACTCTTGTGTTTCAAGATACCTCATCACCTCATGATACCATGGCTTTTCTGTGTCAGTGTCAAGTTCACAGCAATGTGTAGGTTCGCTGAATCTTTCAATTATAATCATAGGGGCTTCGTTGTCCCATCTGACCTTGAACATTGAAGACATGGTTGCCAAAGCGTCAGCTAACTGATTTTCTTCCATAGGGAAGTGTTCAAATGTGATCTTTTCAAAGTGAGGAATCATGGATAGCACAAGTTCCTTGTAAGGGATGAGATTAGGGTGTTTAGTGTCCCAATATCCTTTTAATTGGATAATCACTAAAGCGGAATCCACAAACACATTCAAATGTTTGATCCTTAAGTCAATGGCCGCTTTCAGACCCAAGATGCACGCTTCGTATTCAGCCATATTATTTGTGCAATCAAAACATAGTCTGGCAGTGAAAGGAGTGTGGAAACCTTCAGGAGAGATGATCACAACACCAATTCCGTTAACTAAGGCGTTGGAAGCCCCTTCGAAGAATATATTGCATTGGGATCCTTGTTCAGGTCCGTCATACGGTCCAGGTTTTGCACAGTCAGTTACCAGCATGATGTTCTCATCAGGGAAGTAGAAGTTCATGGACTGATAATCATCAACAGCTTGATGGGATAAATGATCTGCCAGTACGCTTCCTTTGACGGCCTTTTGCGTTATGTATTGAATGTCGTACTCAGTCAAGATCATTTTCCGTCGGGCTATCCTTCTGGAAAGAGCAGGTTTCTCGAAGATGTACTTGATTGGGTCCATCTTAGAAATCAACAGAGTGGTATGAGTCAACATGTACTGTCTTAGCCGGTGAGCAGCCCATGCCAGAGTGTAGCAAGTTTTCTCGAGTAGTGAATATCTAGTTTCACAGTCGGTAAACTTTTTGCTCAGGTAGTAAATAGCATGCTCTTTTCGGCCAGACTCGTCATGTTGGCCCAAAACACACCCCATATAGTTCTCTAGTACTGTCAAGTACATGATCAAGGGTCATCCTTCCACTGGAGGCATGAGAATAGGGGGTTCTTGTAGGTATTCTTTGATTTTGTCGAAGGCATCTCGGCATTCATCATTCCATCTGACTACCTGATCTTTCTTCAAGAGTTTGAAGATTGGTTCACAAGTAGCAGTCAAGTGTGATATGAAGTGAGCAATGTAGTTGAGACGACCCAAGAATCCTCTAACTTCCTTTTCAGAATGAGGGACCGACATTTCTTGGATGGCCTTCACCTTGGCAAGATCAACTTCAATGCCTTTATTGCTGATAACAAAACCTAGAAGCTTTCCGGATCGTACCCCAAATGTGCATTTGTTAGGGTTTAACCTCAACTTGTACTTTTTCAGCCTTTCGAATAGTTTGTACAGGTGATTGAGATATTCCTCTTCAGTTTGTGATCTAGCAATCATATCATCCACATAGACCTCTATCTCATGATGTATCATGTCATGAAACAAAGCTACCATAGCTCTTTGATATGTTGCCCCTGCATTCTTCAATCCGAACGACACGACCTTATAACAGAAAGTGCCCCATTGCGTAACAAAAGTGGTATTCTCCATGTCTTCGGGAGCCATCCTTATCTGATTATAGCCTGAGAAGCCATCCATAAAAGAGAAGACTTTATGCTGAGAAATATTGTCGACCAAGACGTTAATGTGTGGTAGAGGGAAGTCATCCTTGGGGCTTTCCCTATTCAGATCCCTATAGTCTACGCACATGTGAAATTTTTTGTCCTTTTTCGGCACTGGCACCACATTGGCAACCCATTGGGGATAGGATTTCATGGCTAGGAACCATGCATCAAACTGTTTCATTACTTCAACTTTGATCTTTTCATACATATCGGGCCTCATGCAACGAACCTTTTGTTTGATAGGAGGACATTCTTCTTTTGTCGGCAGACGATGAACTACGATGTCAGTATCCAACCCTGGCATATCTTCATAAGACCAAGAAAATACTTCCACATAATCATGAAACATCTGAACCAACCTGCTCTTAACATTGCTTTCCAAGTTAGCACTGATCTTGATTTCCTTCTTATCTGCCTCAGTACCCAGATTAATGACTTCAACTGACTCTTCGTGCGGCTGAATAGCTTTTTCCTCTTGTGATAGAAGTCTGGCTAGTTCTTCCGATATTTAAAATCTTTCTCGCCTTCGTCTTTGGCTTCGTTAATTGGACATTCGAAGTCATAGTCGGTCATGGTAGAGTCATTGGCAATAGGATACAGAGTCGATGAGGACCTGCAAGAGTGTGTGTGTGTGTGTGTGCATGTAAGATACATGGCTATTTTGAAAAATGTATTTAATAGAAAAGAAAGACAATGAACACAAATATTTGAATGCAAAAGAGTCCAATGTACTGAATGATCATATGATTAGATGAACATGAATAAAACCCTTGACAAATGGACCAAAGTGCCCCGAGCCAGGCACATGGCTTAAAAGTCATTGTTACATATTACAGACAGAATGTTTTTTTGAATTGAAAGAAAAGCAATAACAAGTAGATTACTCCTCAAGGAAGGAGATGGGCACGAAGTCCTTTGCATGCCAATTTTTCAGCTCTGTTGTAGTTGGACACACCCAATCTTCAAATGTAGCTTCTTCATCTGAATCACCCACAGCGTTAACTTCATGGCTCCCGATGCGGAGAGGTGGCTTTCCTGCACGCGCACGCCTCACTTCCTTCTGAGCTTTGATTGTGAAGCCCAAACCAAACTTGTCTGCTTTGAATGGGATATCGAGGAGTTGCCCCCAATTATCAGAGTTTCCTTCTTCAATAGCAGCACAAGCGTCTTTGACCAAAACCATCTTTGGCACGGCTTTAACAAATTTGGGTTCATCAGAGGAACACTTGGTGGCAGCAACCATTGGTGGTATGACTTAAAAGGCTTGACATGGGGTCTCAATGAATTCCCCATCCATCTCCACGTATTTGAACGAGTTAAGGTGGCCTACCATAAACTCTTCCTCACTACAGACGATGACAATTCTTCTCGTGACTGGATATTTGAGTTTCTGATGGAGAGTGGAGGTTACTGCCCCAGCTTTATGGATCCATGGGCGACCTAACAAACAAGAATAGGCAAGACGAATATCCATAATATAGAAGGTGGAGTTGAAGATTTGGGAGCCCACTTTGATTGGAAGATCTACCTCCCCATGAATTGTCCTCTTTGATCCATCGAACGCCCTTACAATGATATCACTTGGCTTCAAGACTAAACCTTCACAGTCTAGACGGTCTAACGCCCCTTTGGGTAGTACATTCAGAGAAGAATCAGTGTCGACTAGCACGTGTGCTAATGTAGTCCCTTTGCACTCAACAGAAACACGTAGAGATTTATTGTGATTTTTCCCAAGCGGTGTTAGGTCAGCATCTGAAAATCCCAAGCCATTATCAGCTGTCAGGCTAGCCAGGTAATTCTTAAATTGGTCTGTTATTTTCTCATGGGGGACATGAGCCTTTTTCAGGAATTTAATTAATGTCCGAGCATGGGCATCGGAACAGAGTAGTAATGACAACATCGAAATCTTAGAAGGGGTTTTCCCCAACTATTCCATAATCTTGAAGTCGCTACTTTTTATTATCTTCAAGATCTCGTCCATCTCATGAGCGGAGGGTTCTTCATTGGTAACGCCCTTTGCGGTTATTTCTACTATGACCGACTCAACAACCTTCTCTTTCCCTCTTGTATCGGTACTTGGCTTGGTAGCAGTAATGCAGATGGGCACCTTTGTAATAATTGGTGGTGAGATATTGGGTGAAAATATTCTTCCAGTTCGAGTTACCTTACTTGAGCCAGTTATGTTATCAACATCAACAGCTTTTCCTTCTTCGATCCAAGCGTCTTGTTTAATCCCATGATAGAACACCTCAGCACCATAATTCCATGGTACTGCCTTGTTTGAAGAGTGGAGAATTGGTCTGGGATTGGTAATCATTAAGGGAGCAACAGCGGGTTCATTTGAAATCCTAATAGGACCTTTGGTAGTGATTCTAAGAGGCTTGTTTGAGATGGTAATAATGGAAAGGTCTTCACATTTTTTAGTCAAACTCTTGGCAAGCGGAGTCTTCTCAAATAGAATTTCACATCTATCCATCAGGCGTTGAATGCCTTTCTTCAGTCCTTCACATCCATTGATTTGTTGGGTACATCAAACACATTTTTTTACACAGCCAGGGAAAATCCTGGCTTTCAACAGATTATTTTTGATGATATTCAAAGGAGTTGTCAAGTCTTCAACAGTGGCAATAGAAATTGTATCTCCAACAGCATTAACACCCTTGTCATGCTTCGGCATAGGTGCGGTAATTATATTTGGAGTTGGAGGAGGATCAAACTCAATTGTCTTGTTATCAATCAAGTCCTAGATTTTATTCTTTAAGGCCCAACACTAGTCAGTCTCGTGCTCGGGGCTGCTTGAGTGGTAAGCACATTTAGCGTTCGGATTATACTTTGGCGAAGAGGTATCCGGGTTGGCTGGTGGATCGCGCAATGTCACTAAATTAGCCTTTAGCAAATGTTGAAGAGCTTGAGACAGTGACATGCCCAACCTTATAAATTGTCTTCTCAGAGTCTCAAAACGTTGATGATTAGCAGATGGTCTTGGAGTGGGGGTTGGATTGGAGATTAGGACAACATTAATAGACGGATGATCATTCTTTTTTGTACGGGCCCTCGCCCCATACACAACATTGATCTCTTTCTTTGCAACAAAAGGTTTCTTGACAGGATTTGAATTGGAGGCAGACGCCACAGAGATTTTTCCACTTTTGATGCCGCTTTCAACTCTTTCACCAGTTAAGATTAACTCGGTGAATCCGGAGGAGGAACAGCCTACCAACAAGTTAAAGAATGGACCATATAAAGTGCCTATAAACATGTCTATGTGTTCTCTGTTAGTCAAGGGTGGTTGAACCCTACTAGCAAGGCCTCTCCACTTTTTTGCATATTCCTTAAATCCTTTGTTCTTCCCCATGGTCATATCTTGCAACTGAACCCTCGTTGGTGCCAAGTCAGCGTTATACTAATACTGATGGTAAAATGCGGTAGCTAAATCTTCCCATGTATGGATACGAGAATAATCTAACTGATAAAACCATTCAAGATGCGTTCCGGTCAAGCTCTCTTGGAAAAAGTGAACCCAAAGTTTCTTATCAACAGTGTGCAGCTGTATCTTGCGCACATAGGATTTCAGGTGAAGTTTTTGACAAGAAACTCCATTGTACTTTGCAAAGACTGGTATTTTGAATTTGTGGGGAATAACAACCCCAGAGATCAAACCCAAATCATCGAAATCTAAACCGTGGACGGCTTGGATTTCAACAGCTTTCAACCTGTCTTCTAACTGCTTATACTTGATACCGACGGGTGGATACTGCTCGTCAAAATAATCATCATCAGATGCTTGATCATTAACATAGTCATCCTGAGTACTCTTTACCTCACCAATCTAGTTCTCGTCCTCTTTAGATGAGTCTTCTCCTACCGGGATTTGACGGACTGTTTCCTTGAACCTTCTTCCCATGTTGAGTGGAGCTTTCTTCTTGGGATTCTTCTTAACTACCATCATGTCTTGATGCCCCTTGGCTAGGGCTAGTAGAGTTTCTTGGAATTGAGAGTTTTGTGCCTGGAGCTCCTTCACAGTTTTCTCTAGATCCATGCTTGCTGAAATAAACAGCAGAAGGATAAGGAAACCGGCTAGCGAAAACCTGTCATGTTATGATGCATGGAATATGTATATGCAAATGATTTCAAGGAATTATGGAATTTAAATTTGCATGGACAAAGGAATGTAAAAACTTCAATTTTCCGTTAACTAACTTGAAAAGATTACAACATGCTTCTTGGGCTTACAAAATAACTCTCTAAGATAAAAAGACTGAATGCATCCTCTTCGGTGCAAGGTAGACGTTCACACTTTGCTCTTCTTGTAGATGCTTCGTAAGCTCCAAGACCCTCTTCTCACTAGCATAGAATTGAGCTTCGAAAGTATCTCGTTCTTTCTTAAGTTGAATCCAACCCTTTTGCAAGTCTACGAGAGAAGTAGGCATGTCTGGATGGAAGACAGTGTATGGGACATCTCCTTCGACCATAGATTCCATGATGACTGGTAAGATGGAGGGATAAGGCATCACAAGTTTCTTAGCACGAGCTTGCACCCACTTAAGGTAAGGCTCAAGGGTAATGGAATTCTTGTGTCCCAGCGTTTTTCTATCCACCTTGTTCAACATCCTCCAAGCTCGGATAAACCTCTGACGGTAGCTTTGATCGTGGTTCTCCTAGTTGAATACTACTCCTTGGATAAGCATCTCATGTGGACCATCCCTTCGGGTGTAACCAAACTGTCGTAAGGCTAAGTAGGGGTTGTAAGTGATACCTCCTCTAATTCCAAGCAAGGGGACATTAGGAAATTCTCCATAACGGTCGATGATAGTAACATTCTCCAAAGATCGGGAACACCAATGAATATATGAATGTCTGAGTGCCATCAACCTATGGGACCACCTTGAACCTTACTCATTCTTCAACATAGATTGGGGAAGATGCGAAATAAACCATATTGCCAAGAGAGGAGTGCAACACATAAGGATACCTCTCTTCCTCATGGTGCGAGAGTGAAAAGAATGTAGGATGTCTCTCAAAAAGTAGGCACTCGGTTGCGAGATATGAAGATTTTGACAGCGTTTATATCTATGAGTTGGACAGGATTTGGAAAACAAATCATCCCATAGATGAGAAGGGCCATAATTTCTTTAAAATCTTGTAAGTCCAAGGAGTTCCAACAATCTTGAGCTTTCTTAAACAAGAACTTGGCCAAGAAACCTTTGACACCACTCCATATTTCCCAATTAGTTGTGACATCAGATTGTTGCAAGTGTAGGGCTTGAGAAATCTCTTCGGGTTTTAGATCTCTTTCCATACCGTTGAAGGGTAGTTGATTGAGAATGGGAATCCTCAAGAGTTGGGAGAATTCTTCCAAAGTTGGCACAAGTTAATAATCGATAAAAGTGAAGTAATGGTGTAGAGGATCAAAGAATTGGAAAATCACCTTCATCATATCTTCATCAGTGTTGGAGGTAACCAAGTTTAGGAGACGACCATGTCTTTTGGTGAATGGAGAATTCTCAGGAACCCTTGATGCTAACTCTTTGATTTGAGGAGGAATCCTTACGAGATTGACTTGGATAGTGTTCCTGCGGATAGAAGCCATATCCTAAAAAATAGAACAAAGATAAATCCTAAAAATCCTTGAAATGGTTAGAATGAGTATGATGTTATGATGTTTA
Organism: Vicia faba; assembly: GCA_948472305.1. Taxonomy (NCBI): domain Eukaryota; kingdom Viridiplantae; phylum Streptophyta; class Magnoliopsida; order Fabales; family Fabaceae; genus Vicia; species Vicia faba. Next base: position 1,525,500,441 of record OX451736.1, on the reverse strand, counting down.
TGATGTCATGTACAAGTAAGTATATACAAACAAGTCCTTAGGTTTAGGCTTGCATGGAGTTTTTAGGGAAGTACCATTTTGAAGTTTAGTTGACTCAACCTGTCCTAGTTAACAGTAATCGGGTTCTAAGGGATCTCAATATCACTTATTTGTCTTCTCGGGCATTGTTTCAGCGCAAGCCTCTTTCACGGAGACCGAAATATCCCAAAAATCCAAACCTCTATGAGTGTATTATCGAGTATCTACCAACTTCGGACTGCACCAAAGTCGGTCATATCACTACATCCTAATGGCCAGTTGGTCAAGTAAAGGTTCTAAAGTCAGTTAGTGCTTCATGACATCACTCAGTGACCTCGTATTCTCCTTGACTACTCAAGGGATACCGGTACCCACAAATATGTCACACTAACATAGCTATTTCTTATACCATGTCGTTATACCCCGTACAGTTTCCATAATGTATTGCTACTTACCTATAAGGTATCCCAAATCCGGGTAGAGGATTTAAGCCCAAACAAGGAACCAAAATGTAAAGCAATCAAATCAAACAATGAAAGCAAATAAAGGTGATATAGCCCTAAGGTAACCCCACTTTTAAGTTCGTCCTCAGCAGAGTCGCCAATTCTGAAATATGGTGGGAGAACTGACTTGGTGTTTTGCGTTTTATCGCAAATGTTGCGGTTAGCAAGAGTCGTCACCGAGTTTTCTTTTATCCAAAAGGAAAGGATGAAAACAACAGGAAATACCTTTGAGATTATTTCTGAATTCGGGGGGATAGATTATGAAAAGGGAAGGTATTAGCACCCTTTTCATCCATAGTTATCTATGGGCTCTTAGTTGCTTTCTAGATCACTTGCTTTTGTTTGAAAATGTGCTTTGTGTGGTTTTTTGAAAGTATTTTGAAAAGGCACCATCGTTTAGGAAAACTTTGTAATAGTTCTCGTTCGTAAGAACGTATACAAAGTGTTGATCTTTTGAAAATGTTTTATGTTTGGAAAATGTTTTAAAAGTGTTGGTGTTTGTTTTGAAAAATGAGCAAGGATGTTTGATTTGAAAATGAGCAAGAAAGTAGAAACAACCTACCTACTCAAAAGTATTAATTCATTTCTTCCTTTCCTTTGATACTGCTATCTCACCATTGATTGGTAAGAAGCCTTATCTCTGGATGTAAAGGGATGGGCGTGGGTCATCGTATAGTCATGATAGCAATGTTGTGAGATATCTTAGCATTTCTCTTTGAGGGACTGAGATCATTTGTAAGGCAACATTCGTAGCGTCATCGAGGGACTATGATCTTGTATTTGTGATTGTTTTTGCTAAGATATCCCACATGCATAACATGACTATTTTTCATAAGGCAACAAATGGAGTTAACTCTAGAGGTGCATGTGTGCAAAGTGTGTTTGATTGCATGCATTTTTGTCTTTTATTTTTGGGTTGTCTATTTGTCGATTTTATCTTGCCATACATCCTAGTTACTAGCATTTATACGAAAGTAATAAAAAGTGCAAGAAATAAAACCTACACTATTACAACCATATTGAATTTCATGGAAATATAAAGGCAAAAATAAAATAAATGCAAGAAAAATGGACCCTTCGATTTGGGAGTGAAACACCCTTCGATTCTTCATTTCTTGGCTTCCTTCGATTTGGATTCTAGAGTCAGTGGAGTCATGCCCTTCGATTTGCTTTTATGTCTCCTTCGACTGAGGGTTAGAATCAAAATAGTCACGCCTTTCGCCTAGGCCTGGAAGTAGCCAGGTTCTGGCCTTCGCTTGAGGCCTGGAAACAACAAGGTTTTGGCCTTCGTTTGAGGCATAGAAGCAACAACACACACACTTTGCCACAGGTTCCTTGCTGACCCTTTATAAGCATATTGGGTCCTCAGAGTATGATTCGAAAGGCTTGTGTCACTAGCCAATCGAAGGGTACAACAAACCTGTCTTACAGTCTAAAAATTCAATATCTAAATATAACTATAATCCAAGGGTTAGCATGAAAACTAATGGGTCTCAAAGTCCAAAGCATAACTAAACTAAGGTTGAGTTTTCAACATACAGGCAGAAGAATCGAAAGCTAAAACATAGTCTAGAAATGTCTACATTTTTCTTTTTACAATGTATGTACAAATGAATCTAGAACGAATAAAGTTTCAAGTTAAGAAAAAACTCACCTCTTGAAGTTCCAGTCGAAGGAGTTGTGTATAGCTTGATGATGGATTAGGCTGGGCTGGGATCTCCCTGGAACTACTTCAGTTACTGCTTTGCTTTTGAAAAAGGTCACTGAAATGAAGGTTGGTATGTAGAGGTTAGGAGTGAATTGAAGGATTCACTGACTTCCTTGAGTGGTTTTTGAGGGCTTTGGGAGTGTTCCAAAGCTGGTGTATGGAAGCTGGGGGGAGGGTGAATCGAAAGGATGATATATATGAGTTAGGAAGGTGAATCGAAAGGCTGATATATATGGGTTAGGGAGGTGGATCGAAAGGCTCACTAATGTAATAAAGGGGTTTGGTATTTTTTGAGAGTTTGAGAGTTTTTGAGTTGGAGGATCTGAGAGTTTTAATATTTTTTAGAGTTTGAGAGTCTTAGTGTTTGGGATTATGGGTTTGTTTTCACAAGTGTTTGAGCATTTGAGAGTTTGTGTTGTGTTTGAGAAAATTTAGAGATTCGTTCCTCTCTTTTTTTCTTCTCTTATTTGATGTATAAATGTACTCTCTATTTATAGAGGAAAATTTTGAAATGCTTGGGAGTAAAAATAATAAAATAAAGGCTCAGCTGGAAAGTAATCACCAACTTGTGCCAAGATGGGTGGTTCAGATAGATTACTTCCTTAGAAGGAAAACAAGCGCATGGCTCAAGAAAAAACTTTTCCTAAAAAGTAGTATTATACTATTAAGGGCAAGTGGTCTGTGACAACAAATGGGTAAAAGCCTATTTCAACTTGCATAGACAATTAAATATAGTGAGTCATAGGTTTGAGGCCTAAAAAGGTGAAACACGTAGCCTAGACTATGGGTCTAATGTTCAACTTGATCTTTGGATCGAATACCCTGCCTTTCATTTTGACCCTACAGATCCAACCTTCGACCACACTCAAGAGTAAACGAAATTGAGTGTTTCCAACAATGGTCTATCTTTCGATTTGGCCATATTCAACTGCATGTACCACTTTGAACCCTTTTGGTTTTTATTATGTAAGTCTAACCTTCTGTAGCGGTAGAAATGTTCAAGACTAAGCCATTAGATTGACTAGAATTTATACAAATCAAAATCAAAATCGCCACCGCGCTTTATTTTTTCTGAAGGAATGGGAAAAGAGAGAATAACCCAAAACGAGGGGGAAAGATTCAAGGTAAGGGGGTTGGTTATGCAAAGGGAAGATATTAGCATCCTAAACATCTACGGTACTCCGCAGGAGCCTCTTTGTAAACTCTGTATACTTTGGCTATAAAAACTGTTGTATAAAAGGGATGGTGGAGGTGAGAAAAGAAATATATATTTTATGATTTTTGCACCTGCCGCAGTTGTGAACCTTTAGTGCCTACGTACCACCTTTCGTGTAATAGGGGATCAGTGTACATGTAGTTCCTCTTTTAAAAAAAATTGAAACCAATGTGTTGATTAATTTTATGAGATAAGACATCATCGTCATTGTCCATATGGAAAACATACTTACTACCCACAATCCTGAGAAAAGAGAATTTGCATCATCTCAAAGTGGAGAATATGGCTTGGATTTTAAAATCAACAATGTCTCACTCAACACCCAAGTGGAAAATATCTCTCTTCACTACATATTGTAGAAGTATAGTTGTTTGCATCACTACAAGGATTGACAAGAGTTTAATCTTTTAGGAAAAGTTTAAAGTAAAAGCCAAAGCGGCAAAAATGGTTTGAAATGAGATTGATTGACTTTTAGTCTTCTCACAATAAATGTCAAAGTATCATTAAGTTAATTGGGGGGTTTATTTATGAAAATGTTTTGAAAATACATGGACCTAAGTCCAAGTTTATTATGAAAATAGTTCAAGTTTCAAAATAAGAAGAGTTTTCAAAAGGAGGAAGAAGGTTTTGAAATTAAAGAAGATGGGAGGAGAAGAAGAGACTATCCTAAAGTATAAGGTAAAAGCTAGGGATAAGAACCATCTAACCAACGAGAAGCCAATACTTGACATTATGAGCCAAGATAGAATTCCAATTCTTAGGATTGAAACCAAGCAAGCAAAGATATTAGACCTCTTGTGAGAACCAAACTTCAAGTGTGTTAAGTCTTCATAAAAAATTGGGCAGAGTAACGACTGTATATGGGTGAATTCCATATTACAAACAAAGGGTGTAATCACAAAAACCTGCACACAAAACAGACAAACAACCCAATGTCTTAAGGTAAACCTCGAGAGCTCCAGACAAAATAATCAGATAAGATCAAGATAGGCCAAGGTTTCTAATACTAAGTCCAAGAAAAGTCCCATGCTCCATAATGCAAGGATAGTAGCCAAATAGTCCAAGTACCATTAAAGATTTTTTTAGAGTTTATGTTGATTATTAAGTATCTTAAAAAAGGAAAAGAAGAAAGCTCAAGTGTGCAAAGTAAAAATGGCAAGAAAATAAATGCTCAAATGAGCAAAGATGAAAATGGCATGAAATGTAAATGCGAAAAGTAAATAGTACATAAAGCATAAAAAAGGAATAAAACATAAGGTAAACAAGTCAACAATTAGTGGTTAGTTGGATGATCATCTTGAAACTTACATTTGGAACACATTAGAGGATTGGTAGAACCAAAGCCTCCACACAATAAGTTGCATTTGCTTTTTGTCAAGTATATCATCCATTTTGAATCCTCAAAAGTACCATTTAATGATCAATGATGTTTAAGTGATCCGCGTTGACCAAAGGTGTTGTAGATCCATTAGAGGATTGGTAGAACCAAAGCCTCCAAACAATGAATCTCAAGGTTATTGGATCAAAGAGATCAAATTAACATACTTGAGCTTTCAACCATAAGTTTGGGCCACGAATGATCATTTATTCGAATCGGGACAAAATTTAGCGCTATGTTAAGCAATCGTAAGTGGACTTATATAGAAGTCGCACCTATTTTAAGGTCGGTCAATAGCAATTTATGCACCATTTGTTTTAAGACATGATATAGAGATCATGCTCCAACAACATTTAATACAATAAGAAAGGGATGGGAAAAATATAAAAACCACATTTGAATTAAATCTTAATCAAACTATTATTAAAATCATTCATCCATTTTTGTGGAGTTAAACTCAACACCATGGATCCAATGATGTTAATAAAGTCCATAATCCAAAACCTAACCCAAGATCAGCCAGAAAATAGTCACAAAATAATATCACATTTAATATACATAAAAAAAGGATTTTAAAAATGTTTTAAAAATAGAAAATAATGAGAAAAATATCAACTATGTTCAAATTAATCAAGAAATAAAAAGTAAGACCATAGAAAAATCAGAAAAAGGCTCATATAATTTTACAAATTTTTTGGTAATTTTTTAAAGTCAGAAACTATTTTTAAAATTAAAATAAATGGGTAAAATGAACAAAAAATAGTAAATTCAGAAACAAAAATAAAATAAGGTCACCAATATTTGTCACAATATCATTGGATCATTCTATAATTTTTTCAGAATTTTAAAATGTATAAAAATATTCTTGAACATTTAAAACAAATCAAATAAGTGTAAAATTTATAAAAAAATAGCAAAACATAAAATTAAATTGTGAAAAAATAAAAATCAGAAAGAGAATAATCAAAAATACTTTTCATAATTTTTCAGATTTTTTGGACTAAAAATGAATTTTCTATGATTTTTTGAAATTTAAAACAATTAAAATATAAAAATCAGAAAAAGAAAATAAAAGTAAAATATGTGGACCATTGGATGAGAGTTAAAACGCGTTAGTAATCAAATCCAAGGGATCTGGCGCGTTGTGCATATCATGGTAATTAGTGAATAATGTACATAATCATTAATTAAATCAGATTTGAAAAATACAGATGGCGCGCCTTCATTGGTTGGAAGATGACACGTTGGTCATCTTCAACCTCCAGCCATCACGAATTGCAGGTCCCTCAAACTGTAAAATCAGAAGCTCGTACCTATGCCATTCGCTTCGTCTCTTCAAGACGAAGACAACCACACCCTCGCGCCAAATTTATATAAATTGTAGCTCAAGCAATTTGGAAGGAAAGTTTTGAAAAGGGATTTGAAATTTCATAGTCAAAACATGTTTCCAGTAAAAGGTAAGTGTTGCGAATAGAACCAAGGCAATGAGAGCAACACAATGATATCAGAGTTTTGAAGAATTGATGAACGAATCTACCTATTGAAGTTGAGTTGCAGAGCTCTGAAATTGGACTTCTATGGAGCAGTATAGGGCACGATTCTCAAACGTAATTATATGGTTAGCTTCATGGAAGATCAAGGAAGGTGAATTGATGGAAAAATTGGATTGAAAAAGGCTCGAGAATGGATTTTGAAGTTACAGAAAATTGAGTTATGGAGCAAGTTTGGCAGGGTGATTCTGGCTATCCAAGCTTGGGAAATTGAATGGGATAGTTCATGTATTTATAGGATAAGCGAATGGGATCAAAAGGAAGAGTGAATGATGTGTTTTGGAGGGAATTCGTGCAAACCTGATGCACGAGTGAAGTGTGATCCAAACTTCATCAAAACTCATCCAATTCTTGCGTTTTGATGCACTAATCCACTTGGGAAAGTTGGCTAATCATGTTTAGACCCAAAACGCGTGTTAATTTCAGGTTTAGAGGTTGTAACATGAAATTCAAATTCTGACTTGCAAGGAAACTTCAATTCCAAGTTACCACTTTTGAAACTATGGCATTCTCAGCTCGAGGAGTCTTAGGGCATGATTCTTGATGCTTTAGAAAGATGAGGTTACAAGTTTTGCAATGGAAAAATAATGGAATCAAATGGATGCTTGAGCTGAAAGTTGCATTGAGTCAAAGTTGAAGAAAAAAGGGTTGACTTTCCATACTTAGAAATATTTCAAATTCTTCTTCAAAAAATGACCTATAATCTTTTGCATCCAAACATGGTCTTCCACTTGGAATTTTCTCTTAACCAAAAAAGATGGAATGAAATAGATCTCTTGAATGAAATTTTAAAACTTGAACCACTCAAAATCTCCAAAAATTGAGCAAGTTATGACTTGTTGAAGTTGGCCAAAAATCATGAAATGACCTATAATCTTTTTCATATTTAAGGCAACCTCCATCCATTTTCCCACTTTGCACATAAAAGAAGGAATAAATTCCAAATCTTCAAGATCATTATGGAAAAAGAATGGACTCAAGGTGATGAAAAGTGACCAAGTTATGATCAATTAAAGTTACTTATGTAAAATTGTGGATTCATCTAGATGACTTGTAATCTTTCTTCTTCACCAAGATTCTTCCACATGAAAAATCCTTTGAAATTTTGAAATGACTTGTTGATAACCATTTGAAGAGAAGGATGTCTTTGGAATCACTCAAAAATACCAAAAGGTGAACAAGATATATTCCTTTGAAGCTCAAAACCCTAACTTCTAGATCAAGAAAATGTGTTGAGGAACTTTTACAAGTTTGAACAAACTTCTTGTACCAATATTCTTGCTTTGTGAATAGAAGTTGTTGAGGATGATAATAAGGACTCATAACCATAAAAACCACTTCCATATCTTGAAAATTGAGAGAAATATGCTCTTGTGACCAATAGGAACAAGGCCTTGTCCAAACATGACAACTTCTTCAATCAACCCCATGTACTTTCCAACCAAATTTGATAACCTTGAAATATGATAAACCAAAATAAACTTGCCATGACAATTCCTCCAAAACCACTCCAATGGTGAGGTTTGAACTTCTCAAGCTTTTATTGGCTAGGGCATGGAAATAAAATCATGAACCCATGGAGTAATTTGTTAAATCTCATTGCCCTTCACCTAAATGGATAACAAGCAAGACAAACTAACATTGCATCTTATTAGTTAAATGAAGAAAACAAAACAATATTAATGATCACAAAAGGAACATAAGTCAAGGTGCTTCGTAATTCCTCAAAAGGATCAAAGCTCAAAGAAGGGAGGGGAACCAAGAATCCTAGTGTGATCTTGTTGTGAATGAATCAACATGGTATGATAAAGGGATCTTAGGGGGGGAAATTGGGGTACAATAGCTGCCCTTATTTAAGTTTCTTCTATCCGGAGATACGAAGGTTAAAAAAATCTTCGTGTCGACGCGATCGAAGATACTTAAATATAAAACTAACCCTATTTTTGGCCCTAAGATGCCATGCAAATACTTATGCATATGAATGCATATGAACAGGACCAAAGAGACACAAAGATAACACTGGGGGATGTAACAATATTAAAGAAACAAAAGAGCAACCCCACCAAGAAAATAAATCACTGGTGGATCAAAAGACATTAATCAAAGAGGATGGTAGAATGGTCAAAGAATACACCAACTTCTATCGAAGGCGAAGCTACCGACGTTTACTGAAGGCAAAGAGAAAGATAACAAACATTGACGTTCACTGCCGACGTCCTACCGACTTTTACTGATGGTAGAAAGAGAAAGTGTATCACCTTTGTCCACTGATGATGAACTATCAACGTTTACTGGAGATAGCAAAAAGATGACAAACACTGACGTTCACTGCCGATGGTCTACCAACTTTCACTGAAGGTAGAAAAATAAAATATCATATCACCGCCGTTCACTGATGATGAACTATCAACGTTTACTGAAGATAACAAAAGGATAACAAACATCGATGTTCACTGCCGATGGTCTACCAACTTTCACTAAAGGTAGAAAGAGAATATCATATCACCGTTGTTCACTGACGATGAACTATCAACGTTTACTGAAGATAGCAAAAAGATAATAAACATCGACGTTCACTGCAGATGGTCTACCAACTTTCACTGAAGGTAGAAATAGAATATCATATCACCACCTTTCACTGACGATGAACTATCAACATTTACTGAAGATAGCAAAAAGATAATAAACATCGACGTTCACTGCCGATGGTCTACCAACTTTCACTGAAGGTAGAAAGAGAATATCATATCACCGTCGTTCGCTGACGATGAACTATCAATGTTTACTAAAGATAGCAAAAAGATAATAAACATCAACGTTCACTGCCGATGGTTTACCAACTTTCACTGAAGGTAGAAAGAGAATATCATATCATCACCGTTCACTGAAGATGAACTATCAACGTTTACTGAAGATAGCAAAAAGATAATAAACATCGATGTTCACTGCTGATGGTCTACCAACTTTCACTGAAGGTAGAAAGAGAATATCATATCACCGTTGTTCACTGATGATGAACTATCAACATTTACTGAAGATAGCAAAAAGATAATAAACATCGACGTTCACTGCCGATGGTCTACCAACTTTCACTGAAGGTAGAAAGAGAAAATATCATAGCATTATCGTTCACTGACGATGAACTATCAACGTTCACTGAGGGTATAAAAAAGATAACAAGTTTCCCCAAGATTCTGGTGTTTCACCTAGAACGGGTCTCAACTTCTTCTTTAACCAAGGCACTCCGCCTGGAAAGGATAATACATGAGTTGTCTCAAATAAAGAGAACTTGCTATTTGCGGTCACAGAGGATTGTAAAAGGAAACGACTTTTTTTCTGAGCAAGAGGTATGACTTCCTGGGAAGATGCCATGATATTCTTGATGAGGGGATAAAGTCTTCTCATGCAAAATAAATGCACCAACCAAAATCTGGAGTTTTCAGAAATCCAAAGTAAATAATATTACCGAGGAGCCGCAGATCCAAACCAGAAATAAACTGGAATGAAACAGTCAACCATAATGCATCCTTTGAGAAATAAACTCAATAGGGAAAACCAAATACAACCAAACAAGGAGCTGTACCGAAAGGCTAAAGCAAAAATCTTCCATGAGGGACAACTCAGTGGGGACATTGAAAGAACATACGCTTTCTGCTTAGGACCAACACTCTGTTGAAGAGAGGACAACGTAAATCTATAAAACAGGGTAATATGTCAACAAAAATATTAACAAATGTCAATGAACAATGACTTGCCAATTTTAGCGATGCATGATATATGCATGAATGTATGAGCGTTATCGTGCGTATGCTAACAAAACAGATCCACAACATGGGGAACAAACAAGCAAAAATGGCTCAGGCACTAACAACACTCGGCTAAACTTCATCCAAGATGATCATTCCAAGATGGGTAAAGGCCAACTGCGGAAACCAAACCTAATGCATGCTTTTAACTTTACTGAGGAGAAACATGATCCGGAGGTAGATAAATCAAAGTGATGAAATAGTACAGATACAGGGATAAAACATCCCTCTTCAGGCTTCACCGGGGAAACAAGTGTTTTTTTTTCAAAAGTAACATTCCTACTGGAGATTGCAAGACCAGTCTCAAATAAAGCAGACTGACACCGAAACAACCAAACTTCGCTAGGGAAATCAAGCCTACTTCACTGTAGAAAAATGCGGATTGAAACTTCACATCATGAAAACTCAGAAAAAGGAGAAATGAATCCAAACTTGACCGAGGATACCATAACCATAAACCCATTACGGCAAAAACAAACCGAGTAGACCTTCTCGAGGGGAACAAAAGCTTCTCAAAACAACCGGAGTTTATCCTTTCCTGGGATAACCATTTTTGTTGTCATTGTTTTATCACAAATCTCAAAGTAAAAGTAAATTGTAAAAATCTCATCTTTTTTTTTTTGAAAAATCAATTTTGTTATTTAATCTCTTTGCTTTGAAAGTTATTATCAGTAATAAATGGAGTCTTTGCAAGCTAAATAAAATAAGAAACACAAAGAATTGGGTAGAAGCTCAAATTTCATTAATAGAATGGTAGTCTGCGAATGGCGAGACTCCATAGATGATTACAAAATTTTGGAAATGGTAATACATAATGGAAAAGATACATTGAGATACAATGACCACTATCTCCTCTAACAACTTTTGAAATCCTGAGCAGCAGCTTTTGTTGAAGTATGGTGAGGATCTGAGAAGATTGTTGCTTCAGCGATCAAGTCTTGTCTGACGTAGTTATTTGCCAAGAAAATCCCTAACTTTTGGCTAAGCTGCCCTTGCGGCTTTTCAACTTAGCGGGAAATTTATTTTGTTTATGTCTCTAATTTTTTCCTAGGCCACCCTTTCGGGTTTTCGGCTTACCGAGACGCTCCTTTTTGCCTAAACCACCCTTTCGGGTTTTCAACTTAGCGAGTTGTTCTTTTATTTCTTTAGACGAAGTATTTCTTGACTGCATCAGCATTTATGGGACGTGGGAACTCCTCGTTATCCATAGTTTCAAGAATTAATGCACCACCAGAGAAGGCTTTCTTGACAACATACGGGCCTTCAAAATTGGGAGTCCAATTTCCCCTTAAATCAGTGTTGAGAGACATAATCTTCCTGAGCACGAGGTTGCCTTCTCTGAATTCACGAGGTTTAACCTTTTTATCAAAAGATTTCTTCATTCTTTTTTTATATAAATGGCCATGACACAAGGCTATCATCCTTTTCTCCTCAATCAAATTCAATTGGTCAAACCTGTTCTGGGCCCATTCATCCTCCGTTAGCTTTGTTTCCATTATCACAAGCAATGAGGGAATCTCTACCTCGACTGGGAGTACAACTTTCATTCCATACACTAGGGAGAACAGGGTTGCTCCTGTTGAAGTGCAGACAGATGTTCGATATCCATGTAGAGCAAAAGGGAGCATTTCATGCCAATCCTTATAAGTAACAACCATTTTCTGGATAATTCTCTTAATATTCTTATTAGCAACTTCAACAGCCCCATTCATCTTTGGCCTGTATAGAGATGAATTGTGATGGACAATCTTGAATTCTTCACACAGTTCTGTCATCATCCTGTTATTCAAATTCGAGCCATTGTCGGTGATGATTCTGCTCGGCACACTATATCGACATATAAGGTTATTCTTAATGATGCGCACAACCACCTGCTTGATAACATTGGCATATGAAGCAGCTTCCACCCACTTGGTGAAGTAATCAATTGCTACTAAGATAAAATGGTGTCCATTCGAAGCTTTGGGTTCTATCATCCCAATGATGTCAATACCCCACATAGAGAAAGGCCACGGGGAAGAGATCACATTGAGAAGTGTCGGAGGCACATGGATCTTGTCTGCATAAATCTGGCATTTATGACACTTCTTTGCAAATTTGTAACAGTCAGACTCCATTTTCAACCAATAGTAACCTTCCCTTAGCATCTTTTTAGCCATCGAATGTCCATTGGCATGAGTGCCAAATGAACCTTCATGAATCTGATGCATCAACATGTCTTCTTTGTGTCTATCCACGCATCTGAGCAAGACTGTGTCATAGTTTCTCTTGTATAACACATTTTCACTGAGGAAGAAACTGCCAGCCAATCTTCTCAGTGTCTTTCTATCTTTCTTTGACGCATCAATCGGGTATTCTTGAATCTGAAGAAAATGCTTGATATCATGATACCAAGGTTTTTCATCTGCTACCTCCTCTGTTGTAAACACATGAGTGGTCCTATCTAGCTGTCGAACCGTAATTCAGGGTATATCATTCCAAGTATTCACTTGGTACATAGAAGCCAGAGTTTCCAGAGCATCTGCCATTTGATTTTCATCTCTAGGGATGTGATGGAATTCAACTTTGTTAAAGAATGGTAATAATCTTCTAGCATAATCTTTGTAAGGGATCAAGTCGGGGTGACGAGTATCCCATTCTCCTTTAATCTGATTTATTACCAAAGCTGAATCACCATACACATCGAGAATTTTAATTCTGAGATCAATAGCTTCTTCGAGACCCATGATGCAAGCCTCGTATTTCTGCCATATTATTAGTACAATCAAATATTAACCTTGCAGAAAAAGGAATGTGCGATCCATGAGGAGTGACAATCACAACACCAATTCCTTTACCATAAGAATTCACAGCTCCATCAAATATCATACTCCAACGAGATTCAAGGTCAGGACCTTCCTTAGGTAATGGTTCATCACAATCTTTCACTTTTAGGAACATCACATCCTCATCGGGGAATTCATATTCTGCAGACTGGTGATCCTACACTGGTTGGTGAGCAAGATAATCTTCCAACACACTACTTTTAATAGCTTTTTGAGTGCGGTATTCGATATCATATTCAGATAACGCTTTTCAAAAATGTACTTGATTGGGTCCATTTTGGAGATCAACCAAGTGGTGTGATTCAACATATACTACCGCAAACGCTTTGCCGCCCAGGCCAAAGTACAACATGTTTTTCCAGCATGGAATATCGCGACTCACAATCAGTGAATTTTTTACTGAGATAATAGATGGTGAACTCCTTCTTTCCTGTTTTATCCTGTTGTCCCAGAATACAACCCATGGATTTATCTAACACTGTCAGATACATAATCAACGGTTTTCCTTCTATGGGAGGGAGCAAGATAGGAGGTTCAAGCAGATATTCTTTAATACTTTCAAATGCCCTTTGGCATTCATCTGTCCACACACAACCTTGATTTTTCTTCAACAACTTAAAGATCGGTTTGCATGTTGCAGTCATGTGGGAAATGAATCTGGAAATATAATTCAAACGCCCGAGGAAACCTCTGACTTGCTTTTCAATTCTTAGTGCTGGCATTTCTTGAATTTCTTTGACTTTATCAGGGCCAACTTCAATTCCTTTCTGGCTAACAACGAAACCCAACAACTTCCCTGATTAAACACCGAAGGTGCATTTATTTGGATTCAAGTGGAGACGATACTTCCTCAAACGCTGAAACAACTTCAACAAGTCTTCTATATGCCCTTCTTCAGTCTGGGATTTGGAAATCATATCATCAACATATACTTCAATTTCCTTATGCATCAGATCATAGAATAGGGTTTTCATAGCCCTCTGGTACGTTGCACCAGCGTTCTTCAACCCAAGGGCATCACTCTGTAACAGAATGTTCCCCAGGGTGTGATAGACATTGTTTTTTCCATGTCCTCTGGAGCCATTTTTATTTGATTATACCCAGAAAATCCATCCATGAATGAGAATACTTTGAATTTTGCTGTGCTATCCACTAACATGTCGATGTGAGGCAATGGAAAATCATCTTTTGGACTAGCTTTATTTAGATCTCTGTAATCTACACACATGCAGACTTTTCCGTCTTTTTTCGGTACTGGGACAATATTGGAAATCCATTGAGGATACACTGACGTCACAAGAAAACCAGCATTAATCTGCTTTAGAACCTCCTCTTTGATCTTTACTGTTATATATGGGTGAGTTCTTCTCAACTTTTGTTTAATTGGCAGACACTCTGGCTTCAACGGCAAATCATGCTCAATAATATATGTATCTAGACCACGCATATCTTGATAAGACCAAGCAAAAATATCCACATACTCTTTCAACAACTCAATCAACCTTCTCTTCACATCGGGATGCAACGACGCTCCAATCTTGACTTCCTTCGGATCTTCTTCTGAACCCAAATTGATCACTTCCAATGGCTCTTTATATGGCTGAATGGTATTTTCCTCGTGGTCAAGCAACCGTGAGACCTCTTCTGGAATCTCATCATAATCTTCTTCTTCAGCCTCAAACACAGGACATTCAAAGTTGGGAGAGGGCGTAGGGTCATTATATTCAACGGGTTTTTTAATTAATCTGCACATATGATTTATGATTGCTTTTAGAAACTGACACATATAACAAGTGATCATGCAGATTGAATTTCAGTTTATTATTTATTTTGAAAGGTTTTTTTTATTACCATTTTCCAAGAAAAAGAAAAAAATAAAAACACAATTTTGGAAAACAAAGGCAACTTTTATTAATGATCTTAAAAGTCACAGCAAACAGATAAACTCTACAACATTAATACTTCCACCTTGGGCAGAGTGAAATCCTTTCAAGAAAAAAAAGATTAATCCAATCAAATTACTTTGAAACATGTGTGCAAGAGGGAACATCAATGGTGACCCAATTCTGAACCCTGACTCCATGCATCACATAATTCAGTATTTCCTTCTCTGCTTCATCCTCCTCAACATCATTAATTCCAGAATCAGTCGGATGGAGGTAACCTCCGCTACGGAAAACATCATGATAGCTGCTCATAGTAGACTTTGACTTCAAACTTTCGCCTTTTCCATTCTTCTAAGAGAAACCCAAGCCAGTTCTGTTCTTGTTCACGGGTGGATCCACAATTCGTCCCCAAACTGCTTTATGACCATTACGCACAACCTGTTGCGCGTCCTTCAGCGAAACCATGGAATTCTCATTTCTCCTTATGTTGTCAATGGATAGGGCTTGGAACTGGGTTCCAACAGCAGCCTCATCCGCTTCTACAATACTGAAGGAGGATAAATGAGATATCAACAATTCCTGCTCCCCACTTACAATCACTACCTTCCCTTCACGCACAAACTTTAGCTTCTGATGTAAGGTTGAAGTGACAGCCCCTGCTTCATGTATCTATGGCCGTCCTAGCAAACAATTATATGCGGGAATAATGTCCATGACCTGGAAGGTTATCTGGAACAAATATGGTCCTATATGGATAGGTAAGTCCACTTCACCGATGACAGATTTCCTCGACCCATCAAATACTTTCACAATGATGCCACTCGGGCGCATAGGTGTTCCTTGATATTTCAACTTCATGAATGTACTCCTCGGTATAACATTCAACGCGGATCCATTATCAATTAGCACATTAGATAGCGAGTCATTCTTATAGTTCATAGATATGTGGAGGGCCGGGTTGTGATTCCTCCCTTCATCTGGTAATTCATCATCGCAGAAACTCAAGTTATTACACGACGTAATGTTTCCAATTACACTGCTGAATTAATCTATTGATATGTCACTCTCCACAAAAGCTTGGTCTAGTACCCTCATCAAGGATTCTCTATGAGCAAAGGAATTCATTAATAAAGCTAAGATAGATATCTTTTAAGGAGTCTGCAGTAGCTGATCTACAATCCTGTAGTTGCTCATCTTAATTATCTTCAAAATACCATCCACTTCTTTCTCTAGCGTAGCTCCGCTAGTCTCTCCTGTAATCTTCTTAGGTTCATCATTCTCAGCAATTTTCTTTCCAACAGCAACATCTCTCCGAACAACCAACACAAACACACAACCGTTATGGGTCACCCTGCTATTTTCAGCTATATTCCCAACATCGGGCATTGGCTGGATGGGAATTTCCACCTCGTCTTCTAAGATTGTAACGTTGTATTTGTAAAGAACGACCTTATCTGATTTGTAAGGGATTGGACCTGGAAAACTAATCACCAATGGGGTAACACCTGGCTTGCTATGGTACTTGTTGTACCCCAAAATTTGCCCTCCCATATTCTCAAAGTTTTGACAAGCATCACCTCAAATGGTTCAAAGTCTACTCAAGGGCCACACAGTCAAGCACCCTCCTAAGCCAGTCAAATTAGGAATTTTTGGTTCTTGCAAGGAAGTTGAGGTTTTCAAGGGCTCAATCAAGTCCCATATGCTCATACACATTGTCAAGCACCTACATGTCAAGTTTCAAGGCTCACAAGGTCAAGTTGCACAGTCAAAAGTCCCATTTGCTCAACAGTCAACTGTAGGGGTAAAATGGTCATTTGGCAGTCAAAAGTCAAAAATTTTGGTCAACATCTCATTTTGAAGCCACAATCATCATTTGGTCAAATCGTGACCATGATTTCACAAGAATGGCTCAAAAATCATCAAGATGCAAAAGTTTCTATTTTTGGACAGCTGAAAAGTCAACTGTAACTTGACCAAGGCATAACTTTTTCATGGTTCATCAGAAAAATCCCATCCAATCCTCATTTTTAAGGGGAGTACATTTCCTACAACTCATCTTAACATTCCAAGTCCAAGAAATGCTCTCACAAAAAGTTATCAATTTCAACATTATAGGTCATTTTCAAAAGTCAACAAAAAGGCACTTTAAGTCAAAGACCATAACTTGAGATTGGTAAATTCAAATGGCATGGGACCAAAGACATTGGTTAGAGGACTTCAATACCTTTCCAAAATGTCCAAGAACATGTTCATATGATCAAAATTGAGCAAGATATGCATTGGAGAAGTTGGGAAATTTTTGTGAAATGGCCAAAGTCAACTATCCTTGAAACTTCAATTTTTGACAAAAGGGCCCACTTTTCCACTTGATTCATCCTTGTCATGCCACCCACGTGTCCCATGATTTATTTCAAGATTAAAAGTAAATTTTTCCATTTTATTTTTAATTTTATTTGATTTAATTCATTTTAAATCCTTAAAATTCAAATAAAAATCAAAAAAATTAATTAAGGAATATCTTGTGGCTTGAATGGCCTTGATACATCATAATTCACATGCCAATTTCGTGTGCAGTCCATTTCAAGCATGAAATTCAAATTTTGAGCAAAAATGGCAAGTTGTTTAATGGTGGTCATGGCAAAATCTCAAACTTCATTGCAAGGGTTAAAGGTGCATTATAGTGACTGATTCTCATTGATAACCATATATGCAAGCCTCCCATACATGATTCACGACCTAGAACTCTCCCAAACGGCCAAACTACATTCCAAAAACTTGAGAAAAATTTGCAAACTGAAAACCACTTTCCAGCATAATTCAAGCCTTCCTTTTGATCTAAATACACTCCCATCATCCCCAGGAATCATTTGCAGCCAAGAACGAGCCAAAAACCTCAAGAACTCGTGCCACACAAGTTATACGGTTTACCTTCTTTTTCAAAATCACAATCATCCATTCATGCGTTTTTAACACTTTTTATTGATTGCATTGTGCTCACAGGATCCATACGAAGCTTTCCATATGACTTAATTTGATTATGGTGCCTTAAAACGCAAAATACCATTATTGAGTTCTAGGTTTTCAGAGCTTGTAATTTGGGGCTTTTGCCATACTGTAAAATTAACCCTCCAAACATACTTAGCTGAAACCAGCAGGAGGAGACGAATCCAAAGCATACCTCGCGCCCTTTTTATGTTCACTATATAGCTAATCGCTATTTTTGACATTGGTATTTTGTGGGGGTTTAAAACCCCCGTTATTTGTCTGTGTTTTTGTTTCAGGAACGAAGACGATGATGAGGTGTCCATGCGTGGTTGGTTTATTCAAATCACGCGCACTCCTTTTTTTATTTTCCAACATGTGACGCGTTTATTCAATATAATATTACTTTCTTATTATTATTACAATTGAGGCGTTTGGTGTAGTGGCAGGGCGAGAGAGATTTGAGCGCTGGGACCTGGGTTCGATTCCCAGGTCCCCCAATTTCCTTGTTTCATTTTTTCCCAGGTAATCACGTGCAGGCCCTCAAACAGCAACGCACCATAGACCTCACATCCCAGCTTTCCAAGTGTCCATCAGTGCAAATCCAAGGGCCAAGAAGTGAGGAGCACCATGCTCAGGAGTCAACACACGCGCACTCAATCCAGAAAGTCAAACCAAGCTGGCTGCTGAATGGGCCTCACAATTCTATGCACACCCTCATTTCTGGCCCAAAACCCCCCTTGGGTTTGCAATTTTTATTTTGTCATCTTTATACTTTGTTTGTCTTATTTTATTTTTTTCCTTTTATTAACCATTAACATAATTAACATTTTTATAAAAAATCCAAAAAAAGAACTAACATTATTATTATTATTATTAATTTTATTTTATTTTTGTAATTAAATACTAATAAATTGAATTAATTATTAATTAGGCAACTTTAACTTTTTTTCTCTTAATAATTAAAATAAGTTTAGAATTAGGTTTTTATTAACTTTTAATTTTAATTCCTTTATTTTATTTTCATTAAAAAACATAAAAATACAAAAAAAAAACATTTTTCTTTTAATAAATTAATTAATTAGATTAATCATTAGTTTTAATTTCATTTAATCACAAAAAAAAAACAAAAAAAATCATTTCTTTTCTTAAGAGGGTCAAAACCCTTAAGGCATTCCCGATTAATTTTTATTCGCGCGCATTTATTTTATTTTGATTATTATGTAACTGCTTCAAGAATGTAATAGTAATTAGGTTTATTACTTTCTTTACTTTCCGCACTTTATCAAAACGGGTCTTTGTTTTTTGGCGATGTATAGACCCGCGCCTTGTAATAACGTAGCTTTACATTCCCGCACTTTAATTTCCTGCACCCCTAACTGCTTAACAATGCATGAAAGAATGTATGTAAATAAAATTAATCCGTAGCTCACCAATAACATGTATAAAAACAATTAATTGAAAAACAACACACAAAGCACATGCCACTCCTAGGGTACACTTCACTCGTTACCTCGAAACGTGGTCATCAAGTATAGGACGTCTTAGAGGTCACCCTTTGTCTAGAGATCCAGTTGCCTTGAAACGGTTGCCTCGGATAGAAGGATCTAGGACATTAGGGTTACTTCTAAGATGTCCTACCATTGCTTCGGTGACCACACTGTCCCGATAATCGAATTGACCCGAACAACTCCAACGATGGTGCTACCTACCTCTCAATGGTGGGATAGCACTATCTAAAGGACTCTTACACAGCTTAATTCCTTAGGGTAGGTAGATGACTCATGGATACTTGCTCTTTTCAAAACAAACAAAATACTTTTCACACCTTACACTTTCAAAAAGTTTTCAAACAATACTTCATACACTCTTGAGGACTGATACAAGAGTTACCTAGAAGTTTTCAAACGAACTTTTTTTCAAAACCCACACACACTTGAAAAGCAAACAAATTTTGAAAACATAAGAGCAAGTACCTAAGAGCCCATGGATAACCATGGATAGAAAGGGTGTTAACACCTTCCCTTTCTATAAATCTACCTCCCGAACCGAGAAACATTCTCAATAAGGAATTTTGCTGTGCTTTTGTCCTTTCCATGTTGGAGATAATAAAAGACGGTGGCGACTCTTGCTTACCGCGACATTTCGCGAAACCAGCTAAAAAACAGTCAGTTCTATTTCTACCGATCACAGAACTGGCGACTCTGCTGGGGACATATAAGTGGGGTGTATCTTAGGATTATATCATACTTATGTTTTCAATTGTTTTGCTTTGATTGCTTTATATTTGTGGGATTTGCATCGGAGTTTCATAGATCCTAACCTGGATCTGGGGATACCCTGTTAGGTAGCATAATCTGTGAGGGACCTGTCCGGCGTAGACCGACACGGGTGAAGCAGTGGCTACGTTGGTGTGGCACCTTGGTCTGTACCGATATCCCTTGTGTTGCAACAAGGAGAGTATGGGTCTTCTGAGGAGTCATTAAGCACCAACTGACCTTAGAACCCTAATGTGACCCAACTTGGCCATAGAACAGTAGCAGTATGCTACACCCATTGAGGCTAAACTCTCGCGATGGTTCTGGCTGCAAGAAAAGATTGCGATGCTGGAGTTATGACCGATTGAGGGTAGTCAGTGATATTGGGATCCTCTAGAACCCGGTTACTTCTGATAGGACAGGTCTTAACCAACGAAACTGAAAGAGGGTAGTACCTGAACTTCATGCTGGCCTAAACCCTAAGGGCTGTCTTGTGTGACTTGTGTGCCTTATCATGTTTGCCTTTGTGAATACTTGTGGTGTGCTTTATCATAACATCATACCATCATAACATTGCATGCATCCTGCATAAGGACTGACCTATTTCAAAGACAAGAGGGTTTCACCTTTGCTCTGTTTTGTAGGACATCATGATGCCTGTGCGAAGGAACACTATCCGGCTCAACTTTGTTCACACACCTGATTTGCTCAAAGAGTTGGTTGACAGAATTCCAAACACTGCTTCCTTCATATAGAGGCATGGTTCTCTTCTCGGTTTAGTCACTTCAAAGTGGGACCAACAACTGATGAGTGTCTTGACCCAGTTTTATGATCCTCTGTACCATTGCTTCACCTTTCAAGACTTCCAGCTGGTCCCTACCCTGGAAGAATTCTCTGATTCGCTTGGTATCCCTATCTTGGATCAGACCCCATTCACTAGTTGGGAAAAGACTCTCAGGCCTGAGGAGATTGCAGCAGCCCTTCCTTTGACCAACAAGGAGGTAATGGACAACTGGGTGACTAGAAGTGGAGTTAAGGGCTTCTTGGCTAAGTTTCTGATTGGTAAAGCTAACAGTTTCTGGAATGACTTAGACTTCAGGGCGTACGAAGACATCCTGGCTCTCCTAATCTATGGGCTAGTATTGTTTCCAAATCCTAATAGCTTTGTCAATATCAATACCATAAGGATCTTCATGTCTCGGAACCCTGTGCCCACTCTCTTGGGTGATATCCTGCAACAGCTTTATGCTCGTACTGTGCGAAGACGGGGAACTCTGTGGTGTTAAGCTCCTTTGCTAGTGAGGTGGTTTATTTCGCACCTCCCTAAGTTCGTGCTGAAGCACAAAGAAGGAAAAGGCTGGGCTCATAGGTTAATGTCTCTCACTGATAATGACATCATTTGGACTCTCAGAGGTTTGGATGAGGTAGCTGTTATTGATCGTTGCAGAGAGTATCCTAATGTTCCATTGATCGGTACCCAGGGAGGAATCTCTTATAATCCATGTTTAGCTCTCCGTCAATTTGGAAGAGCCAGAAGAGCAGGGCCTCATGAGATGTTGGTACCTCACATCAGTTTTGAGTTTCAGGTAGATAGTGACGAACTGCGCCGTAGATTCATCAAAGCTTGGGACGGAATTCACAAAGCTGACCCACATGAGTTGGGACCAAAGACTTCTCTACCAATGGAACCCTATTACAGATGGGTCCGCATCCGTGCTCAGAAGTTAGGTATGCCATATGAAGCTGTCAGGCCTATCATTCTTGAAATTCCTGATAAAGACGGGGTTCCTCCAACCATACTCCCTCCTCAGATACCCACTGATGTTGATACACTAAAGAGGTCTTGGGCGCAACTACAGGAAGAGCGGGATTATTATCGGGAAAAGTTCAACGAACAGGAACAGAAGATCCAGAAGCTGACCAAGCAGTTGGAGAACGAGCGGACTCTGAATGACTATATCCGTACCGAGAAGAGGAGGCCATGGGAGCACTGATGGGCTTTGGATGTTCCCTTTACAGCTTTTATTTCCTTTTCAGTATTTTCATTCCTGTAACGCCTGAGGGCAATTTGTTGAACAATTTAAATTCCAAAGTTTAAATCTAATAAAGTGTGTTCCTTTTGTCTACAAAGTTGATTTCCGATTGTCTTTGAAAACATAATTCATACGCATTTCATTCATCATATGCATCACAGGTACCCTTTTTCTACAGGTTGCTTAATCTTCTTCGCTGTTTATTTCAGCACTCAGTCATCATGAATCCTGAACTTACTACAGAGCAAGCTATCAAGGCCCTCCAGGCCCAGAACGCCCAGCTTCAGGAGATGGTCATGAACTTGGCCCAGGGACAACAGGAGTTGAAGACTTTGCTCCTGAAGAAGAAGAAGAAGAAGAGGACTGTGTTGTTCAACACTGGACGCAGACTCGGGAATACACTACAGAATGAAGCTGAGGGGACTACTCCATCTGTTGGGGAAGGCAGTCACCAAGGGAGAGAGGTTCCTAGTACTGTGGTCTCTAACACTGAGACAGATTTCAACGATGAACAGTACCCTCCTACTGAGGACCGATACAAACAGCTGGAGGACAGGTTAAATGCTATGGAGATTCAACGTGTGACTGGGTTGGATTTCGGAGACTTAGGGTTATCTTCTGGGGTGGTGATCCCACACAAGTTCAAGGCGCCTGCCTTTGTGAAGTACGACGGGGCTTCCTGTCCTAAGATGCACCTCCGTTCTTATGTAAGGAAGATCCAGCCTTACACTGCAGATAAGAACTTATGGATCCATTTCTTCCAGGAGAGTCTTTCAGGGACTCATCTCGAATGGTTCTATCAGCTGGATGGAACCAACATTCGTAACTGGGAGGATTTGGCCACTGCTTTTTACAAGCAGTATCAGTACAATTCCGACCTCGCTCCCACGCGTACCCAACTCCAGGGTATGTCACTGGGAACGGGTGAAGGTTTTAAGGAGTACGCACAGAAATGGAGAGACCTGGCTGGCAGGGTGCAGCCACCGTTGACGGATCATGAACTAGTGGACATGTTCTTGGGGACCCTATCTGGTCCATTCTTCAACCATCTCATTGGTAATTCCTCTGCTGGGTTTACAGACCTGATCCTGACTGGTGAGAGGATCGAAGCTCGTATCAAATCGGGGAAGATATAGAAGGGTGCCTCCTCAAATACTGAAAAGAAGCCCTTCAAGAAGGAAGCTAGTGTTGTGTATGGTCCCAGGAGACAGAACAAACCAGAACGCCGCCAAGCTGTTAACGCGGTGGTTATTTCTAAGCCTGATGCTGCTCCTCAGCAGTACAACCAACCAAGGGGTGAGAGACCCAAAAGGCAGTACACTCGGCTCAGCATGACCCTCTCTCAGATATTACCGCAACTGCTGTCAACCAGCCTAGTAACTGTCAAAGAAGCTCCGAAGGTGGTAAACACAGCATCTCCGAAATACAACCTTAACGCCCGCTGCGCTTATCACTCTGATAGCCCGGGGCATAACACAGATGATTGTTGGGCTCTGAGGAATAAGGTTCAAGACCTTATTGATGCTAAAGAGGTACAGTTCGAGGCGCCTGAGAAGCCTAATGTGGTGACTTCTCCCATGCCTAACCATGGAGTAAATGCTATCAGGGTTAAAGATGAAGTGGACGAATCTGAATTCGACAGCTGGATCTACCCGACGACCAACGGTGGACCTAGAAACTGGACTGCAAAAGACTTTACACCTATTACTTTTGTTACTCAGTAATGAACTCTTTTGTTTTAAAGTTGTAATGAACAATAATTTCAAACTCTATGGCCCGGTGTTTTACCCGGGGCACCGTGGCTTCATTTGTGAGGGCTTTTGTGTGTCACTTCCATATATCATTAATAAAAGCATTGGACGTTTTTTACATTTCAAATCTTGTGCTCCCTTTCTTTCTTTACATATTGCAAAACAGCTATATTTACACACACTCACTCATACAGGTTCCAATCCACTCTGGATCTCACTGGTAACGACTCTGCTACTGCCAGTTATGACTTCGAAAATCTGATCAATTTAGCCGAAGACGAAGGTGTAGATGATTGCGAAGTGCATGGTGAGCTTGCAAGACTGTTACTCCAGGAAGAGAGGGCCATTCAGCCACATGAAGAGCCAGTGGAAACGGTAAATCTGGGTACTGAGACAGACAGAAAGGAAGTCAAGATTGGTGCCAACCTGGAGCCTAGTGTGAAACAACGGTTGATCCAGATGCTGCATGACTATGTGGAAATCTTTGCCTGGTCCTACGAAGACATGCCTGGGTTGGATACTAACATTGTGGTTCATCACCTGCCTACCAAGGAAGACTGCCCTCCGGTTAAACAGAAGGTCCGCCGTATGCGTCCAGAGATGTCCGAGAAAATCAAAGCTGAGGTTATGAAACAATTTGACGCCGGTTTTCTTGCAGTGACTTCCTACCCTCAGTGGGTTGCCAACGTGGTTCCAGTGCCAAAGAAAGATGGTAAGGTTCGAATGTGTGTTGATTACAGGGATTTGAACAGGGCGATCCCTAAGGATGATTTCCCTCTGCCTCACATCGACGTTCTGGTTGACAACACTGCTCGGCATAAAGTATTCTCCTTCATGGACGGCTTCTCCGGTTATAATCAGATCAAGATGGCTCCTGAAGATATGGAGAAGACCACTTTTGTTACTCAGTGGGGCACCTTTTGCTACAAGGTCATGCCTTTTGGGTTGAAGAATGCTGGGGCAACCTACCAACGTGCCATGGTTGCTTTATTTCATGACATGATCCACCATGAGATTGAAGTATATGTTGACGATATGATTGCAAGGTCCCAAACTGAGGAGGAACACCTTGACCATCTACAGAAATTGTTTAACCGTCTGAAGTTGTACAAGCTAAGGTTGAACCCGAACAAGTGCACCTTTGGGGTAAGATCTGGAAAATTGCTAGGCTTCGTCGTGAGCGACAAAGGTATTCAAGTGGACCCCGCCAAGGTTAAAGTCATACAAGAGATGCCAGTCCCCAAAATAGAGAAAGAAGTCAGAGGCTTTCTAGGACGATTGAACTTCATTGCCTGTTTCATCTCACATCTAACTGCTACCTGTGAACCAATCTTCAAGCTACTGAAGAAAGATCAAGTAGTACGTTGGAACGATGAATGTCAGGCCGCTTTCGAAAAAATCAAAGAGTATCTCCAAGAACCACCCATCCTTATGCCACTGGTTGAAGGGAGACCTCTAATCTTATACCTGACAGTACTGGACAGCTCAATGGGGTGTATGTTGGGGCAGCATGACGAGTCTGGCCGAAAAGAGCACGCTATTTATTACCTTAGCAAAAAGTTTATCGACTGTGAGACCCGATACTCACTGCTCGAGAAAACTTGTTGCACTTTGGTATGGGCTGCTCACCGGCTGAGACAGTATATGTTGACTCACACTACTCTCTTGATTTCAAAAATGGATCCCATTAAGTACATATTCGAAAAGCCTGCCTTGTCCGGAAGAATAGTAAGATGGCAGATGATCTTGACGGAATATGACATCCAGTACACGACCCAAAAAGCAATCAAGGGAAGTGTATTGGCAGACCATTTGGCACACCAGGCAGTGGACGACTACCAATCTATGAACTTTGAATTTCCAGACGAAGATATCATGGTAGTGACTGATTGTGAAGTACCTGGACCGGATGAAGGACCTGAGGAAGGATCCCGATGGTCTATGCACTTTGACGGAGCCTCAAACACTTTGGGTAACTGCATTGGCGCTGTGATCATATCCCCAAAAGGCACTCATACTCCACTCACTGCCCGACTATGTTTCAACTGCACCAACAACATGGCGGAGTATGAAGCATGCATCATGGGTCTTCAAGCTGCAATTGACTTAAGGATCAAGTTTCTAAGTGTCTTCGGAGATTCCGCTCTCGTGATCAATCAGATCAAAGGCGAGTGGGATACGAAACACCCAAATCTTATTCCTTACAAAGAGTATGTTTTGACATTGGTCCCCCATTTCACGGAGATAACTTTTGAACACTTCCCAAGAGAGGAGAATCAGTTGGCGGACGCGTTAGCTACAATGTCTTCCATGTTCAAAGTCAAATGGGACAACGAGGCTCCCCGGATCATTATATGGAAATTAGATGAACCTGCACATTGTTGTGATCTTGAGGTTGAAGAGGTAACTGAAAAACCCTGGTATCACGAAGTGAAGAGGTACTTGGAAGCTCAAGAATACCCCGAGGGTGCATCTGTTAACGACAAGAAGTTTCTGAGAAGGTTTACAGCAAAGTTCTTCCTCAGCAATGGCATTCTCTACAAGCGAAACCATGATTCCACCTTACTGTGTTGTGTGGATAAGACTGAAGCAGAAAGAATCATGACAGAGCTACATGAAGGTACCTTCAGAACACATTCCAGTGGACATACTATGGCAAAGAAAATCCTTCGGGCAGGATATTTCTGGTCCACAATGGAAGCCGACTGTTACCAACATTCTCGGACATGTCACAAGTGCCAGATTTATGCAGATAAGGTGCACGTTCCCCCGGTACCTCTGAATGTCCTGACAGCACCTTGGCCTTTTGCAATGTGGGGCATTGATATGATCGGCAAGATCAGACCTACGGCATCCAATGGGTATCGCTTCATCCTGGTAGCGATTGATTACTTCACAAAGTGGGTTGAAGCAGCTTCCTATGCTACGGTAACCAAGAACGTCGTGGCACGGTTCATTCGGCACAACCTGATCTGTCGATACGGTGTACCTGAGAGGATCATTACAAACAATGGTACCAATCTTAACAACAAGATGATCACCGAGCTCTGCGCACAATTCAAGATACAGCACCACAACTCTTCTCCTTATCGACCGAAGATGAATGGGGCTGTAGAAGCAGCTAATAAGAATATCAAGAAGATTGTACAGAAGATGACAGTGATCTACAAAGATTGGCACGAGATGTTACCGTTTTCTCTTCATGGGTACCGTACCTCAGCAAGGACGTCAACCGGGGCAACTCCCTTTTCCTTGGTCTATGGCATGGAGGCAGTCTTGCCTATCGAAGTCCAGATACCCTCTCTCCGGATAATGAAGGATGCAGGTTTGAGCGAAGATGACTGGATCCAAACTCGACTTGATCAATTAAATCTAATTGACGAAAAGAGACTCACTGCTATTTGTCATGGTCAAACGTACCAAAAACGGATGATCAAGGCATTTAACAAGAAAGTCAGACGACAAGAGTATCAAGTCGGAGATCTGGTAATCAAGCGCATCATTCTTCCTCAAAGTGATCCCAGGGGCAAATGGACCCCCACGTACGAAGGGCCATTTGTGGTTAAACATGTTTTCTCAGGAGGAGCTATGATTCTAACCACCATGGACGGTGACGACCTTCCTCACCCCGCAAATGCAGACATAGTAAAAAGATACTACGCATGAACAAAAGACCCGCTAGGTTGACACACCTAGGCAAAAATAAGGGCTTCCCGGCGAACCAAAAGGGTTCGGGCAAAAATAAGGGATGAAAAATGAAAAAAATCTGTACACCCGACAAGTCGAAAACCTGAAAAGGCGGCTTGGGCAAAAATGGGTATCTCGGTGGACTGAAAACCCGAAAGGGCGGTCCAGGCAAAAGTTAGGGATTAAAGCGTAATACTATGTCTCATTGGATCACCCTGCATCCAGAATTCGGTATCAACTATCAGGTTCAGACGGCATCGATCAATCAGCTTCATCTGCAACTAAGCAACCAAGTGATGAGACGCTTGAAGACATAAAGGCGATAGCAGAGTTGGAACCCAGCGGGACTTTTCACATAGCTGTTTTGTTTTCCTTTTCAAAATTGTATAAACTCTATTCTGTTCGGCGGCGTTCTCTTACTAGGACGTCAGCCTCTTGTACATAAACGCTTATTTACAGGCAAATTCAAAAATTAATACAAATTCACTTTTCCATACAAATTGCCAATTGTTTTTTCTTTATCTGTTTTGTTTTGCAAAGAACATCCAATGTTCAATTTTTGATATATGCAGTTGACATTAATTGCTAATCACAAATACTTGCATGCAAAACAAAGGATTAATTACAGGTGACATTAGAAACAGGGGCAATAATGAGTTATCTAAGAGATCTAGTTGCTCTGTCCACCAAGGTACCAAGGTAAGTTTGGCTGAAGAACGCGACCAAGTTACCTCCACTCCCCGCAGAGTAGGACAAGATTCAACAATTCTCCCCGAGCAGAGTTGATCTCCCATCAGCCCTAAAAAGGCACAATATCTCTAGTAAGCCAGTCAACGCTCTCCTCAAGTAGAGTTAATCTACAGTCAACCTTAAGGAAGTTGGGTTACCCCCAGAAAATCTCAATATTCCCCAGCGGAGTATACAGATGTTCCTAAGAAAGCATCCCTGGCATCTTGGTATAGGATTGTTCCCCGGCGGAATACCAGACATCCCAGTGGAGCCACCTCCCCAGTACAGTCTCAAAAAGTCTCCCCAGGAGAGTTGAATCAATCTCCCCAGTAGGAAGCTTATCCCCAGTAGATTCTGGAAGCTTATCCCCTACAGAGCACGAACGTCTCTCCCCAGTTTTATTCAAAGGTTATGCTCCACCAGAGCTTATAACTGGGTTATCCTCAGCAACTTACCACGGAAAGATCGTCCTCGGCGAAGTTCTTCCTATCCCCAGCGGAGTTCATCAAGATTCCCCAACAAAGCTTATCCCCAGCGGAGTTATCATTAAACCTCAGCGAAATATCTCTTCCCACAAAGTAATTCCCCGCAGAGTAATCTCTCCAACAAGTTCATTTCCCAACGGAGTCATCTTCTCCTACCGGTTTATTCTTGCAATCGTTATCCCCAGCGGAAACAAAGAACTCTACTCTTCAACATCAGCCCAGGATTCAACTTCTCGACATTCGTCAAGGATTTATTTTCCTAGACAAAAACGCATTCATAAACATTACATTATCATACACCATGACGCATGCATATACGCATCATAAGCACACAATCTCATTTATTCTTGAGAACATCATGACATCATGCCTTTCATACATCATGACATTGTATACAACTGATGTTTTGCCTTTCAGGAAAAAGGTCAATCCAAAGATGATTACTATCAACTGTCGCAATTCCAGATTTGATTCCTGTATCCAGCCAGGGCACGTCTGAAGAGTTTGAAGATTCGATTCCTGTATCCAGCCAGGGCATATCTGTTGACGACTAATTCCAGATTCGATTCCTGTATCTAGCCAGAGCACGTCTGAAGAGTTTGAAGATTCGATTCCTGTATCCAGTCAAGGCATATCTGTTGATGACTATTTCCAGATTCGATTCCTGTATCCAGCCGGGGCACGTCTGAAGAGTTTGAAGATTTGATTCCTGTATCCAGCCAGGGAATATCTGTTGACGACTAATTCCATATTCGATTCCTGTATCCAGCCAGGGCACGTCTGAAGAGTTTGAAGATTCGATTCCTGTATCCAGCCATGGCATATCTGTTGACGACTATTTCCAGATTCGATTCCTGTATCCAGCCAGGGCACGTCTGAAGAGTTTGAAGATTCGATTCCTGTATCCAGCCAGGGCACATCTGTTGACGACTATTTCCAGATTCGATTCCTGTATCAGCCAGGGCACGTCTGAAGAGTTTGAAGATTCGATTCCTGTATTCAGCCAGGGCACATCTGTTGACGACTAATTCCAGATTCGATTCCTGTATCCAGCCAGGGCACGTCTGAAGAGTTTGAAGATTCGATTCCTGTATCCAGCCAGGGCACATCTGTTGACGACTAATTCCATATTCGATTCCTGTATCCAGCCAGGGAACGTCTGAAGAGTTTGAAGATTCGATTCCTGTATTCAGACAGGGCACATCTATTGATGACTATTTCCAGATTCGATTCCTGTATCCAGCCAGGGCACGTCTGAAGAGTTTGAAGATTCGATTCCTGTATCCAGCCAGGGCACATCTGTTGACGACTAATTCCAGATTCGATTCCTGTATCCAGCCAGGGCACGTCTGAAGAGTTTCAAGATTTGATTCCTGTATCCAGTCAGGGCACATCTGTTGACGACTAATTCCAGATTCGATTCCTGTATCCAGCCAGGGCATGTCTGAAGAGTTTGAAGATTCGATTCCTGTATCCAGCGAGGGCACATTTGGTGACGACTAATTCCAGATTCGATTCCTGTATCCAGCCAGGGCACGTCTGAAGAGTTTGAAGATTCGATTCCTGTATCCATCCAGGGCACATCTGTTGACGACTATTTCCAGATTCGATTCCTGTATCCAGCCAGGGCACGTCTAAAGAGTTTGAAGATTCGATTCCTGTATCCAGCCAGGGCACATCCGTTGACGACTAATTCCAGATTCGATTCCTGTATCCAGCCAGGGCACGTCTGAAGAGTTTGAAGATTCGATTCCTGTATCCAGCCAGGGCACATCTGTTGACGACTAATTCCAGATTCGATTCCTGTATCCAGCCAGGGAACGTCTGAAGAGTTTCCAGATTCGATTCCTGTATCCAGCTAGGGCACGTCTGAAGAGTTTAAAGATTTGATTCCTGTATCCAGCTAGGGCATATCTGTTGACGACTAATTCCAGATTCGATTCCTGTATCCAGCCAGGGAACATCTGTGAGCAACCAATTGTAGATTCGACACCTGTATCCAGCCAGGGCATATCTACATAAAGAGTTTGAAGATCAACCCCTGTAACAGGCCAGGTAATTATCTTTCTTTCTCAGGTACGCAAGTTCTTGCTAAGGAATCTCTTACGCGATCGACACCTAGATGGCATCTATAAGCCCATCCTCCCATACCATCTTTCCAAATGGCATCTATAAGCTCATTCCCGATAAGGTTCTGTCACAGCTCCAGATGGCATCTATAAGCCCATCCTCCTATCCACCATCTCTCCAAATGGCATCTATAAGCCCATTCCCGCCATCACACTGTTGACACTCTACTATGTGAGTGCAAATTTCTAGGCACTCTAGTGTTCAATCATCTTCCACCTTCGGATCACGAAAGGCACACAAGCCAATCTACATCCTCAGGTCTAAGAAGATTGAACAGGGGCAACTGTTATACCCCAAAATTTGCCCTCCCATATTCTCAAAGTTTTGACAAGCATCACCTCAAATGGTTCAAAGTCTACTCAAGGGCCACACAGTCAAGCACCCTCCTAAGCCAGTCAAATTAGGGTTTTGGTTCTTGCAAGGAAGTTGAGATTTTCAAGGGCTCAATCAAGTCCCATATGCTCATACACATTGTCAAGCACCTACATGTCAAGTTTCAAGACTCACAAGGTCAAGTTGCACAGTCAAAAGTCCCATTTGCTCAACAGTCAACTGTAGGGGTAAAATGGTCATTTGGCAGTCAAAAGTCAAATTTTTTGGTCAACATCTCATTTTGAATCCACAATCATCATTTGGTCAAATCTTGACCATGATTTCACAAGAATGGCTCAAAAATCATCAAGATGCAAAAGTTTCTATTTTTGGACAGCTGAAAGTCAACTGTAACTTGACCAAGGCATAACTTTTTCATGGTTCATCAGAAAAATCCCATCCAATGCTCATTTTGAAGGGGATTACATTTCCTGCAACTCATCTTCACATTCCAAGTCCAAGCAATGCTCTCACAAAAAGTTATCAATTTCAACATTATAGGTCATTTTCAAAAGTCAACAAAAAGGCACTTTAAGTCAAAGACCATAACTTGAGATTGGTAAATTCAAATGACATGGGACCAAATAAATTGGTTAGAGGACTTCAAGACCTTTCCAAAATGTCCAAAAAAATGTTCATATGATCAAAATTGAGCAAGATATGCATTGAAGAAGTTGGGAAACTTTTGTGAAATGGCCAAAGTCAACTATCCTTGAAACTTCAATTTTTGACAAAAGGGCCCACTTTTTCCACTTGATTCATCCTTGTCATGCCACCCACGTGTCCCGTGATTTATTTCAAGATTAATAGTTAATTTTTCCATTTTTATTTAATTTTATTTGATTTAATTCATTTTAAATCCTTAAAATTCAAATAAAAATATAAAAAAATTAATTAAGGGATATCTTGTGGCTTGAATGGCCTTGATACATCATAATTCACATGCCAATTTTGTGTGCAGTCCATTTCAATCATGAAATTCAAATTTTGAGCAAAAATGGCAAGTTGTTTAATGGTGGTCATGGCAAAATCTCAAACTTCATTGCAAGGGTTAAAGGTGCATTATAGTGACTGATTCTCATTGATAACCATATATGCAAGCCTCCCATACATGATTCACGACCTAGAACTCTCCCAAACGGCCAAACTACATTCCAAAAACTTGAGAAAAATTTGCAAACTGAAAACCACTTTCCAGCATAATTCAAGCCTTCCTTTTGATCCAAATACACTCCCAGCATCCCCAAGAATCATTTGCAGCCAAGAACGAGCCAAAAACCTCAAGAACTCGTGCCACACAAGTCATACGGTTTACCTTCTTTTTCAAAATCACAATCATCCATTCATGCATTTTTAACATTTTTTATTGATTGCATTGTGCTCACAGGATCCATACGAAGCTTTCCATATGACTTAATTTGATTATGGTGCCTTAAAACACAAAATACCATTGTTGAGTTCTAGGTTTTCAGAGCTTGTAATTTGGGGCTTTTGCCATACTGTAAAATTACCCCTCCAAACATACTTGGCTGAAACCAGCAGGAGGAGACGAATCCAAAGCATACCTCGCGCCCTTTTTATGTTCACTATATAGCTAATCGCTATTTTTGACATTGGTATTTTGTGGGGGTTTAAAACCCCCGTTATTTTTCTGTGTTTTTGTTTCAGGAACGAAGACGATGATGAGGTGTCCATGCGTGGTTGGTTTATTCAAATCACGCGCACTCCTTTTTTTATTTTCCAGCATGTGACGCGTTTATTCAATATAATATTACTTTCTTATTATTATTACAATTGAGGCGTTTGGTGTAGTGGCAGGGCGAGAGAGATTTGAGCGCTGGGACCTGGGTTCGATTCCCAGGTCCCCCAATTTCCTTGTTTCATTTTTTCCTAGGTAATCACGTGCAGGCCCTCAAACAGCAACGCACCATAGACCTCACATCCAAGCTTTCCAAGTGTCCATCAGTGCAAATCCAAGGGCCAAAAAGTGAGGAGCACCATGCTCAGGAGTCAACACACGCGCACTCAATCCAGAAAGTCAAACCAAGCTGGCTGCTGAATGGGCCTCACAATTCTATGCACACCCTCATTTCTGGCCCAAAACCCCCCTTGGGTTTGCAATTTTTATTTTGTCATCTTTATACTTTGTTTGTCTTATTTTATTTTTTTCCTTTTATTAACCATTAACATAATTAACATTTTTATAAAAAATCCAAAAAAAGAACTAACATTATTATTATTATTATTAATTTCATTTTATTTTTGTAATTAAATACTAATAAATTTAATTAATTATTAATTAGGCAACTTTAACTTTTTTTTTCTTAATAATTAAAATAAGTTTAGAATTAGGTTTTTATTAACTTTTAATTTTAATTCCTTTATTTTATTTTCATTAAAAAACATAAAAATATTAAAAAAACATTTTTCTTTTAATAAATTAATTAATTAGATTAATCATTAGTTTTAATTTCATTTCATCACAAAAAAAAAACAAAAAAATTCATTTCTTTTCTTAAGAGGGTCAAAACCCTTAAGGCATTCCCGATTAATTTTTATTCGCGCGCATTTATTTTATTTTGATTATTATGTAACTGCTTCAAGAATGTAATAGTAATTAGGTTTATTACTTTCTTTACTTTCCGCACTTTATCAAAACGGGTCTTTGTTTTTTGGCGATGTATAGACCCGCGCCTTGTAATAGCGTAGCTTTACATTCCCGCACTTTAATTTTCCGCACCCCTAACTGCTTAACAATGCATGAAAGAATGTATGTAAATAAAATTAATCCGTAGCTCACCAATAACATGTACAAAAACAATTAATTGAAAAACAACACACAAAGCACATGCCACTCCTAGGGTACGCTTCACTCGTTACCTCGAAACGTGGTCATCAAGTATAGGACGTCTTAGAGGTCACCCTTTGTCTAGAGATCCAGTAGCCTCGAAACGGTTGCCTCGGATAGAAGGATCTAGGATATTAGGGTTACTTCTAAGATGTCCTACCATTGCTTCGGTGACCATATTGTCCCGATAATCGAATTGACCCGAACAACTCCAACGATGGTGCTACCTACCTCTCAATGGTGGGATAGCACTATCTAAAGGACTCTTACACAGCTTAATTCCTTAGGGTAGGTAGATGACTCATGGATACTTGCTCTTTTCAAAACAAACAAAATACTTTTCACACCTTACACTTTCAAAAAGTTTTCAAACAATACTTCATACACTCTTGAGGACTGATACAAGAGTTACCTAGAAGTTTTCAAACGAACTTTTTTTCAAAACCCACACACACTTGAAAAGCAAACAAATTTTGAAAACATAAGAGCAAGTACCTAAGAGCCCATGGATAACCATGGATAGAAAGGGTGCTAACACCTTCCCTTTCTATAAATCTACCTCCCTAACCGAGAAAGATTCTCAATAAGGAATTTTGCTGTGCTTTTGTCCTTTCCATGTTGGAGAACATAAAAGACGGTGGCGACTCTTGCTTACCGCGACATTTCGCGAAACCAGCTAAAAAACAGTCAGTTCTATTTCTACCGATCACAGTACTCTACTTCAAAATGGGTTGGTGCACCAAAACAAGGCACAATGATGTTTACCCCTTCTTCAATACAACCAGTCGTCAATAAGTCATTTCGGGAAAACAAATCTTCGTCTGAAGAGAAATACTCATCCGCAGAGGCATACTCTTGCTCTGACTCTTCTTCCGTTAAACAAACCTCAACCATATCAACCTCATGATAATCATCTCTCTGACTTGTGATCTTGATAATTCCATTTTCTAATAATAAATGAACACCCTATTTCACAATTGAACATCCTCGGGGATCTCGATAGCAAACTAGGCAAGATCCATATTGGTGTTCCATCTGACCAGCCGTATGGCAGAAGGTAGCATGCAACTGCGCGAGATCCTCATTGACATACTCCACATCAAAAATTATGAACTCACCAGGACATCCAGAAACCATATTCACTTCCTCTTCATACTCTACCCTAGGCCTGATTATGTGGATGAGGCCCTCATCCATCATCTCTTGTAAATAAGCCTTTATCTTATCGCAACCTTGTATATTTGTACTGCAAATAGCACAATCGAAATGGTCATGCGTATACTATCTAAATTCACATAGGTCTGTGTGCATCTTCACCAAATCTCCTCTAACCAGATTAATGTCAAAAGTCTGGAAGTCGCCTGGACAACCGGCCACCATATTCACAACATTTACTCCCCTGTGCTTGGGTAGAGGATTATCTTTCACATTAGGTCCCATGTCCTTAAAAGATAGAACACCAGACTTTACCAATTTCTGCACCTCATTCTTCAAAGGATAACAATTCTCAACACTATGCCCTGGTGCTCCCTGATGAAAAGCACATGTTTGGTTTGCCTTGTAATACCAAGGTAATGGTAATGGTATGGCGGGAGGTGGTCGTGTCTGGATCAACTTTTTCTCAATGAAGGCCGGCAGCAGCTCTGTATAGGTCATGGGAATAGGGTCATAACTCTCCCTTCTCTGATTATACCCTTGATTCCCCTATTGGGACGGTCTCTGATAAGCAACAGTAGTTGGAGCTGTACTTACAATAGGAGTAACTGAGGCGACTTGCTGATGACGCTGATAATTCCTTCTAGGAGCGTTTACCCTCCTCTCTTGTATAACAGCATTTGCATCCCCTTCTTTCTTCCTGGTTGTGATCGGTGGATCTGGAACTGACTGTTTTAAAGCTGGTTCGCGAAATGTCGCGGTAAGCAAGAGTCGCCACCGTCTTTTATTTTCTCCAAATGGAAAGGACAAAAGCACAGAAAAATTCCTTAAAGAGATTGCTCTCGGTTCGGGAGGTAGGTTATAGAAAGGGAAGGTGTTAGCACCCTTTCTATCCATGGTTATCCATGGGCTCTTAGATACTTGCTCAATGTGTTTTCAAAAGTGTTTGTTTGCTTTTCAATGTGGGTTTAAAAAGTTTCTTTGAAAAATTTCAGTTCGACTCGTACGTCAGAGTGTTTGAAAAGTTTGTTTTGAAAGCTTTTGAAAATGTGTTGGTGTGAAAAGTATTTTTGTTTGAAATTAGAGCAAGTATCCTTGAGAACCTACCTACCCTAAGGAATTCGTCTGTGTAAAAGTCCTTTAAAGTAGTGCCATCCCACCATTGAGAGGTAGGTAGCACCACCGTTGGAGGTGTTCGGGTCAATGCGAGTTTGTAGGGACATGGTGATCACCAGAGCAATGGGAAGACACCTTAGAAGCTACCCTCATGCCAGGTTCCCGGATCATGAGGACTTACTAAGACGTCCTCTACTCGACGACCACCTTTCGAAAGGCAACAGGTGAGGCGTACCCTAGGGGTGGTGTGTGCGAATTGTGCGTCATGTTTCAGTTATTTGTCTTGTCATGTTTATTTGTGTTCTACGCTTGATTTTAATTAAGACATTCATTCTTGCATGCTTTTTAACAGTTATATATTTGCGGGAAAATAAATCTAAACTATTACAAATGGCGCGGGTCCACATCGCCAAAATTAAACCGGACCCGATTTGGACTGAAAAATAAATAAAGCAAATAAAAGTGCAAGAAATAAAATTATTACAAGGCTTTGGGACATGTACATAATTATAATAAGCGACAAAGTAAAATGCGCGAAACAAAATAATTAAAGCGACGGGCGTTGGACCCTTTTGCAAAATATCAAATTAATGAGGAATTAAAATGAAAGTTAAAAATTAAATGTTTTTTGGTATTTTTGTGTTTTTTAAGATTTAAAAGAAAAAGAACTTTTTAGAATGAAATTTGAAATGCAAATCCTAATTCTAATGTTTTTTAGTTATTGTGAAAATGTTATATTAATCTAAATTAAACCCTAATTTTTACTTATGTACATTTAATTATAAAAATAAAATAAATAAATAAATAATATTGTGATAAAAAAAAGAAAAATTTAAAAGGTATAAAAAGTCATTAAACCTAATGCTATATTTTTGGATTTTTAGTTATTAAGAAAGTAGCAAAATCTAACCTAAATGCAACCCTAATTAGTTTACAAGTTTAATTATGAAAATTACTAATATTATGGCAAAAAACAAGGAAAATTAAAAGGAAAAAAAAGTCATTAACCTAATGCTATATTTTTGGATTTTTTTATGGAAGAAAGAATTAAAGTTAAAACCTATTTTACTAAATTTATTTACATGTAATTTATTTATAAAAGTAATTAAAATAAAAATTATATTTTTTGCCTTTTTCTGATTTTTTATGATATTTTTCATATTTTTGTAGAAATAATTAATTAATTAAAACAAATAAAATAAATAAATAACATAACAATTGAGAAAATGAAATATAAAAAGAAAATCAAACCAGGGGGGGTAGCCCCAGAATTGGAGGTAAGGCCTAGCATTCTGGCCCATTAACATTGAAATCCACTTGACTTTTCAGTTCACGTGCCAATGCGTTGACCATAGCGTATCATGTGCCTTGAATCTGAGCCCTTTGATTGATCTACTGGGACGTGTGGACGATGAGTTTTGAGTGTGTATGGTATGCCCTGGACGTTAGCGCTGCACAAGATCTTGTATTGAAAAATATTATTGAAATTTATACAGACCTGGGGTTCGAACCCAGGTCTTGGAGATTGCAAACCACCACGTGCACCACTGAATCACGTTAACACATTTGATATATAATTAACAAATAAATATAATAAGAACAAACAAGAGTTAGTGCTCCAAAACGCGCGCGATTTCAAAATGGCCAATGGCTGATGGACACGAAACCATCTTCTTCCTCATCCTGTAAAACAAAACACTATGGCAACAGTTTTCGTAGCGTTGTATTAGAGGGTCTTTGGAAAAATAGCGATTAGCGCTACGTGAATCATAAATTAATCGCGACTACATGAATCCCTTCGTCTTGACGTGATAAATGCAATGGCAGTAGTCTTGAGCTTTAATTTTGCCTTGGGTAGAAAACCCCAATTTTGAAAAACTGTAACCCTAATATCCAAACATGGTAGATTCGCGTATGGTCAATGAAAACACAATTAAAGGCAATGGTTAGCTTGGAAACTTCAATATGAACAAGAATCAATAAACAAAAATGCACAAAGATGTATGAATCATGATATACGATTTCAAAAGTTTTGCTTTACAGTTTGAGTTATAGATACCACTTCTTTGCGTTTTGGTTCTTGTTTGTGATTGGAATGTGATCAGGAGAGTTTGAGGAAGCTATTAGAAAAAGAATCAAGCTTTGAATCCACCTCTAGAGTGCTTTTCAGTTTTGACTTTTATGGCAAAAATTTCAAATTGGTACTAGCCTTTTCTGCGCAGCTGAGAGTGTGTTATGATTAGGGTTTGACTCAGTGCTTATGAGGGAAGGAAATTAGGTCATTAGTTGGCCTTTATCCATGCCCATGAGAGAATTGGTCTTAGGTCTTTTAGCATTAACAAACTTTTCCTTCTTTTAAGCAAGACCAAGACTTGGTGTATAATCTAACCCTAGCATGAGTTTGTGAGTTGGCACATGATATATGGAAGCTATCCCAATTCAAATGACACTATTTCATTGACTTTTGAATTTTATTTGAATTTTTAAAGATTTAAAATGAATTAAATTATCAAAAATTAAATAAAATAGAAAAATTAATATTTGGTCTTGAAATTAATCATGAGACACGTGTTGGCATGACAAGGCTGAATCAAGTGGAAGAAAGTGGGCCCTTTTGTCAAAAATTGAAGTTTCAAGGATAGTTGACTTTTGCCATTTCACAAAAATTTCCCAACTTCTACAAGGCATAACTTGCTCAATTTTTAAGCTTTTCTCATGTTCTTGGACATTTTGGAAAGGTCTTTGAGTCCTCTAACCAATGCCTTTGGTCCCATGTCATTTTGATTTTCCAATCTCAAGTTATGGCCTTTGACTTAAAGTCCCTTTTTGTTGACTTTTGAAAATGACCTATAATGTTGAAATTGATAACTTTTTGTGAGAGCATTTCTTGGACTTGAAGTATGAAGATGAATTGTAGGAAATGTCTTTCTCTTAAAAATGAGCTTTGGATGGGATTTTTCTGATAATCCATGTGAAAGTTATGCTCTGGTCAATTTCAGTTGACTTTTTCAACTGTCCAAATATAGCAACTTTTGCATCTTTGATGATTTCTGAGCCAAATTTTGAGAATCATGATCAAGCATTGATCAAATGATGTTTGTGGCTTCAAAATGATATGTTGACCAAAAATTTGAACTTTTGACTGTCAAATGACCATTTTGCCCCTACAGTTGACTGCAGTGCAATTTAGGGTTTTGACTGTGCAATTTTGAGCTGAATGCCTTGAAACTTGATATGAGGATGCTTGACCATGTTTGTAAGCATATGAGACTTGATTGGGCCTTTGAAAACTACCTTTTCTTGGTCAGACTCAAAACCCTAATTTTGACTGTTTAGGAGACAGTTGGACTGTGCCACCCTTGGGGAGTTTTGTGACTTGGCTGGGCAATTTCTTGAAGAATATGGGAGGGCAAATTTTGGGGTACAACACTGGTAAACCCATAAGATGGCTTCTTCACACCTTCAGATCCTTCACTCTTCTTCAAACGGCCTTCTCTTACAACCTCTTCTAAGCGGATACCCATTCCTACCATCTCAGTAAAGTCACTTGGCGCACTTGCTACCATCCTCTCGTAGTAGAAAGCACCCAGCATTTTCAATAAAATCTTAGTCATCTCCTTCTCTTCCATGGGAGGAATCACTTGGGCGACTACTTCACGTCATCTTTGCGCATACTCTTTGAATGATTCCCTGTCTTTCTGAACCACGGCCCTGAGTTGATCACGGTCAGGCGCTATGTCCGTGTTGTACTTATATTGTTTGATGAATGCTTCTCCCAAATCATTAAAAGTATGGATATTGGCGTTGTCCAAACTCATATACCACTTAAACGCAGCACCGGTCAAATTGTCCTGAAAAAAGTGAATCAGCAGACGTTGATCATCAGTATGGGTAGACATTCTCCTCACGTACATCACAAGATGAGCACGAGGGCAAGTGTTGCCCTTATACTTCTCAAATTTTGGGACCTTGAACTTAGCAGGTATCTTAATATTTGGGATCAAGCATAGCTCATTCACTCTGCCCAAATAGCTCTTTTCCCTTGAGGGCCTTCATCTTTCTCTGCATCTTCTAAAATTGTTCTTGAAAATCATCCATTATGTTATAAAGACCCAATTCTTCACTCGACAAAGGGAAAGGACGACACACGTTATCATTAACAAACAGAACCACATTCACCGAAGGAGGTGCAGCAGGAACAGCATGCACCACAGGAGGTGCCGGAGTAACAATAGTCTGAACCACTAGAGTATCTTGAGGACCAAGAT
Organism: Vicia faba; assembly: GCA_948472305.1. Taxonomy (NCBI): domain Eukaryota; kingdom Viridiplantae; phylum Streptophyta; class Magnoliopsida; order Fabales; family Fabaceae; genus Vicia; species Vicia faba. The sequence goes on along the minus strand of OX451736.1, from coordinate 1,525,459,737 downwards.
TGAAAGCTTCAGGTGCGAAATTCTCTGCCATTCCCCGTGGATAACCTTGAGGTATACGGTTTTGAACAACAGCCAGAGTAGCAGATATGGGAACAGTCGGAGCTTTAGTATTTGCCCTTGTTGGTTGAGGTTGAATACTCGGTGGCTGATTCTGAGCAGCCACCAGAGCTTCCATCAGAGTAGTCAGGTTGGCCATGCCTCCCTTCAAAGCATAAACTTCTTTGCGCAGCTCGTGATTCTCTTGTTCTAAGTTGTCCATCTTCTTCTTAAAATTAGCCCGAGTGTTGTAGTGATGAGTCAGCTTGTTGAACGAAGTAAAGAAGCTTGGTAAGACACCTGGATATGCATAACAAATGCAAGAGAAATTTGCAATATGATGCATGATATGTAATGCACATGATTATTTTTACTTTGCTATTTAATATTTCAAGGGATTTATAGATTTATAGACATATTGCAAACATCAAAGTAACAACGCTTTTTGAAATACTGAAGAAAAAAATTATTATAATAACTTCAAAACGAATTACAAGTTTCAATGATCCCAAGTACAAGATGAAAATACAATCTAAAACCCTGAGAAAAAGAACTGATGGAGATCACTTTATACGCTGGCGCTTCCCCATGAGCCTGGCAATTTGAGCCTTCAACCTCTGGTTTTCTTCCATATGTCTGATGGCAACCTCCTTCCAATCGTCTGAATCAGGAAGTGAGTAATCAGCACCTGATTGAGGCTTAGGAGAATATAAATCCCCTTGCCTCTCCATAGACTCTATCGCTCGACTCTCAAGGATCTCAATCAAGTCGTCTTTCTCCTTCAGGTTTGCTCTATAGGAACTCTCTAAAGTCTGGAACTTGTTCTTCCAAGCATCCCTTTCCTGTTGCATCCTAACCAAAGCAATTTGCAGCTCTTCCAAATCATCTAATAAGGGAGGAGTGGTCTTCACAAACAGATCAGGCATAGGTGTCTCCCGGGTATACGACATCTTTAACTGAATGGCTCTCGATCGGATCCACTGAAGATATGGCTCCAAAGAAACAACACCCCTAGGTCCCAAATCCTTTCTACCCTTCTTATAATGTGACGCCAGGCCTTTACAATTTGTTCCCTAGCTTCCCTATGGTCTTCCCCTTCCTTCAAAAAGAAACTACTTAAATGAATACTATTCAGTTTATCCGTCATCGGATAACCAAGCTGTCGTCGTGCAAGAACAGGGTTATAGTTAATTCCTCCCTTTGTACCAAGAAGAGGTACATTGGGGAAACTACCACAACTGTCAATAATCTCTACATCCTGGTAAGCTCGATGATACCAATCAATATCCGAGTGAGTAAGTTCCATGATCTTAGGAGCCCAACAGAGTTCCTTCTTGACATCCCAAAAAGCATCAGACTGAGGCATATGAGAGATAAACCACCGGTATAACAGAGGCGTGCAACAGATAATCATTCCCCCTGATAAAAATTCCGAAGATTAATAGAGTAATAAGCATCACCCAACAGTGTAGGAACTGGGTTTCCAATTATGAAGATTCTGATAGCATTAGTGTCGACAAACTTGTCCACATTAGGGAATAAGAACAACCCGTAAGCAAGTAGAGAAAAAACGGCCTCAAAAGCTTATTATTATTATTATTATTATTATTATTATTATTATTATTATTATTATTATTATTATTATTATTATTATTATTATTATTATTATAGTATGTGATGTTGGGCCGAACTGGGTTAATAACTCTATGTGTTATTTATCTTTCTGTAATTTTAATTTATGTATCACTTATAACTTAATTGATTTGGTCTGCTACCAGATGTTGTAACATCTGTCTCGACATCGTATGTTGTTAATACAATTTTGTTTATATGTGTTTCTTGTACCAGAATTACAATTAGTATCAGAGCAGGCGTCCTGGTCTATTGGGTGAGTTTCAGGGAGATATATTTCTTGTACTATGTTTCTTTTGGGAAATCTAGAGTGATACTATTCTAGTATTCAATGGATTGTAGAACTATGAAGTCTATCAGGTTGGAAAAATCCCAGTGTTTAGAAAAGTGAAGGAAAAAGCACGAGTTATGTCTCTATAAATTAGAAGTTGTCAATACCATAATCTATGTAATTTATAAGAGTTTTTAGTCCAAATTGTTCATCAATTGTATTATGGTAAAAGATACTTAATAAATATCTAAAGTCCACTTATAAAGGCACGTCTAAGTGTGTTTGGAAGAAAAAGTGTTCAGATGTGAGGCTGATCAAGAAGAAGATCCTCATGTCTCTACTCTAGAGGTTTGACATAAACGTTACAAGCCATTTAAGAAATACAAGAGCAATTTATTTTTGCTTTCAACTCTATAGAAGCTTGTGTTTTGGTCTCTATTAAAGGTTTTCTTATTGTTATCATGTTCCTTGGAAGGTAATCCAATCAGTTTTTGAGAAGAATGGAAGAGATGTCTAGACCAAATATTCAGAACATTTATACTAACATCAACAAATATGTGATGCTCAAGACACATTGGAACTAGAGTTAAATCCAATTAATGTCAAACATTTAATAAATTGAGTGTGAAGGCCTTGGATTTCGTGTGGAACAGATTTCCCTACCTATCTCAAGGAGCAACTATGTAGGTTTCTATTTCTGGTTTGATGGGAAGGTGGATTTCTAATGAAGATTTTTGCTTCGAAGAATTATCTCATGATGTGTTGGATGTTTGTTCAAAGATATATGTATCTATAATAAAAGGTGTTATCAACCATGAAGAAATAGAAGGTGATTTATTTCTGATCTAATGTTTTAATAGAATGAAGGATTGCCTACCATCTGTAACTTACAAGGTGAAATGACTCTATTAATCCTAAAACTTGGTATCATATATCAATTTTGTAAGGATAGTTTAGTTCTTCTAAAGGAGGATTCTTCTAAAGGGAAGATTATTGGAATCTTTGGGTTTTCTAGCTAGGATTAGCCAAGAAAAACTCAAGTGACAAGAGCTTGTTTTATCAAAATGCAAGTTGAGTCAAGGATGTCAATCGCAATGTCGTAACATTTTGATGGACATTTTCTTACTCATGCTACAGGTGTATACTAGCATTGAAGATATCTCTTCTGTGGAAAGTTGATCTTAACAGTTTTGGTTACTTTCTAAAAGGTCAAGTTCAGTTTTGTTTAACCAAACAGTGGTTAATACTCAGGAAAGGTGTTTATTGGCTTGTACCTTTCTTAGATATTCAACTAATATGATTGGTATTTTGACACTAACTATTTCAGACACTTAACTGCAGTAAAAGTGATTATGATGGTTTGTTTAAGTCTCATTCTGATCAACTGTTACTTTGTTGGTGATGTCAAAAGAGAAGTTTAAGGACATTACTTAACATATAATTCATGATGGATTCTCTAAGTTTTGGTAATTGGTTTTCTTCTTATTCAAGGATTGATGACTTGTGTGATAAACATTAGTAAGTTGTGTATCATGGTCTAAAAGTATATGTCATCAAGGATGAATTTTTTGTCTCTATGAGATCTTTGAAGTTCCTCTGAGGATTTAAGAAGAATTGTTATTTTTGGATCTCAGGAGTATTTAATTATTTATCCTTTTTCTTGGTGGTCAAGAAAGAAGAAGTCAAGATGTCTTACCAGAAGGTGCAACATCAGACAGTTGCAAAAGCTCTTGAACATGTTCTATGTTTTGTTTGGATTCAATGAAAGGTAAGTGTGTTGGTGGATAGAAATGTATATATGATTTTCTTTGGTATCCTTTAACAAAGTATCTATTATCTGTGAAGTCTTCAAATGTTATTTTATCTATTCCTTGAATAAGAACAAGGTGTATTTCTGAGTTATTTTATTAAGCGAAGTACTTATAGTGATGACTAACTTCCGGATCAAAATAAGTGATGTGTTCATTGAGAAGGATATTGATGTTTAACCAGATGTTAGAACATTATTTCAGCAATTTGAAACTCCGGAGATTATGGAAGATTTTAAAGGACTAGGAGTCACTGAATAAGGAAGCTCTCAAGAAATCATTTTAAAAGGGAGTTCATTATTTGGAGTTTGTTTTGGTTTATACCATCATGTATTTCAAAAATGAAATATTGAATGATTATAAGTATTGGAGTAAAGATCTATTGGTCAAGTCTAAAGAAGATTGTATTATTGGAGGATATTCTGGTCATCTGGATTAGAACTAATTGAATCCTAGTACATCTCGAAGATTAGGTACATTGCTGAAGGAAAATGTGTTTTCAATTAGGTTAGTTACTTAGAAAGTACAATGTCAACCTGAATGTCATGACATTGCATTATGAAAAGCAAATACAGTTAAGATACTCAAGGATTTTATTCTACTTACACAATAAATTCATGGGTTTAAGTCAATATTGTGTCATGGTTTTTTTTACATGCAAGGTTTGGCACTTGTAAACCCGGTACGTCTTAGAAGCTCTAGAAAGTATTCTCATAACTTTAGGTGCAAGTTACATTGAGAATATGAGGGTATCTTTGGAAGTGCAATACTGAATATTTTTAGTAGAAACTGGTTGGACGGTTCTATCTACCATCCTTGTGAAGCGTGCAGTCTTAGAAAAGCATTTTTAATGGCCTGAAGAATGTCATTTCAAATGTTATAACATTGTCAATAGTCAAAGTTTTGAAAAGAGAAAAATTTGAAGAAGAATGTGTCTCTCTCTCTCTCTCCTATTATGAAAGGTGCACTATTACTCAGGAAGATTTTATCCCCTTCCAACAATGTTTACATTGACTACATCATCTTTACAAACAAGGTTGTGTTACAATCAAAGTAACTCTCATTGTCTTTAAATACCGTCTACCTCAACATTCTCATTTGTTGTGTTTCAACATGAGCGAATATACTAAAGATGTTGGTATTGAGAAGGTTCTTTTGCTGGAATCCAACAAGGATAAAAGAAATGATCCAATGAAGGTTGGTTTCAACATTGAAACAAATGTTGGAACATCAAATGGAGCATCCTGTACAAGGAAAACATCTGTGACAGAATGAAATCCTTGAAGAAGATTCAGATTCATATACATGATTCATATGCAAATGCTAATGAAGACTGGGTCAATTTCATTTACTCAGAAGGGAAATTTGAATAGCTGGTAACTGCTATCTTGTGTATATTTGTGTGTGTGTGTGTGTTTTGGTTCTTTAGAGAAACTTAGACTTACTCTTTGTTTCTTTGGGTCTGTGCTTATTCCTTTTTATGCATTTATTTCTCTTTCTTTTTGAAAAGTCTTCTTGATTCTTTCCTTTTATTTTTTCTTCTTCAATTGAGTCAGTCCTGCTTTGGGGGACTTATTTTCCCTTGAGTCTATTTGATGCAATATGTCCTTCATCAAGTTATTGAGTCTTATTTGTTTGTCTTGAATCAATTCTTTCATGTTTTGATTCTTTTGTGTCTGTTTCTTTTCACTCTATTTTTGTTAATTTTTGGCTAAAAAGGGGAAGAAGAGGTGTATTGGGTCTAGTAAAGTGTTGTTTGCTTTATGCAACACTTTAGGGGGAACATAAATGTACATCATGTGAGTCTTGAGTCTATTCTTGCAGTTGTTTTGCAAGGATGTCCTATAGGATGTTCTAACATCCTGAGTATGTGTCTTCTTTGATTGAGTCAGTGTTTTATCTTGTTCTAGGTCTTTCTGTTGTGTCTTATTTCTTGAGTTATGAGCATAAGTGTGTCTGGGTTCTGAGTTATCCAGAATTGCAGTCTAATCATATGGTTAAGGGGGAGTATTGGTTATCTTCTCCCTCGTGTACAAAGTTTACATGTTTATCTTGTAGCTTGTGTTCTTATGGTTCTATTCCTCTATGGTTTTATTGCTCTTCCCATGTTGTTTGATCTTTGGTTGTTTTAGCCAAAAATTTCCAAAGGCGGATATTGTTGGTACCATGGTTTTTTAAATTGGCAACATTTTGCTAAAACAATGGTTCTGACCAGATGTAGAATAAGATGTCATAATAGAACAAAATTTGTGTTTTGTTACAAAATTGGAGAAAGTCCAATGCTTCTTCTAGCTATTCTAGGTGCAGTGTGATGACTGATTAAGCTCCATTGAATCTCCCTAAAGTTATTCCAATTGGTAGAATGCTTTGAAAGTTGTTGAATCACTCCAACCAAGTCAAGTTACAAGGCTCGGTTTTCGAGTTTGGAAGATGATGATAATGATACTACAGAAGTTGTTTTGGGGTTTTGATAAGTTCTATGTGATGTATATGAGGTGTTTAGGTGGTGAGATCACAAGGAACTTGCAAGGTTTCAGAGATTCGAAGATAAGGTTTTCTTGGAGCTTTAATGGAGTTTTGGAGAAATTTGTGATTTTGAGAGAGATTGAGGGTGCTTTAGAGCTGTGAATTGGTGGTTATGAAGTGAAAATTAGCTCTCTATTTATAGAGAAAACTCAGAGGTAATGAGATGAATTGGTTCTTAAGTTAAAGAGTTCAGGTTTGGTTGAAATGCAAATATCAAGTTATGTCAAGTTTTCCATGGTTCTAAGATGAAATACCAAAGTTGCTAGTATAGAGAGGCTACTTTCTATGATTTATGGTGGAGTATGATCAGAAGCAAGCAAGGTGTGGGCTCAAGACAAACTTTGTACCAAAAATCTTGCTTTTCAAGAATAGCAATGGTAACTTTTTACCTTAAATGGCAAGTTATTTGGATAATGGCTTGTATCTCTTGGGTAAAGGCTTGAAAGCTTGTGTACTCTCTTGATTTTGGATAGATTTAGAGGTACGATGACCTGAAAAGAGATATTGCATAGCATGGCTTGAAGATTTGATCATTAATCTATCTCAAAAATGACTTGTAATGCAACTTTGATCACTCAACTTCATAAATTTGAAACTTCCAACTCAAGTTAAATAAATTCATGCTCTTGGACATTTTAGTAAGATTCAAACAATATCTATAACTTTCATGTTGAACACGTTTCTTGAATGAATCTGGATCATAGTGAAAATTGGCCATGAAGTTGGTCACTTTTTAGGTCAAAAACTGTTTGATATTTTTTTCAAGTGTTGGCAGAAGTTCACATGCCCATAACTCTTGAATTGAGCACTTTCTGGAGATAAACCCTCATAGACAAAATTGTATAAATTTAGAGTCCCTAAAACTTTCATATTGAAAGTTTTACTTAGATCTTGGTAAAAATTGGCCATGAAGTTAGGGCTTTTTAAGTGTAAAACCCTTGAATTTTTCTAAGTGTTTAAAAGTCTTCATCTTTGACTTTTGTTGACTTTCTTGATTCTCTTGATTCTTGATGATAAATGTTGACAAATTTGAATGCTTTAGTGATTCTTGACTTTTGAAGTTTAATGTTGACCAAAAAGTCCTAGTTTGACTTTTGTGTGATAGTTGACTTTTCATCAGATGATTCCAATTTGTTCACTATCAATCAATTATATTTTTGAAAATGTCTTGAGCCACATAATTAGGTCAATATATTGCGTTTAATTTATTTGAACCATGCCTCAAGCCATTAGGTTATGTACTGATTCAAAAGTCAAGGATCCACTTTAATCAACCAAAATCCTAGTTGATCAAGACTTGCACTGATGAAGATTTTGATTCAAAACCCTGCTTGACACAAGGAGCGAACACACAATTTATTTTTGTATTTTGTTAGAGATGCAATGATGCATATGAGATGGGATCTTAGGTCAAAAATTAGGGTACAACAATATGCTTCAGAGATTTTTCACAGGTCGAGAAGATTTGCTTTGGAATAAGATTATATCTCCAGTTGTACAAAAGATACTAAATTGGGCTTTAAGACAATTTAGGAAACTTTGTATCATTTGTTCCAGGATTGAAGGAGATTGGCGTCACACTTAGTGCATCACTCAGCTTGTGGATCAAGAAACTTTTAGACTCAGAATATCAAAGCCCATGGATTGTAGAGGTGTATTTAAAGAGGAATCCTAACTTAATGTAATTTAAGTTTTCAATAATTGTAGAAAATTAGGGGAAGCATAAGTCTTAGATTTTGAGAGTCTCTTAGAGCATGATTATCAGTGTTCTTTGAGAGTTCCTACACATTTATTAAAGAAATTGTGTCAATAATAAATGGATATTTCACTTGTTTTCACGTTCCTGAACTAAAGCACGTCTTCATACTAAAGCACGCTTCTACACTCCAATTAAGTGGGTCATGATAATAAATTAATAAATAAAATTGCAAAAATGTAGTTGATTTGTTTTAAATGTGGGACCCATTTTAGATTTTTTGATGAGTTACATGGATATTTGAGAATTGTAGATGGGTTGTTTAAAAAATTGAAAAGTGTGAAATAATATAAAAAATTATGTGGGTCCCATTTAAAGAACCCAAATGGGTATGATGGATGTGGATGCTCTTATGTAGTTATGTGTCACCCATGTATCTTTTGATACTATGTGGTCGACTGTTTGTTACTTGACTGTTAGTCAAGTTATTGTTCTTACTTAAAGCTTTCAAACAAGAGTTTGAGTTTTTATATTCTAAGTGTAATCTTATAAATTGGGTTGCAATTGTTGCAGTCACTGGGATTGGGACTATTAGATATCACTAAGGTGATTTAGGAAGTGAGATGGAGATTCCTCATATTTAGGAGGTTCCTAGGTAGAAGTTATATTGGGTAGTGATTAGGCGAGAAGTTGTAAACGGGGGAGTTTAACTTTGAACTAATACTACTGATAGTGGATTTCCTTTCTGGTTTGGTAGCCCCCCGAGTAGGTGATGTTGCACCGAACTGGGTTAACAACTCTATGTGTTATTTATCTTTCTGCAATTTTAATTTTTGTATCACTTATAGTTTAATTGATCTGGTCTACTACCAGATGTTGTAACATCTGTCTCGATATCGTAGGTTGTTAAGATAGTTTTGTTTATATATGTTGCATGTACCAGAAGTTCACTCAATTTATTTTACATTGTTCAAACTCTCTTATTTTCATCATCTTTCTCACACGATAAACCAACAATCAAAGCCAAGCACAATCAATTATGTCCCGAATTTCTCTCTCAATCTCGCTTCTTTTTTTTTTTGCGTATCTCTTTCAACTGAAACTTCCTCTGTTCTTCTCACGCCCTATTTCCTTTTTGACGGAGCTATTAAAAATGAACAGAGCATGAACAAAACTCAAGCATCAATAAACAAAACCCACAAACCCTTACCCTCTAACAAAAACAAATAAACAGGTACTCAAACAACAAATTCGGAGCAAAGGAAAATTCCATGTTCAAGCTACGAACGAAACTGCTAATACAAACTACGATATTGACAAGTAAACACAAAGAAATAGTAAAAATACTAACTCTGAAAGTTCTCTGAGGTAACGTCCTCAAGGTGAGCTCTATGTGGTTGTTGCTTTTGTTACAATTTATAACTTCATCGTGTGAATGCAGGTGCAAGGGCGTTGTTGCTACTTGTAACTGAAGGTTACAGTGTCGACACAATTACGAAACATTGTTGTTGTTTGACGCGTTGAAGAGGATGTTGAGTTGTTGTTTTTGGTATAGATTGAGTATAGTTTGGATTGTAAATGAATTTGAGTTTTTGAAGTGAAATGTGAATTTGGAATTTGGTGAAATGCTTATGTAAATTATGTTGTATTCACGTGGTCTCTAAACACTATTTTCCTTTCCTATTTTGACAAAAATAAAAGACTAATAATAATAACAATAAACAAAAAATGAAAAATGTTAATAAGATTAAAAATAAAAAAATGAAAATAAAAAATAGAAAAGACTTTAAAATAATTGATTTTAGTTTTAATAATAATTCAACTTAAAAAGATTTTTTAAATTGAATTGAAATTAAAATTCAAATCAAAATTATTATTGAATTGAAAGAGAAATAATAATCATATTGACTATAAAATAGAGTTTGACTTTAAATTAAAATGAAATGAAAATGCAAACGAAAAATGATATGAACAATATTTTTTGAGATTTTTTTTAAATTAAAAGGAAATAAAAATTGTAAATAAAAAATAACATGATGGTGATTATATTTTTATGATTTTTTTAAAGTAAAAAAGAAATGATGAATTAAAACAAGAGATATGCAAAGATAATCGATTTTCAGAAGAAAAAAAACTAAAAAAATACATCAATGAAAAAATGGGACAAAAATAAGGTATGATAATTAGGTATGAATGATGATTGATTTGAGGAAATCAAAAATCTCATAACTTTCTTCAATATAGAAGCTAACTGTTAGTGTAAGCTCTAGAGGTCAATATTTTTTATACTTTTATCGAATTATTTATTAATAATAAAAGACATTTCTTTATTATGTCTGTTTTTCCAAAATAATAAAGTCCCCAGAATAGTTCGTCTGTTTAATGAAATGTTAAGTGTGACATAATCATGAGATCACATTAAACATAAGAACACTATTCTTAAAGTATCTGTAGTCGAGCTTTATTACGAAGTAGGATAACATTAAAGCATTGAGATTATTATGTAGATAAACTGATAATCACACCTCATGGATCATGGATAAGGAGTTATCAAGTCTTTATATAGGTATGAATATTAGGAGTAATATTTATACCGGATTGATCCGCTATGAGAATACTACATAGAATGTTATGCAATGTGTCATAAGTTATTCTCATGGTGATAATGGTGTATACCATCATTCGATCTGAAATCACTATGGACCCTAGATGTAGAGTTAAGTACTTTATTGCTGATCAAATATTATCCGTAACTAGATGACCATAAAGACAATTGATGGGTACTCTAAAAAGCATGTTGAGGGACATGAGTGACTTAGATAGAATTTGTTCATCCTGCATAACAGGATAAATGTCTAAGAGCCCAATATTGAACTGGACAAGGATGACACGGTCTATGTCTTGTGTTCAATATAGACATAAGGGCAAAAGGATAATTGTACACATAAATATTATCACGAAAAGGTTTTGTCAGATCACATGACATTTTCGTGACTTGGGTAGCAGTGATGTGTTGCTAGATACTGCTCACTGTTAATTATGTTAAATGTGTGATTTAATATAATTGTCAACGTCACGAAAACCTACAGGGTCACACACATAAGGACAAATTGATGAGAGATGGAGTAAATAAGGAACATCGTAAGATACGGTGCACTTAAGTGAATTGTATAACACTGTAAGGTACAATACACTTAAGTGAAATATGGAATATGGTAAGATACCACGCGCTTAAGTGATATGCGGTATATCATAAGGTATGATACCCATATGCTTAATTGGGCTTTTAGTTTGTAGCCTTAATTAGACTTTTAGCTTGCAGCCCACATAAGTGGTTCTATAAATAGAACCCTTGTGTTTATGCATTTCACTTGATGAAATTTCGTTCTTGAAACCCTAGCCATATTTTGTCTCACTCTCTCACTCAAAATTTTTATTCGTAAGCAGCTTGTACTGTGACCGGAAGTGATTTGTTGGTGTGGACTGAGTAGAGACGTTGCTATTCATCAACGTTCGTGATCACAACATCAAATGTCTGAATCACCACAAAAGATGATGATTTCCATCACTGACTATGCCCATTCGTAAAAATTACTAAAAGAAAATTTCAATTTTCCACTGTGTTTTAGATCACAATTTTCCTTCAGTAACATCTTGGAAACAATTTTGAGCAATGAACCTATGTGTCAAATATGTCTAAAACCCGCCACTTCTTCAAGGTTATATGACTTAGGTATCAAAGTGACGAAAAATTCAATAATTGTCTCGGATAATTTAGCATTGGCATGAAACTCCCTCACAAAAGCATACACATTCTCTTTAAAGATTTTCCAACAATTTTTAAAGAATCCCAAATTGAAACTGTCGGGCCCTGGACTTTTGTCATTCCCACAAAGCCAAACGAATTCCTTGATTTATTTAATGATAACGATTGCTCATATATAATCACCTACACAAAAACATTTATCTAATAAGCATCGAATTAGGTTGTTTTTCTTAAAACATCTTAGATTATATCATTTATGATTCAACACATAATAGGTATTATGATCATACAAAGCATACACTCTCTTATAATTATGCAAAACTAAATCCTCACATCTCACCTAAACATATTGTTAAAGCTAATAGTCTACATGCATGGTTTGGTGAATCCAAGCTAGAACAAAACCTTGGCCTCTCATATCACACATACACTCACTCACCATATGAAATCTTTTCTCCAACTCACTTCATCATTACTAAAGTAAAACCCATCTTGTGTAACCCTCCAAGAACACAACCTATGTAATCCACAACGTTGTGTGTCCCTAGAAGCCTCAAATGCATCAAAGCTCTTCCTTGTGCTATCCCATTTCATTGTACACTTCATATAGTTGCTACTCCAAAAATTGGGCCTCATGATCCAGCTAAATTCATCATGTTGTTGCAAAGCACGACCACCAAGATCCATTTCCTCAGATGAACACCAAATGACTAAAGGAACTGAAGAATTATCAGTGAATTCGTTAATCACACGAACATGGTATTCATCACTTCCAAACATATGATGTGTTCTTTGTACTAAAGCCATTACAATGAAAGTGGAAGAGACAAAACATAGTATAAAGTAAACACTCACCACAAATTTCATTCTTTTTGTCAATTTTTATGAGTGATAACACATGCATATGTCTGTGTTTTGTTTCTGAGGCTTTGTATATATAGCAACCAATATCAACTTACTCAACTTGAGTTATCATTGCCTTTTAATTTAATAATATTCTAATGATAAGGTTTAGAGCTTTAACAAATACTTTTTATCCTTTCTTTTAATGAAAAAGATGAGATAAGAAAAGAAAAGGTGTCTCTTATTTGTACCGAAGAGAAAACGACAAACTAGAGAGAAAAGTGGTGGGGCTTACATGCTTTTCTACCCAAATTGAGAATAAAGATGGATGGAGAAAGTAGTAATATGTATTTCTATTCACACCCTTAATAAATATATATCACATAAGTAAAGCATTTATATTCACACCCCTTGATAAATATGTACAACATGTCTTTGTAGAGAAATATTTACATGAAAACGGACATAAATTTATATTTAGAAATAATTAATAAGAAGAAAGTAAATTTTAAATTTATTTAAAATTTAATTTATTTTTTAATTGAAATTAAAGATGATTGTAATAAGGAAGAAGAAAGAAAAACTTATTTAATTTTTTAATTAATAAAAATTTATGATTGGTTGTTTTTAAATTTAATTATTATATGTGTATTCATGCAAATATTTGTCGTCTTTGTATTCTTTTCTCTTTATTTTAAAGTTTTTTTTTTTAATTATTGATTTAAAAGTATTAAAAATTGTTTTATAAAAAAATATAAAAATATATTGATATCAACTTTAAATGATGTTCCGATGAAAAACAATGATCTATAAATTACAAGGGTCTAGAATAAAAATATTTGTGCTCCAAATGACGTTAAAATAGTGACATTAAGAAATATATATATTTATCATTCAATAGAAGATTATAAGGTCCAATAAACGGATTTGGGTTTGTCCTTAAAGAAGAGTCTAATTTCAACTAGGGAGAGAAAAAAATGTTAGATAACAAAATGAATTTTATCTTGGCAAATAAATTGTCAAAGATAAAGATTGAAGGGTGAGAAACTCTAGCAGAATTTCTATAATTAGGGGCTGCATAATATCAAATGAGGTACATGTACAAATTCCCTTAATAAATTTATATCTCTCATCTCAGACGATCACTAACTTGGATATCAGAGAGTGTATGTTTGTTTCTCCACCAACATACGCATTGTGACCACCTAGTCATTTCTTCCAACTATATGATACCTAATCATTTTGAGAAGTAACTTATTTATTAGAAAGAACATTGGTGTCATTTGTGGAAATAATAAAATAATATTTTGAACGTGTTATAAAAAATACTTAAAGAATGACGAATCAAAAAAGAAGACTCACTCATAACTTCAAGCATCCATAATATGTAGTAAGTACGACAGTGAGGGAAACTTTGAGGCGAGACGAGGGTGATCAGTGTATTTTAATACACCATATTTTACTTTGTGCTGAGATAATTCTATGACTTCTTGTATTATGTTAATTGTTTTTAATATATTTTTGAAGTTAAGTTTAAATTTGCTTTGATTTTATTTCTATTGCTTATTTTTGGAATAAACTATAGTTTGATACCTTCTCGTTGTAGAGGTCGTAACTTGAGCTACAGGATGTCGTTTGAAGAGTTTTAAATATGCGTTGGAAAGATGAACGAATAAGCTACAAATTTTATATTTAAGTAAAAAGTCAATTTGAAGTATAGAAGAATCGAATAATTCGTTTTAATTCAAGACTTAATAAAAATAAATTAGTTAGTTTTGGGCCAACTTTTGTTTTTTGGATCGGTGCTCTTAAAGCCAAAATTTATTTATTATTTAAGATAAACTAAGCATTAGGGAAAGAGAGATACTTTTTAGGAATTAAAGAGAGCATTAGGATTACATGGCTGACTAAACTCCAAAGTTAATTTACTGTTCAGTATTTCATCAAGATTTTGAGGTTATTATCGTTTTTTATTCAATTCCTTTCAATCATATTTTGTGTATTTTTGTTTGCTTATTTCGAAATTTCATTAAGATTTTGATAAGATTCTTCAAGGAAATTGCAAAACAGATAGATTTGATGGTCATGAATAAATATATTTATTTGAACCGTATTATTTACTATATTTTGTACATTGATATATTTTATTTTTTCTTTTAGATATTATATTTATTTACTATTTATAACGAAATTTTGTGATTTGTACAAACGCACGAATATCTTACTAGTAAAAATTGTAAATGTCAACTTGGACAAATAAAATTTATAACAGACCTATAATCTTTTAAGCATAAATTGTGTATCATAAATTGTTTGGCCTATTTTACTTTATGTTTAAAAAAAACTAATGTTTTATGATATTGTTTTAACTCTATGAATATCATTTTTATCTTTGAGTTTTACCCAAATCTTGTCCACTTATGCTGCCTCTAACTTTGATCTCTTCTTACTTCAATTTTTATTATTTATAACTTGTACTCAAGAAGGTAGACATTGTTATGTTTGATAAATGGTGGTGCTATTTTTAGTAATTTTAATGTTAGTGAATTTATGGTGTATGAAAATATTCATAAAAATGAGAGATTTTTAAATAGGAATGGTAAAGTATATACATAAAATTTATGCGGTAACGTTGTACTCAGTCATTTTTGTTTTGGAGGAATGCACGAGTTACATGTACATTCAAGTTAAACATTAGAAGACCAATACCTAGATTGCAGCCAAAGTTTAAAAGGTGCTACATGTGTTTGGATGGACCAATCTTATGAACAACCTTAGTGAATCATTCAATGCAACTATATTAATGAGTGGATTATGAATTACGTAATGGGTAGGTTTGCGACACTTAGGAAAAAAGTGGAAAATTATAAAGGGGAAATAATGTGTAAACCCCTTAGGAGGTTAGATAGAGAGATAGAAAAGAGTGTTAGTTGGATGCCAACATATGCAGGTAGATTAACCTTTCAAGTGTCACATGTAATGTTCACTAATAGCTTTATTGTAAATTTGGACAAGCATACTTGCTCATGTAACTTTTGGGAGTTAGTAGGAATCCCATGTAGACATGTTGTTGCAACCATACATAGGAAAATTGATGATCCCATCAAGTACGTGCATAAGTGTTATCATAAGGACACGCGTGTAACATGCTACAATGAAGTTATCACTCTCATCAATGGGAAAAACAGATGGCCTAAGACAAGTGATCCTAAAATTATACCAACCATGTTTAAGAGATGTCCAGGTAGGCCAAAGAAACTGCACAGAAGAGACCCAAAAAAGGCTTCACAAATTAGATGGAAAAGATCAAACACAAGTCACAGGTGTAAGACATTCTTATAATATGGCCACAACACAAGAACATGCAAGAATAATAGACAACTTACAGTTATTCCTGGTCAATTTGCTGCACCTGAAACTGCAAGAAATGTGGCTGCACCTGATAATGTAACAAATATGTCTGCACCTGCAAAATGAAAAAAATGTTGTTGCACCAACTCAAGCTATCCAAGCTCCAGTAGAAAAGAAAAGAGTAAGTGTTACTTATAATTGAACTTATGCCTACAATTGCTTATTATTTATCAATGACTTTACCATGTGTTAACAGGGTCGGCCAAAAGGGAAGGGAGGTCCAACCAAAAAGGCTAAAGCAAAACAAACTCCACCTTCTGCTCAACCTGCACAAGAAGTTTCTCAAACTTATGATAATATATCTACACATTCTGCTCATCCTACACAACAATCTTCTCAAACTATTCAAATTACACAACAAGCATCTCAGATTGCTCATCCAACACAACAAGCTCCTATGAGTTCATATGAGGCTATGAGAAGGTACTGTGGTATAGACCATGACACATTGACAACTTTTTTAAATGATGATGATATCCTAGACATTGAGTCAATAAGTATTGATGTTAGTCCTACAAAGAAGGTCTTCAGCTCTATAGGAAATGGAAAAAAAATCATGGAATGACATTCAGAAGGGCTTGAGTCATTGATTTGTAGTTTCATATTATATTATTTTGGCACTTGTATGGTGAATGTACTACTTTTATTTTCTTATGAACCAACTATTATGGTGAATGTACTAATTTGGTTTGCTTAACAACCTACTGTACCACTTTTGAACTTATGTTATTTTGGATATAATTTTCATGAAATTATGTATTAGATTTTATGGTGTATCAGATTATATGTATCAGATTATTCATTGTTATGAAATATTTCTGATTTTATGTATCAGATTATGTATCAGCTTTTATGGTGTATCAGGTTATATTTATCAGATTATGTACCAATTATATGTCCAAACTGTATCAAATTAGATTCCAAACTTTTACCACATTATCTCCAAACTGTATTACAAACCAAAATAAAGGTGCTAATTATGTCCAAATTTTAGCCAAATTATGTCCAGACTGTATCAAATGAGATTCCAAACTTTTACCAAATTTTCTCCAAATTATATTACAAACCAAAATAAAGGTGCTAATTATGTCCAAATTGTATCAAATTAGATTCCAAACCTTATCCAACTTATTTATGATCAAACTGTTTCAAATTACATTCCAAGTTGTTACATTTCAACATTAAAACACATGTAATCTATACCCTTAACACTTACAGTCTTTCATGAAAAAAAACATTCACAGTTACAGAAATGAGAATACACAATATTTTCACATTTCTATTACATTTATCAACTTTCAATTTTCTCTTCAAAATCTTGTTCTTCTTTCTTGATTCTTTGTACAACTCCTTCATGTAGCCCATAGAGGCCATAACTTCGACCTCTGAGTTCATCAGGCTTGCATCTTCATTTACAAATTTTGCTCCATAGTCTTCTTCTCATACAAACAAATCGCACGTGTTAGGGGACCTCCAGAAAGGACATCTCCAAAACAATCTTCATTTGCTTGGATCGTTCTTGCATTGATAGGAAACCATTCGAACTTGGCACCCACACAACTTACCAAATTGCGACTTAACAGATGAAGAAGACATTTGCAGACTTTAAACTGTAATAAAATTGCGACTTAACAGATGAAGAAGAAGGTGGTTCAATGGCTAGAAGAGGAAAAGAGTTGGTTCACGACGGCTAGAAGAAATTAGGATTGGAGATGTACAAAATGTTATACATAAGGGAATTAAGTAGGGAATTACCAATGTGTCCAGCTATAAAAATAAAATAAAATAAAAAATATTTCTTCCACCTGTCAAGACACGTCATCAGTCGATAGTGAGTTTTAACGTTGGGGACTGAAAATATGGATGAAAAACTTTGTATGGATCAATCTTTAAAGAAAAATTTTACTCAGACTAAAATTGAAAATCACTATATTTATAGGGACTAAAAATATATATAACCCTAAAAAATTTCCTTTTAACTACTAGTAATAATTATTGTTTTAAATACATTTAACTATAACTAATTTTTAGTTTTTTTTACAATATTATGTATAACACGTTTCTTTTATTTTTCATTTGTATTAATCAATATAAAAATTATAAATTTTTTCTTTTCATTTCATCAATATGTCTTCTTTTCATAAATTTTTAATTTAATTATTCTAATTTGTAAATAATTGTCAGAATTCCACGTACCACATCAGTATCTGCACGGGTATTCATCTAGTTTATAATGGACCCATAATCTTTTAAGCAGAAATTATGTAGCATAAGTCATTTGGTATATTTTACTTTTATGTTTCAAAAAAACCAATGTTTCATGATATTGTTTTAACTTTAAGGGATTTCTTATAACACCCTATGTATTTGAAACGAACCCTATGAAAATTCAAAAATGTTCTTTATATTTTAGAGATGTACCTCCGAACGCATCTTTATTTGGTAAATGTTGGATAATGTCAGAGATATATCTCCGAACGCACCTTTATTTGATAAACATGGAATTATTTTGAAGATACATCTCCATTGTTATATAAAAAAACTTTCAGAGATTTATCTTTGTATCTAATGAAGACAGTAAATTCTAAATTTTTACTTATTGATGCCCAAATGAAATAGCGTGCAAATGACTATGATGAATAAGATAATACTAAGGCTACGAAGAAAATGACATATATAAAGTTATAAGTTAAGAACACATAAATCCAATCCAAAATTTATAACGGAGTTAATAAATAAAATACAATTCAAAATATATTCAGAGTACAAGTACTATAATTTACTGTGTATGACGGACTCGGAGTAGGTCTCAGCCTCGTGCCCCCCTGGTTCTACGTTTCCTCCTATGTTGTAGTGCCTCTCGAGCCTCCGTCATCATGGCATCTACAACTATCCTCGCCTCAGAGTCATCCAAAAAGAGGCCTCTGATAATATCTATATTCCTAATCTCGATGATACGATGACATCTAGGCAACACATCAACAACATGATCTCCCCTAGCCAACTCATCCTTTAGTATCTCCTGATGAGCCGACCTTAGTGGATCTCCTGGAGCATCTCGTACCATATAAGGGTGTTATACTCGGAAGAACCACCAGATGTAACTGTCTACATAGCTCCAGTCACTCTCAGCTATGGTACTTTATGCATTCTCCGATACCAGATGATTAAGATAATCATAAAACATAGGCATCTTTATTTAAGAGAGTTGTGATGGATGCTTCCATGGTTGCATAATTTGTAACTAATTTCTGATAAAAACCCATTGAGGTTGAGGAACCCGCTCAGCTGCCTTCCATTCTTTTGTGAGGGTCAGTTAATCATGGCACTAATTTTGGTAGAGTCAAGTCTTACTTCATCCACACAATGTGCCTAAATACTCAATTAAGTTATGTGCAAAGTAAAATTTGGATTGTTTCAAGCACAACCCATGATTAATAAGGCACTTAAACACAACCTCCAAATGGTGCAAATGTTCATCCAAGGTAGGATTACAGACTAATTTCAAACCTAATGACAAAATGTCATAGGAAGTACTAAAAATAAGATGCATGGTATCTTGAAAAGTTGGCATTATAGAGTCCAAAGGACATTACATAGAACTCATAATTACCTTGGTAATAAGATTCATCTAGGAGTTCATTGATAGTTGGGATTGCGAATCAAAAGTTGTGATGGTATTCAGTGTCCTGTAGTCTACATGTAATGTCTAGGTGTCGTCTTTCTTTTGCACTAGAAGGATGGGGAGGAAAATGCACTAGTGTTATGCTGTATAAGGCCATTATTTAACTTCTCTTAAATTTGAGTCTCAATCTCTTATTTTTTAAAATGGGGGTAACGATAATTATAGACATTGATGGGGTTGGTGTTTCCAGTGATGGTAGTTTTTTATTTTGTTGGTCTTTACGGTATTAGGGAGGTGGGATTTTGAAAGAGTGTAGAGAATTGAGTGAGTAATCATTGGGTTTGATTTTTATTCAAGAGTGATGACCAGAAGGTGAAGGCAAGTGTCAATGGTGTGGGTGTCAACCATGAGTTGAAGCAGGTGAAGGTTAGCCTCTTTTGGAGTTGGTTTGGGAACTTCCAAGAGATGGATCATTGTTCCATTATTGGAAAACTCATGGTGAGTTTGTCATAATCTATGACAATTGGGCCTAAAGTCTTTACCAATTTGAGTCCCAACACTAATTTTGCTCCACTCAAGGGTAACACAAAAAGGTCCTCTTGGAATTTATGTTGGTGCGAATATAAAGATATAAGAAAGTCTATGGACAAATGGTAGTGCATTTAGGTAATTTCTGAATGTACCTTTATGTCTTCTTAGAGGCTTCTGACAAAATGATAAAAATACTCTTTATTTTTGGAGATATAACTCCGAATACCCCTTTTTTTCACAAAAAACTTAATTTCGGAGATGTATATCCGAAATTATAATATTTTTAACAAAAAAAGTATTTTCGGATATACATCTCCAAATAAACTTTATTTTTTACGAAAAAATATGTTTTCGAACAAACATATCCGAAAAATTCTCTATTGTGTTTTTTAAAGTTATATGGGGGGAATTGTTTGCAAGACCGTCATCACATATAGTGTCATAACATCATCCGAATCAAGACAACAAGAACTTACAATTACATGAGTTAATAAGATAACTACGAAATTGTAACATGGATTATGATACATTAAGACATTTGATTAAAAAACAACTTATTCTTCTGTCCATAAAATTTTATTAAACCCATTGTGCTGTAAAAAAACAATCATGGTAGAATGCATTCATGAATTTTCGCCAACCACTTTGGCATATCTGTAAAGAATGACAACCCCATGATACTTAATGACCGAAATGGTAGCATAAAATGATTTTTTTTTTTGCCTTATATCATTTATAATCAATAAAACTGTAAACTCATGAAATAATGCTCAAAATTAATGATCTAAACTCACCATTGCAAGTTAAGGTTTTTTGAGGATTTCACAGTAGAGAATTTTTCGGATATGCATATTTAAAAACACTTTTTTTTCCGTAAAAATTAAGGTTTATTCGGAGATACATATATAAAAATATATATTTTTTGTTAAAAATAGAGTAATTTCAGATATGTATCTCCGAAATTAAATTTTTTATAAAAAATAATACGTTCGAAGATGTATCTCTGAAAATAATGAAATATTTTTATCATTTGACCAAGAAAATCTAAAAAGACGTACTCGTGTATTAAGAAATTGTGAGCATTTTAATTCCTCTCCATTACTTACTAATATCTTGATGGGTTGAGTCGAAGGCCCAATTGTTTTGCTACCGAATCCTGCATGAAGTTATTGGTACTTCCACTATCAATTAGAATTGAGGTTGGGTTTTGGCGAATCTGGCAAACCAAACCAAAAAAAAAATCACATTCAAACATAACCTTTTAATATGTTCATAGCAGTACCCTTTTTGTTGTAGAAAAATATTTTTAAGAACTAAGCATTTGTCAATCGAAACAGGAAAAAAATGCAGTGTAATGAATTGGTTTGTTTTTATTATCTGCACTCTTTAACAATTTGTCAGAAATTAAATCTGTTAAGCACCATTTAGTATTAGTAGCAGGCAATGTGCATAAAGTGTTGCT
Source organism: Vicia faba (assembly GCA_948472305.1). Classification (NCBI taxonomy): domain Eukaryota; kingdom Viridiplantae; phylum Streptophyta; class Magnoliopsida; order Fabales; family Fabaceae; genus Vicia; species Vicia faba. The sequence continues at coordinate 1,525,438,130 of OX451736.1, read as the reverse complement.
ATAACCTGAAAATTTTGCAAATTATAAAGGCACTGCTCACTGTACAATCCAATGCTTTAAATTCAACTAATGCTGGTTGGAGAAGTCATTAATTTTCTTGTTAGTTACTAGTGCAACACAACACAAGAATGCCTCCAAGGTAAATTAATGCACCAAATAAAATCCATACTCGTTTTTGATTTTTTAGAAATCATCCAAAAACACTATTTTTATTTTTATTTAAATAAGTGGTTATTCTTATAAATTTATTTTTTTATTTTTGTGTTTTAAGTTTTCGACGTTTTGTGTGATGTTTGTTGATTTTTCTGTCTTTATACGATATTCGTTTATTCAGATTCACATATTCATTTCAATTCATAATAGATTTGATGAAGATTTGAGAGTCGATATTACAGATTCGAAAATATAAATATTGTGATTACTTTTATTTTGTCATATTTATAGACACTTTTATGTTGTTATTGTACGTTATTAACTTAAGTGTTGTAAGATTGTTTCACCCTTTTTAAGTTTTAGCAATATTAAATTTATAATAATCGATATATTTTTCAATTTGAATAAATGAATTTTTTTAATAAAAAATATTTAAAAACTAAATAATCAATTTTCTTTTTGGAAGTATCATAAGTAATCCTTGCCATGACTATTATCATAAATAAATAAGATATCTACATGTTCTCTTTAGAAATGAATGAACAAAATGGAGGATCTAACCTAGAAGATTACCCGTAATGATTTGTAACTATTTCTAGGATTTAATCATTTTTTAAATTGAATGAATGAAATGATTTCATTGAAAAAGTAAAATACAAGGTCATAATTGAGTCAAATTAGTAGGTCTAAACCAACTAAGTTTAGATTTTAATCTAATAGACATAATTGATTTTAAAAAATCTATAATTGATTTTAACATAATTAAATTTAATATAATTGATTTATATATAAATACATATATTTATAAAGAATGATTTTATTTATATTTATTAAATAAATAATATATTTAATTATTATTTTATAATAGATAGTACATCAATTATTCAATAAATCTAAATAATTTTTTGTTGTTTATAAATATATCGGAATTATATTTTTTTTACAGAATATAAATATATAAAAAATGCTAAAAATGCCTTTAAAATATTCTTTTTAAGTGTTTAAAGTATAAGATTTTCTAAAATATATTAAAAATTAAAATAATTGAATTTTATAAAAAATATTTTCCTTATTTGATATTATTAAAAAGCAGTCTTAAAACATAGATCCTAAATATATTTATATAAAATTATATAAAAATAAATTAAATAAGAAATGGGAATTATTTTTCTTATGTTTCACTATCCCTATTTGAATCTTGAACCAAATCGGTTAAGGCCTAATCCCTGGCCCCTACCCTAAAACCCAATTGACAAAAGAGAGAAAAAAACAAGTTCAAGTCTCAGTCAACAACTTTCTCTAATTAACACACTAAATAATGTAACAGGTCATCATAACCTATAGATATATAGCTATAGATACACCCCCTACACGATTTAATTTTTCCTCTGCTTAACTTAAATTTAATCCCTGCAAGGCTGCAACAGAAAGATATGTTATTTTTTGAACCCCGCTTGCAAGATACTATACCCCCACACTAGTATGTGACATATCATAACATACATAGCTAGGTGTAGGACTCACTTTCCTTGGATTTTGAAAAGCTCAAAATCTTTATCACTTTTTAACAATGCTTGATAAGGAACCAAACCAAACAGGGCCTTGAAACCACGCTTATTCAGAATCGTCTTTAATTCAAACACAACTGTTTCTATTTAAGGTAGAGAGAGAAAAAGTGATTATTTGTGCGCGCATGTGAAATGTGTGACCGCACAACACAACACAACACATGATAACACAAAAGTGGAAATTTGAAAGGTCTCTTTGGGGAACACAGATTAACACACTCTTTTTTTATCTTTCTGCTCTGCTCTAACACTGCACTCACTCGCCATAACACAACACAACAACAACATTGTTGACCCTTGCCTACGAACATTTTTGTTTTCTGTGGTTTTTTTAGGTTTTGATTAGTACTAGTACTACTACATGTGTTAGGTGTTAATGTTGAGTCTAATCTAGTATAATTAAGAGTAATAGTTTTGATTACTTGATTGTTAATTATGGTAGGAGTAATTATCCTTTTTTAGAGAGGGGGTGAGAATAGGGCACGAGGCTCAAAAACTCGGTTCCTTTCGCACTCAAACTTAAAAGGCCTCGAATTTGAAACGGTGAAAAGGATATTTTGAACAAGACAAAATAAATAAAACACCATTATTAAATTTAAATGTTATATCAACATCCTCGTGTATGTATATGATGTTCACCATCGTGTTGATGCTATGCATACATGCATGCATGATGACTATTAGTACTTTGTATTGGCATATTTGCATTTGCTAATGCATCCATACATTGGGGGGTTATCATGATTTTCGTTGCTCCTCTGTATCCATGCAGCGAATTAGCCGGTTGTGGTTACAACAAATTGGATTTTTTTAAATTAAATTAATAAATTTAGGTTTTTTTTATAATTTATTTCATTTCTTAAGGTAAATAGTTAATTAAAAATTATGTTTGATTTAAACAGAATTAGAGCATTATTTTTCTGCAATTACAAAATTTGATTATATTTAAAAGTGATCAATTGAATATTAATACAAATGTAGGGTATTTTATATTTCATAAATTAAAGTCAAAGTGCATTGAAAAAAATTTAAATAAAAAATATATATTTAAATTCAAAATGTATAAATTTTATCTTTAATTTTGAATCAAATTTAAATTCTTAGAGATTCTTAGTTACAAATAAAATAATCATATCAGTGAGTTTAGAATGTCTCTTAACACGGTACTATGTAGTATGGAGTATAACGAGCTCAGTCACATGTTTGCCCCTTATGCTTGCCCTACTTTTGTATAATATTATTGTCTAATTTGTTAGTTGGAGATCTAATGAATCAGACCATTTAATATTTATTTGGTTTAACTTACTTCATAATAATCGATAATTTTTCAAGCATGATACTTGTAATAGGAGAAATAGTTAAGATAAGATATAACAATGTATAGTCCCTCAAGTATGTGGTTAAGGAAAGATACGACGGTCCACAATTCTACAAACATAAGGCATGTAAGGGGAAAAGTGGTTAAGGTATGATATAATTATCTATACTTTCTCAAACACGAGACATGTAAAAGGCAAATTTGTTAGGCGAGAGACATGGCAACCCCATATTCCCTTAAGCGTGAGAATTGTGTGGGTGAAGCAACTCAAAGGTGATGATACATGCCAATATGTATTACACATTTAGGGTTGAGACAACATTTGATTGTTGTCGTCCAAATGGTATAGACAAATAGTTTTCTCATATAAAAAAGTTGAACTACAAGGTTTAAGTATGTAATTAGTGTTAGAAAATGATTTAAGAGTTTCTTGGAAATGACAAGTTAATATAAATCGCCCATTGGCCTGCATCCTTATGACCTAAGTTGTTGTTGATGATTTGTTACACTAATGATGATTATACACTAGTCATGACTACTCAGTCTATTCCCTTTAATAAATATCATTACTTTTATCTTCCATTTTCATCGCTTGCTAATTCAATAATTATTTTACTTAGCAAACATATGTATTTTATCCACGAAGCTCACTATAGGTGTAATACGGTGGGAGAATTGACTTTATTGGTTTTGCATTTTATCGCAATTATTGCGGTTAGCAAGAGTCGTCACCGATTTTTCTTTTATCCAATAAAGAAAATGGTGAAAAGAACAGGAAAGACCTTTTAAAGGTTTTGAGTTCGGGGGTAGGTTATGGAAATGGAAGGTATTAACACCCTTTCTATCAGTAGTTATCTATGGGCTCTTAGCTGCTAGCTCACTTTGAAAATGTTTTTTGTGTAAGTGTATTTTTGAAAATATTTGAGAAAAGACGCTTTAGTGCGGTGAGCTTTGTAATGATTCTCGTATCGTTGAGAACGCATACAAAGTATTTTTTTCTTTCAAAATATTTAGAAAAAGAGAGTGTATGTGTGAGAAATTTTATTTTATTTTTGTGAACAAGCAATTACGAGTTGTCTACCTACTCGAACGGTCTTTGTTCTTTTCCTCTTTTCCTTTAGATAGTGCTATCCCATCATTAGTTGGTGGGTAACCCTATCATTGGATGTTTGAGGGACATGCACGGGTCATCATACAATCACGAAGGCAACTCGTGGGGGCACTTTAGCAATTTTATCTCAAGGGACTAGATTGTTTACTGAAGGCAGCATCAGAGGGTTATCGAGAGAATACGGTCTTTTTGTATTAGAGGGACTTTGCTAAAGCGTCCCCACGTTCGAGGGACATGACTGTTTTTCTGAAGGGAACAAGTGGAGGTACCTTAGAGGTCCGCGTGTGTGAAGTGTGTTGTGTTTCAGTTACGTTTATCTTGGATATTAGGTGTTCTAGTATTTGCTTTTAGGTCTTATCATGCAATCCTATTAAACATACATCTAGCAGTTAAATATATACAAGTGCAGAAAAATAAAAATGCGAATATTTAAACTACGCTAGTACATCGCTTCGGGATGGGAGGAATACAAACCAGAAACGGGGGAAAGAAAAAAATGTAAAAAAATCCTAGTTTAAATTATTACATCCCTTTGTACAATTACATAATCCATGAAAATAACGCGAATAAAGAAAACAAACACGCGGAGGAGAAAAGGGAAAAGATGAAAAACCATAAACAAGTTCTAAGCATTGAAAAAATGTTTTTTGTTTTTGTTTTTAATTTTGAAATATAATTAAATTACGAGAATCTAATTCTAATTAGTTAATTAATTAAAAAAAAGGTGATTAAATAATTAATCAAAATTAATCTAATTAATAAAAATTTAAATATAATATTTTTGTGATTTTATGATTTTATGATTTTATGATTTTTCTTTATTAAATAAAACTGATTTTTTAAAAAGGAAAATATTAGTTATACAAATCAAATAATAAAAAAAAGTAATGGGCCAATCATGACATTTCGTTCTGCCACGCCCGCGTTGACCTCCTCTGCGTTTTTCAAAACACTATGGAGGGTTGAAAACACCATCATCTCCCGTGGGGGGTTTTCTTTAAAACCTGCAAAATCAATCAAACAAAAAAAACAAAACTCTAGATCCAGTATATTGGATCCTGGGATCTCAGTGGTGTCATTAGTTTGGCCTAAAGACGTATGTAACATGAGATCAGAATCTTTAAACGCTTCATGCCCTAACAATATAATATTCTTATTTCTGCATCAAGACTCACATATAAAACGTCAAATACATTCCAATGTTGCATATGAACAGATTAATCATGTCAGTAATGGTTAATAATGCCAGAGATCAAAGTTTCGAATCTTCGCCATACTTACCAACCGACGTGAATGGGAGGAGAGGTTTTGGCGTGCTTCAAGCCTATGTGAGGACTGGATATGACTCCTGGAGGTCTCAGGAGTGTATTGATGGCCTTGGTTTGGATTGATAGCGCCTGAAAGTGAAGTTACGGATTTTGTAACTTTTCTTTGATTTTTGAGAATTTTGAGAGGGCTCTTGTATGCAAGGATTTTCGTCTCTCTTGAGCTTGCATTGTTGTGCTTAAATAGAAGAATGGAAGGAAACAAATAAATATGGCAAGGAAACAACTCATTTATGGCCATGAGACAAAAATCCAACACATTAAGAAGTTGCCATTTTTGAGTGATTTTTGCCCTTTTGAACTTGCAATGAACCTGGATCATTTGTGTGGATCTTGCACGAATTATTTGACCCTTGAATGATCCAAATGAAGTCCACGTAAGCATTGATCCATTTACTTGATATTTCACTTGATTTCTTTTGTATTTAAATGAATAAAAATTTACATAAATAGAAATCAAAATCAAAATAATGCATGGATAGGTTTAGAGGCTCTTGGATATATTATGAGTATGTTTGAAGTCTAAAAAGTTAGGCCCAATAACCTAAAATCACAAATTTGCTCAATTGAGATTTCATGTATTTCTTGAAAATTACTTAACTTGTGCATCTCATAACTTGCTCAATTTTCATTATTTGAAGATGATCTTGGACTTTTTGGAAAGATCAAGATGTCCTCTACACTTTATAATTTGGTCATTTTTGAATTTGGAGATATTATATTGATATAAGTTGCCTTAACAAAAAGTGTCTTTTGTTGACTTTTAAAAATGATCTATAATGTACTAGATCATATCTTCCAAACGAAGCATTTTTTGTACTTGAGAATAAAAGAAAAGTTGTATAGAATTGAATTTTCTTCAAAATGGGCTTTGGTTGGGGAAAAGTTGATGAAGCATGTGAAATTTATTCCTGATCAAAGTTCAGTTGACTTCTCCTAAGGAAACCCTAATTTGGCAATTCTTGACTTTTGATGATCTGAGAGCTTTCCTTGAGGAATCATGATCAACCCTTGATCAAATGATGAATATCACTTCAAATGTCGGTATTAACCAAATTTTTTGAAGTTTGACTGTATGTTGACAACGATTGACTTTTTGACCAATACATTTGATTTTTAAATATTTGAACCTTTGACTGAGCAAACTTGTGATGTAGGACTTGAAACTTGACATGAACCTTGTTGAGGACCTATGGAGAACCATGGAATACACTTGAGACCTTTTCAACCCAAACTTCCTTGAGAAAACTCAAAAACCTAATTGTAGGCTCTTTGGGCTTAAGAGGAGCATCTGACTGGTCAACCCTTGAGTGTCTTAATTTTTGGAGGAGCCTTGAAAGAATGTCTTGAGAAAAATGGGAGGGAAAATTATAGGGTACAGCAGCTTCCCCTGTTCAATCTTCTTAAACCTGAAGAGTTAAATTGGCATGTCCGCCATTCGTGACTTGAAGGTAGAAGATGATTGGATACTTAAGTTCCCAGAAATTTGCACTCGTCTGTTCAAGAAGTGACGTTGTTGGTTGATTGTATCGGGAATGGACTTATAGATGCCATTTGGAGAGGTGACAGAGAGTCATCGGAGATGGGCTTATAGATGCCATTTGGAGAGGTGACGGAGAGTCATCGGAGATGGGATTATAGATGCCATCCAAAGTAATTGTTGATTTCGACTGGAAGAAGAATCATAATAAATCTTTGGGCGACTTAAACTGAACCAGCAGATGTCCTTGATTGTCTTTAATTGGATAAGAATTAGAAAAATATTAGGATCGATTTAAACTAAACAAGAGAAGTGTCTACTGGAAAGGAATTAGGATAAATCATTGGTTGATTTAAAATGAACCGGTAGAGGTCTTGAATTGTCTTTAACTAGATAAGAATCAGAAAAATCTTAGGGTTGATTTAACTGAACTAGAGAAAGTATCTACTGAAAACGAATTGGGATAAACCATTGATCGATTTAAACTGAACCAGTAGAGGTCTTGAATTGTCTTTGACTGGATAAGAATCAGAATAAATATTAGGGTCGATTTAACTGAACCAGAGAAAGTGTCTACCGGAAACGAATCAGGATAAATCATTGGTCGATTTAAACTAAACCAGTAAATATATTTTGAGAAAGACCTTCTGAGGAAAATGCTGAAATAGCCCTTCGTAAGATGTAGTCTTTGAGAAGATTGTCAGGTCATATAAGTAGTTGATGATTTGTTGATTGATCTTTCCTAAAAAGGTAAAGAGTTAGTTGTATGTAATGTCATGATGTATGAAATGCATTACGTAATGATGTTTTCAAAATAAATGAGACTGTGTTATATGTGATTCGTATGCATATGCTATGACGTTTGTAAATGATGTATGAACGCGACATGTTTTTGAAGTGCATTTGCAAACTCGAGCATCATCTTTGTCTGGGGAAAATAAATCCCTGATTGTCGCTGAAGAGTATGTGTATCTTCGATCTTCTAGGGATTGTTTCCGCTGAGGACCCCTGCTTGCTGGTTTGAGGAAACTCCGCTGGGGAACATTAATTTTTGCTCTTTGTTTGATAAAACTCGATTGGAGAGTATTAATTCCTGCTTGGGGAGAAGAATTCAAGAACATTGGTTGTTCATTGCTCTATTGGGGAATTTGTACCCTAACTGGGGATGGAAGAGGTGGATAACCTTCTGACTTATCCGGGGAAGATAAGGTTGACTGGTATTTGATTTGATTCCAAGTTCTATATCAACTCTCTAGGATAGTGGAAACTTCACTAGGGAGAGGATTTTAGCTGGTGATTTATGGAAAAGCATACTCAAGTTGGGGAGTGTTTATGCCTTTATTGTATCATGAGATATATTGAATGGGTATCAAAATGATATCCATATCTAGACTGTATCTGAAAGATGTACTGAATGAGTATTAGAATGAATCTGTATCTTGATCGTATCTGAACTGTATCTGGAAGATGTACTGAATGAGTATCAGAATGAATCTATATCTTGATTGTATCTGAACTGTATCTAGAAGAGAAATCTGGAATGAGTTCCAGAATGAATTTGTATCTTGATTGTATCTGCACTGTATCTAGAAGTGGATCTGGAAGAAGTGTCAGAATGAATCTATATTTAGACTGTATCTAAACTGTATCTAGAAATGGATCTGGAATGAGTGTCAGAATGAATTTGTATCTTGATTGTATATCTAATGTATCTAGAAAAGAGCATGGAATGAGTGTCACAATGACTCTATATTTAGATCGTATCTGAATTGTATCTAGAAGAGAATCTAGAATGAGTGTCAGAATGAATCTATATCTAGATTGTATCTGAAATGTATCTAGAATATGATAAATTATTGGAGAAATAAATCTTGTTGGGGAAATACTCTTGCTGAGGAAACACCCTTGTTAAGGAAATGAACTATGCTGGAGAATAGAAGTCTGAAAGGGGTTTTTACAACCTTGGAGGAATAAGCTCAGATGGGGAAGAGAAAATCCATGAACTGTAATGATTAGAACTCCGTAGGTTGGTGATATTTTTCGGGAGAAAATCATACTCCTTTATCATCCATAGTGATTTATCGTGGCAATTTCATGGAATGTATGAACTTGTGAAGATTACTCTGTGGGGATAATATCATGGAAGTGGCTATGTGGGGATCCGTGGAGACTTGAACATACCTCTACTTCTAGAGCCCTTGGTGAATGTTGATCAGGGTAATAAGTCTTCTACTAATAGATAAGTGACGAGATGGCGTGACATGTTCGTACACTTTAATCCCTAACTTTTGTCTGGACCGTCCTTTCAGATTTTTTAGTCCACTGGAATACTCTTTTTTTCCCAAGCCGCCTTTTCAGGTTTTCAAATTTTCGGGTGTACAGTTTTATTTATATATCCCTAATTTTTTCCTGAACTCTTTTAGTTCTTCGGAATTCCCTTATTTTTTTCCTAGGCCAGTAAACTTAGCGGGTCTTTTTTCATGCGTAGTATTTTCCGACTATGTCCATGTTCACATGGTGCGGAGAATCATCATTGCACATAGTAGTAAGTGTTGTAGCACTGCTAGAAAATGTTTGCTTGATCGTACATGGCCCTTTGCTGGAACTCATGTTCAATTCCCCAAGTGATTCAGATGGAGATTTGCCCCTGGCTATTCAGCACTTTTGAGAGATTCTTTGAATCTTGACTTGCCTGCTCTAGACCTGTTAGACACCATGTCATGCCCCTGGATTATGAAAGGTCTGTTATTAGAAATGTCTTTTCATATGAGGTGATTATGTTCATTGAGAAGATTTTCGTTCATTGAATATCTGTTGTGCGAATTTATTTACTGTTGAACAATTAGTCATATGCAAACAATGACATTTTTAAAAATGCAAAGCTTATGTCTGTCTTGAAGTTTTTGAAAATGCGTTTTTAGTAAACAAACAGAATTTTGTAAGAATATGAATTCAACTCAGGATTTATAGTAAACCTTACGGGAGTCAGGATACCTTTTATAACAATATGCTTTCAAACTAACTCATGCTTCAGCTAGGACTTTTAAGGGTTGTAGCGTGGCCTGGTTCACGGTTTAAGAAACAAAGGACAAAGGCTCAAAATTTATTTGTACCCAACCCGTTTTTCATGATGTTCTTCAGTTCTATACTCAGTTAATTATGTGTTTTGATCCCAATTGAGTCTGGAATCTTTACTGTGATATTTCGGTGATGGTTCGGATACTGAAAGTTTATTTGAGAAGGCAATCATCATTTTTTTGTAATATATTTTTTTGTTGAGAATTTTAGCGACTTTTTTTATAAATTTTATTATCCCTACCTTTTTCCTGAACTGTTTCTTTTCTGATTACAGTCAGCGGATGCCCCAGTTTTTCTTAAGTCTCCTTCATAGGTTTTGACTTAACGAGCTTTTCTTTTGAAAAATAATGACTGTATGTTTTAGTGATTATGGGGAACCATCACTGTCTTTTGATTTAGAAGAGAATCTTTGAAACTATTCGTCGTGTATGAAGATAAAGCTTGCGACTGAAGGCACATTTGAATTAACTGAGAAACTACCCTGTCCTGGGTTATGATGGTTTCAATTTGCGTGAAAATGAAAACTCCTACTTCTTAGGCTCAAAGGGGTTGACTAGGGATTATCTTCCTTATAACTCCACTATTTAGGATTTGAAACAACACATGTACATCGTCAACAAGGTCTGTTCAAAAGCATACTGTATGAGATTATGGTGTTGTTTTTATAATCCTCCCTCTAAAGGCTTATAGCTTTTAATTGAGAGTTGAATATCACAAAAAGAAAGTAAAAGCATAGTTTCAGTATAGTAAAAATGAATGGATTAATTCAAGACAAACATATGCAATGCATTAATGGAATAGAAAAGTTTGACATAAAATAAGTGTTCAAACAATCAAAAGAAAATTAAAATTTGAAAATTCTAATGAACAAAAAGCCTTTTCGTCTGAACTTGTCACTTCAGATGGTGTGCCTTTGAGGGATGACAAAAGAATTCAGTATGACCATCTTGTGTGAACTCCAACACTCCTTTATTGATCAAGTATTGAATCTTATTTTTCAATGCCCAACAGCTATTAGTGTCATGCCTAGGACTATTGGAATGATAGGCGCATCTCACATTAGGATTGTATCGAGGAGAGGAGGTGTTGGGATTCTAAGGAGGATCCTTCAATGTAATCAACTCCATCCTCAACATGTGTTGCAATACTTGAGCTAAGGATATGTTGATTTTTGTGAATTTCCTTTTGGGTGTGTCCTATTTACGCTGATTGCCTTGTTGTCATTGTTGCACTGGTACTAGATTAAAGGTCCGCACTGCCCCTACAGATTGGTTGAGATCACTCTTATTACAATCCTTCTGGTCGTACACAGTACTAGACTTCTTCTTTCCGTTGTATGATCTCTTCCGAGTACTTGAATATGCAGTCCCCTGAATTTCACCACTCTTGAGTTTATTTTCAACATGTTCCCACATGGACATGTCACCCAATTCCTTGTCTGCTAAGAGAGGTTAATCATTGACTAGGCCCCAAATTCTAGCAGTTTTCCCTAGATGGTCGTATCTGTCATGATGAAGCTTGCTAATGAGAATCCTCAACTCTTATTGTCCCCGAGCTAAATTTTGGATAAGATCCATCTGACTATTCATCTGAATTCTCATCCTTTCCATCTCGGCTTGCAGTTGTTCCAACTGGTCATACTTGTTGTCATCAAGATTTTTCTTGGTCAAGTTCCCAGCGAGGAGTGCTTTCAATTCTTATTGCCCCTTGGATAGATCTAGGAACATTTCCTTGAATTGAGCATCTTAAGTTTGGAGATCTCTGTCGTTCTGTTTGGGAGCCATCTTCTTGCTGAAATAAACAGTGAGAAAATGAGAAACTTGTCTTGAGAATACCTGTTATGTAATGACATGCATGCAATTTTTCAAGGATCTCGCAGGGTAAACACAAGAAGATGTTTGAATTTTGATTGCAACTTTGATCGGAGAACTTTGTATCATTGAATGTCCTTCTACGAGAATCAAGCTCACCATGTCGAGTGGGTCATAGCCTTTGACTCAAGATAACGTGCTTTGGTCTTTGACATCATTTGTTAGAGGAAAATAAACCCCCCTGCCCTTGGCTAGGCATCTGGTTCATGATACCTTGACGAAATTTGGTTAGAGGAAAGTAAATCCTCCGTTCCCTTGCTAGGTGCCTAATTCATGATAACCTGCATCACTCCCCCTTGAGATCCTTGAGTTGGTCAGTAAGAATGATATGGTATGATGTTATGAGGTGTATGCTATGCACCAAACAAAAGTGAAAGGTGGTGAAGACAAGTAAGTTTTGCAAGAAGCCCAGTTTATTGGATAATGACTACACACAAATCCTGCAAGGAATTCACGTCGTTAGATAATGAGTATAAATAAACCCTGAAAGGAGTTAGATAATGCAAACAAGTCACACAAGTAGCCTTACGTTCAGGCTTGCATGAAGTTTTTAGGTAAGTACCCTCTTAAAGTTTAGTTGGTTCAACCTGTCCTAACAAAAATAATCAGGTTCTAAGGAATCTAAATATCACTGACCTTTCTTCATCGGGCATTGTTTCAGCATAATCAATCTTTTCTTGCAACCAAAATATCCCTAAAGTCCAATCTCAATGAGTGTAGTATCGAGTATCAACCAACTCCAATCTTGCACCAAAGCCGGCTATCTCACTACTTTCTAATGGCCAAGTTGTTCAAATAAGGTTCTATGATCAGTTAGTGCTTCATGAAACCACACAACGGCCCCGTATTCTCCTTGATTCAACACAAGGGACACCGGTACCAACAAATGTGTCACACTAACGTAGTCATGGTTTCAACCATTTCGGTATACGCTGCATAATCCCCACAATCTATTGCTACTTACCTAATATGTCTCAGATCCGGGTATAGGATCTTTACAAGTAATAAACCCAAGCATTACCCACAAATGTAAAGCAAACAAATCAAGCAAGTAAAGCAATAAAGGTGATATAGCAGTTAAATACATACAAGTGCAAAAAAATAAAAATGTGGAAATTTAAACTACGCTATTACATCGCTTCGGGATAGGGGGAATACAAACCAGAAATGGGGGAAAGAAAAAAATATAAAAAGTCCTAGTTCAAACTATTACATCCTTTTGTACAATTACATAATCCATGAAAATAATGCGAATAAAGCAAACAAACGCGCGAAGGAGAAAAGGGAAAAGATGAAAAACCATAAACGAGTTCTAAGCATTGGAAAAATGTTTTTTTGTTGTTTTTAATTTGGAAATATAATTAAATTACAAGAATATAATTCTAATTAGCTAATTAGTTAAAAAAATGGTGATTGAATAATTAATCAAAGTTAATAAAAATTTAAATCTAATATTTTTGTGACTTTCTGATTTTCTGATTTTTTGTTTATTAAAATAATACTTATTTTTAAAAAGGAAAATATTAGTTATGCAAATCAAATAATAAAAAAAAGCAATAGGCCAATCATGACATTTTGTTCTACCACGCCTGCGTTGACCTCTTCTGCATTTTTCAAACCACCATGGAGGGTGGAAAACACCATCTGTTAGACGGTGTGGCAAGTGATCGAGAGGGGGGGGGGGGGGGGTGAATAGATCACTTCTTCTTTTTCAAGGATTTAAAATTGTTTTATCAAAGAGAGTTGGAAGCAGCGAAAATCAATGTCCTGAATCAATTCCGTCTACTTTGAACTGACTACTAGAAAGCTTGACATGTGAAAACTTTGCTGGATTTTATTGAATAGAATGGATGAATATACAACTCAGAAATCTTGACATTTCAATGCACTTATCATAAACAGAATTTCCAATGAATTTAGAAATATAATAGGAATTTTGTCAAACAATTGGCGTATGCTTGTATAATGATTTAATAGTGGTGATTTGGTGAAAATGTTTGAGCCACTATGTTTATCATTAGATTGTAAAACTTAGCACGCCAATTTGAATTAAAAAATTATAGAATATGTAAAACTGTAAAGAGAAAGAAAAGAGAGAACGATACACAGGCAGTTTGGTAAGGAAGTTCCCCACTGTCGTCCTCGCGTGTGGGTACGTCTCCCTCTCAATTTCACAATCGAAACTGAGAACTTTTATATCAATATGCTGAATGTTTAATAGCAAGGTTACACTACACAGAAAGACAGAAATCCCTATGGTCTTCTTCTTCTTGTAAGAACCACCACTTGATAAGATCTGTATCAAGATTCCCTGCAAAGTCACCGAACGATCCTCCGCTTCCACGACCTGTTTGTTCAAAATCCTTTCGATTTCCAAACCCCTTGCTATGGATGGATACGACTCGCGTGACTGTGACTGACAAAACCCTCAAGAACACACCCGTTCTTGAAGGACAAACCCTCTGGTTTGTTTCTTGAAGATTCCTCTTCAACCTTCAACTCAGCTAGACTTCTTCAATACTCAGCTGAACGTTATCTCAAACCGCTTAATTCAATTCAACAAGGATGTTTGATTTTCTTTGTTGTTCTTGAATGTAAGATGGTTGAGAAGATGGTGAAGATGAAGGAATCAAAAGCTTTTGGTTGCTCACAATTTTTTTGCACACAATCTTCTATGCTGCAAATTTTTTTGAAGAAAATGCTTGCTTATATTTATAACAGAAAACAGTTAGTCAAATAAAGAAAGTGTATGAGTCGATGCATGTTGGTCATGTGTCGACTCATGTCAGTTACATGTAACAGGATGAGTCGATACATCATGTTTTGAGTCGATACAAAAACTTGTTATAGCGTTTTACAGAATCAACACTTTTATACCCGTCGACACATAATGCGTATGTGCCGATACATACTGATTGCAGATTTAAAATTTGAATTTAAAACATAGTATGTGTCGACATATGATATTATGTATCGATACATATAAGTTTCAAAATGTTTTCCAGAATCATCAGAATGTTTTGTGTCGATACATAATGCGTATGTGTCGATACATACTGATTGTAAATTTAACTTTTGAATTTAAAACATAGTATGAGTCGACACATGATATTATGTATCGATACATATAAGTTTCAAAACGTTTTCCAGGGTTATCAGAATGTTTTGTGTCGATACATAAGGTTTTGTGTCGATTCATACAAGTATTACAGGGGCATCAAAATATTATGTGTCGATGCATGAAATTTATGTATCGATGCATGCAGTTTTTAGAATTACATTCCAGGATCATCAAAGAGTTTATGTATCGACTCATAAGATTTTGTATCGATACATAATAGTTTTGAGATACAATTCCATGGACTTCAGAAAGCTATGTATCGATACAAAGCTTGATGTGTCGACTCATAATAATGCATTATGAGAGAAGTGTAATTTTGGCTTATTCAAACATGTTATATTATATTTGAAATCATTCAAAATAAATCTATGAAGGGGTTGCTCACACCATCATCTCCGGTGGGGGTTTTTCTTTAAAACCTATAAAATGAATCAAACAAAAGAAGCAAAACTCTAGATCCAGTATATTATATCCTGCGATCTCAGTGGTGTCATTAGTTTGGCCCAAAGACGTCTATAACATGAGATCCTAATCTTTAAATGCTTCATGCCCTAACAATGACACATTCTTATTTTTGCATCAAGTCTCACATGTAAAACGAAAAATACATTCCAATGATGCATATGAACAGATTAATCATGTCAACAATGGTTAATAATGCATGAGATCAAAGTTTCGAATCTTCACCATGCTTACCAGCCGACGTGAATGGGAGAAGAGGTTTTGGCGTGCTTCAGGCCTATGTGAGGACTAGATATGACTCCTGGAGGTCTCAGGAGTGTATTGATGGCCTTGGTTTGGATTGATAGCGCCTAAAAGTGAAGTTACAAATTTTGCAACTTTTCTTTGATTTTTGAGAATTTTGAGAGGGCTCTTGTATGCAAGGATTTTCGTCCCTTTTGAGCTTGCATTGTTGTGCTTAAATAGAAGAATGGAAGGAAACAAATAAATATGGCAAGGAAACAACTCACTCATGGCCATGAGACAAAAATCTAACACTTTAAGGAGTTGCCATTTTTGAGTGATTCTTGCCCTTTTGAACTTGCAATGAACCTGTACCATTTGTGTGTATCTTGCATGAATTATTGGGCCCTTGAATGATCCAAATGAAATCCACTTAAGGATTGATCCATTTACTTGATATTTCACTTTATTTTTGTTTTGGGATGGACTGACAACTATAATGGGCCCAGTCTAAGACATTTCCTTTGGTACGGCCCGCACGACCATGATCTGGATTGCCCGCTACCTGTTGGGCAATGTCAGCTGTTTGCACTCCCGAACCATCACTGACCTGGGGTGATCGATGAGCATCCTCTCAACCTGTCCGACATCAACATCGTGCAGGCCACCAAGAATCGACCAGAGAGATACCCGTAACTAACCCCCTCCTTGGAACCAACGACTAGTTACTTGCATATCTTCCCAGTTTGACCAAGTCCTGGCAGTTACCTGATTTTACGGACCCGTATATCCAGGCGTAAAATCAGGAACCAATGGCTATGCACCAGGGACATTATATATACCGAAACACCTGTGAGGTCCAGGTATCCAATATTCACCACTCACTACCTAATACTTTGCTTGTACCTTCTTGTTCCCGCACTTACTTGATCATCGGAGTGCCTTGCAGGTACAAGCCCTTTTTTCTCCTCGACTTCACAACCCGACTACAGATCATCTTCTGGACGCTTCTTAGGTTCTGATCAACCAGTAAGATTAGTGGCGCCGTCTGTGGGAATCTGATCTCCCCACCTTTCCTTCTTCCAAACCTAAGATCAAAGCAACTTTTTCAAGATTATTCTCACTAATCATGGTCGACCATGATGATATTCACATGTATGGAAA